>BSBK01000323.1:1700000-2300000 GCA_027943335.1 Chamaecyparis obtusa | reverse complement strand
GATACGATGATTTTGAAGCATCCACTATTGTAACGACAAGATACAAAGAATGTCATTGCAAGATAAAATGTTCCAGAAATATCTCATTCCATGGTTGCATTGGGGCTGTATCATGCACGCAAAATGGAGTTGTTGTGAAGGCTCTTAAAACTTTCAAGTGAATGAAAATATCATACAAACTCATATGCACTCAAATTGTTTGACAAAATGTCTTCAAGGATTGTTTGTCAAAATGTCATTATTGCAGGTTGTATGCGGAAATGGAAACATAGAGAATTCACATAAGCTGTTTTCAGAATGCATGAGAGAAATATCATCTCACCAAGCACATTGAATGCATGCACACAAAGAAAAGGGGTGGCGAAAAGATTTTTGGAACCTGCAAATAAATGAAAATCGAAACATATAATGTCAAATTTAATAATCTCCACCAATATCCTATTTCTTGTATTAAAATGGCCACTTTACCATGGGGATATGCAACGTTTGAAGAATCAACCTAATGAATAAGGGGGGTCCCTCTTCATTGGGCTTACATGTACAAATGGAACTAGCTTGGAAAGTTTCCTTTACTCATATGATTACAAATGGCATTGTTGGAAAAGTACTTAAAAGTGAAAGATAGAATGAGTGGATATTTGAGCACTCAATGTCATCAATGGGTTACATTCTTCTACACCCAAATCTCAAGATCGAAATGTGCCACCTCACATTCCTGCTAGATGTCCACCAAAGAATAAAGAAAGAAGGATCCTTTTCAATTGAAAGCTTGGAAAAAGAATGATAATTGGGCTCCATAGAAAGGAATGATGACTTGCGGATGCAATTGCAGCACATGTACGTGAAGGACAAGTTCTTGGAAAACAACCTCAACATGGTGAATAGCTCGGTCTTCTCTCAAAGTCAAAAGTTTCATGTCACCTATTGAAAAAGTGACTTATGTCACCCATTGTAACTAAAATTAGTTTTTGGGATTTATTATTGTAAAAGTTATGTAAATCCTAACTTGTGTTCCAAAAAGTAGTTATTCTAAGTGGTTGTCTCAAGTAACTACTGGGTAGTTATTTTTATTAGTTATCTTGGTTAGTTATCCCAAGTAGTTACCCAAAATAACCACCTGAGGTAGTTATCCTAAGTAGTTACATGAAGCGGTTAGGTGGTTATGCTAAGTGGTTACAAGTTGGTTATCAAAGAGGGCCTATAAATACAAGGCTAATGTAATGTAAAGGGGGAATTTTTGCAAAGGGGAAACTATGAAGAAATTTCCAAAGAAACTTTTGGCTTGACATTTTGTACCCAAAGCTTTTTGAATTTCTATATTTTCAAAAGGACAATAAAGAATGAATTTAGTTCGTATGTCTAGATGTGTTTTTGAGTTATCATTATTGATTTATCGTATGTTAAGTTGGTAATGTCTTTGTGTATTTATTGAATCCATTGGTTTCTAATTCAAATGATGTATGTATTTGATGAAGCACAATCATACCCTGGAACCTTGGTTTGAATATGATAACTTCTTTCCTCATATGTTGAGATTTGTTATCTTTATTTCATTATTGCATATTCAAACTTATTATGTGCTCAAACCCCTTGTAATCTATTATCCTTTGGGAACCTCATATGGTATTCGTATGTCTATTGCTAGGGTTTCGTTATCTATTTCCTCTAGTTTTGTTTTGTCTCCTTTGTGTACTTTCAGGTGAAAAGAACTCAGAAAATTACAAACACCCCCATCATATGAGGGAGCTCCCCCTCTCAAACGCAGAGGAAGATTGTGATTTGATCGTGATCTGGTTGCAATCTCTCCAACTGTTGACACAGTAGTCACTGCTCACAACACAAATAGGGTCATTCTTAAGAAAGCATTTGCAGTGACAAATCTGTTTACCAAGAAGCCCATAGATGCATTCTATTGAATATCCATCTTTATTTCAACCCTAGTAGTTGGTTACGTTTCCTCATGGATTTCGAATTTTATGAACTTAATAAAAATTTGTGGAGGATTTCAACATGATTTGTCACTGATCCCTCTAGCTGATTTTTGTTATATATGTTGGTGAGTACTTAATCATGTCGAAGATTGGAGAAACCAAATACAATACATATTCTTCCTTGAGATTAGCATGCACAAAACACATATTGAAGCCATCAAATTGGTCCTGATTTGGCATCATTACTCCATGGAATTTCCACCTAGAGTGCCACCTTGAATACAAAATTTGCATGAGAAAATTGATAATCCCAAAAAGTAGATTGCTGCTATGAATATCTCTTCTATAAAGTTGCACTTTGATAAATAGAACCTTCCTGTACATGTGAATGAATGGGTGGTTGGGTTATGTTACCTTTCAACTATGTATGATATGCAAATTTTGGAGAAGTTGTCGAGCATGTGAAGAGAGCTAAGCTACTATCTCAAATCCTTCTAAATTGTAATATACATATGATGCAAATATGGAAAGCAACACATTATTTGATAGTGTTAATTTCAACTATTGTAGGCTGGTATTGTGAAAATGGTAAATTTATTGCAACAAGTAAATATGATTAGAAATAGAATTGATTAGGAAAATGAGTCAAAATCTAGGACAATAATGAAATGCAGTTCAATATATTTGGGGCAAGCAATGCATGACAAAGACATTTTTAGCCATGACTACATTTCGACAAGCTCTCTAGTATCTTGTACTATTCATTACGACAACTACAAGTAAATGTCAAACATAGAACAATGCATGGACTTAAGCAATCCCCTAGCTATCACAATAGGAGTGCCTATGGGTTTTGAATTTCATCTAACCATGTTAATGACATAAGGTCGCCTCTATACCCTCTACAAAGATTGCCAAAATATTAACCTGCATATTAACCCAACGGATGTAAAGCAAGTGGTTTAGAACATAGTTACAAGACTCGGACTTGCCTCAGACTTGGCAAGCTAGATTCAGGCTCAGACTCGGACTCAGCGTCTAGACTTGGTAAGGACTCTACAAATTGAAAAACCCAAGAAATTCAAATATTTTTAAGGATTTAAAACTTTTTTCATTCATCATTCAGTCAATTAACATCAAAGACACAATAATTGAGATAAATAGAAGCTACTTTGCAGTTTGCACACATAAATAGAAGCTATTTTACTATTATATTGGGAGAGTGAATTTTCTGGCAGAACTCCATATGTTCTCAGATCTTCTGATACTGTTTCTATGGCACATGCATTTTCATAGATTTGAAATTCATGAACACTAACACTGAAAGATAAGAAATTCATCAAAACTTTCCTCATGGGTGGAGCAAGGGGACTAACATTTATCTAATGGATTCTGTATATCGATCAGTGAGTCAAGAAATTCCAAAAATTGTAGAGGCATGTCTCTGAATTCTGATATCAGAATTGAGCTCTGCTCATAAGCTAAGCTATTCCAGTTTTCTTCTACCTCTCAGGCTTCCTTGCTCCGGTCACAAATCTGTTTGGGATCTTTTCACTGGTCCCAAATTACTGGCATAAAATGAGGACCTTGGTTTTCATTGGCTAACTGAAAATTCAAGACTCTGTAAGGACCGATGACAAAAAAAAATACAGAGTATAGAAACACCTCTTGTAGAGATTGAGAGAGATGAAATGTATGTTTGCTCATTACTATTTTTAAATTTTAAGAGAAGAATTCCAAGCTCTGAAAATATGGGTCACTAATAAGTTGATATATATTATAAATTATTATCAATAACATTAACAAGGATCTCAAGGAAAATGTTGCCAACAGCTCAGTCCTGGAGCATTTCTCTAGTTAATTTAAATTTTAAGATTATTGATGATCACTAAGGTCATTTTGGCATGTTGTTTGCTACCAAATAGTTTCAAGATGATGATTGCTTGGATGAGGATGGTATGGCATTGTCTAGTGATATAACACAAAAACAATAATAAAAAAGTTATTTTTTCCTTATTTGCGTTGGCTAGCCGTGGCAGAATCCTGCTGACAGGACTCGCCAAGTCAACAGAGTCCTAGAAGTACTCGCCAGGACTCGGCCCAGTCAGCTGGCAGAGACCAAAAAACTTTGCAAGCTTGACTCAGCTCAGGACTCACAGAGCCCTGTAACTATGGTTTAGAATGAGATATTTAGGGTGTGGCGTGTCATTCTCACATGCTCTTAAGACACCTTCTAGCACTAATAGCACATGATCATTGTCTACACATTTTGTTAAAGTATGGACCTAAGCCCATAGCTCTGTCAATGTGAAGGCAACGTATTATGCAGACATATCAAGGACCCAAGATCACCTCATATCCTAGACAACTCTAGCCAAATGTTTATTCATTATAGTCCATTTATTTGTGGTCTGGTGGTAAGTATTGGGACACTTATGGCAAAGATGACCCAAGCTCAAAACAGCAAGAGAGTTCACCCAAGGATCTCTTATATGACATAAATTGGTTCTTAGTCTTTCAAGAGCTCATAAGGCAGTTGGCTTCTCCACTGTTCAATATTGGCTACAGTTTGATTGTAGCTTAAAGAACCCCCTCAAAGATAATGAATAGTCCATTTACCCTAAACAAAAAGAATAATAATGAAATGAGGATTCTTGCAGTGGGTGTTAGGTATATTGCTGGTTTTTATGTTTAATGTTGTTTGTGAATCATCAATTAAGTTAAAAAAATATTAAGCTTAAAAGACATCTGAAAATGCCCAATTCATTCTATTGAATATCAATATTAATGTTTGTTGTATATGTTAAGTCATGATATTTTCAATTGCCATCAAGGAAAGACACGGAATTAATTGAAAACTGGTGATAATTTTCTCCAAATAGAAAAATATAACAACTCAATCACATTTTTTATTGAAATTATACCTGATCAAGGAGAAAGTAATGCTTCATAGACCGTAATCTGGCCATAAGATCATACTGCACCACCAATAAGCATTAATCGAAGTCAGTCACATCAAGTGACCAGTCAGTCTCAAATTCAAGTGCTATAACCAATTTCAAATCTTCTTACTTTATGAGTAATTAGGTTTAAAAGCTCTGCACTTGCAAAGTTGTATGCTATGTTTATGCATTCTAGATACCGGTGGTCTGAACCTGAATTTGTCAGTTTTGCATTTTCAGAGAAGGGAACCTGTAACAGCCTAAACAAAGTTAAACTTGGCATTTCAGATAAATGTTTTCATCTTAATATTCTTGTAGAAGAAACCAAAGAAACACCAGAGCTCCCATAAGCACACCTGAACACTATGGCCACACTCTCTCAAAACATTTAAATATTTGCCAGTTGTCAAAATTGTTTCTGCTGAATTCAAGAGAAAGCTAGGAATCCCAGGCTTGAGGCTGTAACGTTGTTGCCAGTATTTAGCATTGCAATCTTCAGTAAGACTCTCCTATAAGAAATGTCAATAAATTGTTTAGATCCTACTAGAACACACAATGGTATAGATTTCAAATTATGGTTTTAGTTATCAATACCTTTTGCAAAGTCTTGTCCTCAGCAATAAAAAATTCACCATATGGATCATCAATCACTCCTTCATAGACCCACCTGCGTATAAAAGTGTATTTACACAACACAGTCAAAATTTAAATAAATTATTTTGTTTGTAAAAACAAGATCCAAACAAGCATTTCTAAGAGATGTGATATAAATTAGAGAACAAGAGTTCAACACATTTATAGCAAGCATTAGCTTTAGAATCTGCCATTACCTTTCTAGGATGCCAAGGTATGCAGCACTAGCATATTGTGAGAGCTTTTCAAGTAAGGACCTTGCGGCATTGTCACCAGCCATAGCTGCAGCCTTTCATTGAAAATAAATCATTACCAAAAAAATGAATCTATCAATTGCATAATTTTCGAAAGAGTCCAATTATTAAAGTAGTTTCTCTCAAACATGTACTCTTAATAAAGCATTCTGCTAAATATTTTATCCATAGCAACAAAAATAATTCTTGGAAGTAAATTGGCAAACCAAAAGAGAGACTTTTTCAAAAAATTGGAATTTAAACAAGAAAAAGCCAAGTTAGGGTTGGAGTGATGGTTGTCTTTTCAAAGAAAAAATGTAAAACAATAGTATTCAAAGTAGGACTTTTAAAAAAACATTGCCAAAGTATCAAAATTTGTCATAAATCAGATTAGATTAACATAAAAACAGAAATTGTGAATTTTTGCAGATTAATCAGAAAAAAATTGCAATGAAGTCACAGTAAACTGTTTAGGACAAATTACTCAGAAATTTGTAAGTTTGCCTAGGAAAAAATGGCTGGGGGTTTGAGTGTGATTCATTTGCAATTTATGATATGTTGATTTTATCTATTAGAAGCCAATTTGTAGGCTTGTTCCTGAAATATTATATGACGTCCAAATCTCTCACTTCTAATTTACCCAATAAAAAACGGAAAGGCTCCAAATTAAGTTGCAAGAAAGGAGAAAATGGTTGACCTCAAATGGACAACAATAAATTTTGAAGTAAATAAAAAGGAATGAAAAATCATTCTAAATAATAGTAGAATGCCTCATCTCACATGTTAATCTCGAATCATTCACTAACACTAGTGCTTCAATGACACAATGGCCTTATCTCTAAATAATAAAAACATTTCCTTCACAAATTCTTGTGTACATTGGAAAAGTGTAGGAAAACTACAAGCAAAATAATCTAACAGCTATGGACAATGCTCATAGCCAATTTCCACCACCTATATTTCTTCATGCTCACAAGCTTGCTCAATGAATCTATAATGTTCTCAAAAGTTTCCGCTTTCCACCTTATTGAATATCTATTGTTATATTTGTTACACGTTCATATAATTGGTTATAAATTTGTAAGTATAATGCAAATTATTATATTATATTATATTAGTTATACGCTTGATGAGTTGTTTCAAACAACTCATATATTTAGAAGATTTGTTTCCTCTAAATTAGGATGTGTGAATCCTATAAATATGTATGACATTTGATTAAGATCATACGAACTTTAAAACAACATGTCGTCGCTTCGCTATCCTCCAACTAGGGTTTCTTCGCAGAGGTCAGGCTTAGGCTACTTCGATAGGGCTCGACAGTCGACAATGGAGGGGGTATGTTCTCAAAGCGTCATTGCCTAGCTATGCAGCAAAGGAGTTGGGAAAAAACTTTAGGTTTAGAGTTGATTCAAAGTATATTAATGGACACATTCAAGGAGCGGTGCATGTTGACAGTCTTTGCAAAGGGAAGCAAAGAAATTTGAGGGTGTAGGCAAGGAACTCTGTGTCTACCAACTGTAAGTATGGACACCATTTTCAAGCTAATGGATCCAAGTCAAATTGGGGGAAGAAGAGAGAGCTAATAGGGTAGTCGAGTGTCTCCGTGAAGAGAGGGCTTGGTGGAGGAGAAAAGGGATTTTCGCAAACTAAAAATCATTTGTCTGACATTGGGGAAAGTGTAATGTCCTCTACTAGGAGGCTGTCGATTTCCAATGTTTAACATACATTACTATGCATCCAAATCAATTCAACTTAAGAAAACAATGAATAATTCATAACACATTTGGTAGTCAACATATTTAAGCCCCCACTTTCTTACGTCTCTCCTAAACTCAACCCTAAGGAGGATGGGGATTTACTTGTCATAGGGCACTTGAGACCAATCTACAAGTAGGCTCCTCAAGACTTCAGGACCCTGTCATTATTCCTTCTTGGGATTCACCTACCTTGTGATCTTTTACTCTGCCTCTCCCTACACAACACCAACCTATCCTCTTAAGGGGCTATAGCAAGTGAGCGAGTGATTAAGGAATAGGTTGTTACTTCAAATGAATTATAAATACTTAGGAAAATATATATATGTCTGTATGTGTATATATATATATAATTCAGTATAACTGATCTATATATATATAACAATTCCACTATTATTTATGCTACAACATACCCACTAGACCATATACTTGTCCCTTTATTCCTAAAAGCATTCATATATAATATTTTGTTAATCAGTGATGATACATAAGTCACTGCAAACCTATTTTCTGTTATATGATGCTTACCAGTAATCATATATATTCTATTTCCTTTTGATCTCCTTGTAATTGGCAAAATATATTTATAATATCTTATTCTCCGATGGTCTTGAGGTAATGTAAGTGATATCCATTATATATCTTTGAATGATGACATCTCTTGGAATCATGTCTCTTCACCACAAATCGGTCCATACAAACCAATCGCACACTTTCCTTAATTAATGTTAATCAACTTTCATGCAACTATTCCTTTCATCGTACATTCCATGTGTAATGATTACTGGTTAATATTTAACTACTATTTATTGTAGTTGATGAATCACTCCACACAACTTTGTCTTTGAATGCTTATACACAGGTACGGAAAACCTGCAATCTCTAGGACGGGAGTATATTGTTGTCCAACTCATTGCTTATAATGATCTCTCCTCAGATTTTGTGCTTTTCAAGGAAATCATGATATCCTTCAACGGAAATATTAAGCTGTGATAATCTTGAGAACTTGACACCCATTATATTGTTTACTAACCATATTATTAATTACGCAAGGAAGTAATAAACGTCAATATTAATATAACTTGCACTCACTAAAGTCGACAATATAATATATGGTCCAAGTCAATTCATTTGATTATATCGACTGGGTATCTCTATTGATTCGGTCAAGTCTTCACGTAGCCAATGACCATTCAATAAACATTATAATTTACTGATTTCCTTCATCTCCCATCCATAGCAGAACAAAATGCAACTCACCCCTCAATATGCTTAACTACCATCGATACCATGGTTGTCTTGAGATTATCAATGAGAATCGATAGTGGTATGAATTATTAAATCAATCATGATGTATCAATGGTTTACTAGATATCATGGTTTGATATAGGTGTAAGATCTTCAAACTCTACTGTGGACTTGGTCTTATTTGGCAACTAACACAAAATTATAGTAAGAAGGATGAGAATATCACTATTAGGGTTTCAAATGGGGGACATGAAAGAAAGTGGTCGGTCCACATGGGTGGATAGGGAAAGGTTTGATTGGCACAAAAATGGAGAGGTTAGGGGAAAGGAAGGAGGACCATGGCATAGTTTCGATGGAGATAACCGAACGGAGCAAGAATCCACCAGATCAGTAACGTCCATTTTAAATGAAGAGGCGGAAAATGTAGATTTTAAAAATGAGAATTTTTTTGTAGAGCTAGGTTTGATTAGGAGATTAAAAGGTTTCTAGGCGAGCCTCTACAAACTACACCAATGGATTTCAAAATTCTGTGGCACTCTTTCGGAAGGGGGTGTTGAGATCTAACCTAATGCTCAAGGGTTTTTTGAGGTTGTTTTAAAAAATGAGTTGGGCACGAACAAGGTTTTGTGTGGGAACCAATGGAGCTAGAAGGAAAAGCACTTATTGATGCTAAAACCTTGGAATCCAGCTTTCAACCTTGCCATTGAACCATTCAATAAGATTCCAATATGCGTAAGACTCCCTAATCTTTTATTGCAATATTGGTTTGAATCTTGCTTTTAGGTTCTAGGAAATCCTTAGGGTAGATATTTGCTAGCGAATGAAAGTTCTTTAGATTATTTACACACTACTCACACCTAGATCTTAGTAGAGATGAATATGATGAAAGATTTCTTGGATATTGTTTCACTTAAATTTGCAAAGAGTTGTTGGTTGCGACCTTTAGATGGAGAACATATTTTCAAACAAGTCATATAGCAGCCCATTGTGCCAAGCACAAATTTGGCAAACTGGCAACCTGGTGGAAAGAGGTCTCTCCCAAGCATTACTTGGTGGAGAAAGAGGAATGCTCCCTTGAGGCAGAGAAAATGGAGGGAAAGGATGTACCTCAATCAAAATTGTCTATTGGGGTTTCGAGTGTGGTAGTGAACCCAGGAAGTGCAAAATGTTGCTTGACAGAGGAAAATCAAACCCCAAAGGCAATAAGACTAAATTTGAGCAAGACTAAAGTCAATGTTGAATGTAGCACAATGATGGAAAAAGGCAATAGACTAGGTCCCTCTTTCAACCTAGATAAGAGAAATGAATGTTCAAAGGCATTAACCTTCAATATACATCTCCATTCTCATACCAAAAGTAGCGCAAAATGTTGAGCTAGTTTTGAGTGCAAAATGTTGAGGTTGCTCCCCATTTGTAGCCCCACTTAGTTTAGGCCAAGTCAAAACCCCAAAATTAATAAAACAAAGACTATTATAGATTGGAAAAAAAAAGTCAGATCATATTATATTTTTATGTGCCTTCAAAATCAATATGGTATAAGACCCTGTTATTCTCTGCGGCTATTGCTTAGTAACTAGGGAGAGAATATTGACATTTAGAATACAATAAATCTCGTACCATAATTCATTTCATATGTTTGTGGAATTTCTTGGTATTTTCGTCTTTGCAAAGCCTTGCAAAATAATAGCCATTGTATATTGTTCAGGAACCTTGTCATTGGGATTCAATACACATTATTTGTTTGATAGAGAAGTTGGATAAGTCATAGTCGAAGCAATTGATAATCATGGTGCCAAGTTTGTTGCAAAGGGGGAAGGTCGACTTATGGGTCGATCTATGCACATTGTGATTGCCAATTTTGACCTCTCGACCAAGGTAATGTTGTTCATGCATCATTCTTTGATACTCTTCTCCTTGGCATTGTGATCTTGTAACTATAATTTACACAAACAAACTTGAGAAGGTTTGTGTCATGTTAAAGTGGCAAAAGTTGTGGTCACAAGGGTTAATTTTTCTTTGAAATCTCACTACTGAGCCACATTCATTGTGATTTTTGCATGTTATCTCTGATGTATTGAAGAGATCGATCAATTCCTTTGTGGTCGATCTAAACCTAATCCATATATTCATCTTTGTGTGGAAGACAAGTAGTGCGAAGGCTTTTGTGTCTCTGTGTGGAATGGTAGGCATAGTGTATATATCCTTTCCATGATGTAGCTTGTTGACTTGGTGGTCAACACCTCCTTGGAGATTCGTGACATGGCTTAACCGCCTCTCATGGATCGGGTTAAATTTGACATTTGTATCGGGCATTGAGAGTTCGAGCTTTTGGTGCAACGGCAAATGATTCCAACAATTCGTATCAGAGCCTTGGGTCACGGGTTCGAGTCTCCCTTCAGTGGGTGCTGAAGGCTCAGTCGGTGCTGAGGGGGAGATTGTTGACTTGGTGGTCAGCACCTCCTTGGAGATTCGTGACATGGCTTAACCGCCTCTCGTGGATCGGGTTAAATCTGACATTTGTATTGGGCATTGAGAGTTCGAGCTTTTGGTGCAACGGCAAATGATTCCAACATAGCTATCACTTGCAAAGATAACAAACACTTCAAAAGTCTTTGTTAGGAGAAAATTGAGCTTTAAAATTTGCTAACCTGAGTAGCAGCAACAAGAGGCTTTGAAAACCATCGATTAACAACATTTGCTTCTCCTTACATTGGCTTCTATGGGATCATAATGGTTTTGGGGCTGTGTCATGTAATACATGTATATATCTTGGAATAGACAGGCGTTAGCTCTTCCTCTTCCATCGCTTCTACAACATACATATGTAGCTTGAGCCTTGAGTGCACAACAAGCCAAATTGAACTTCTAGACCAAGCAAAGAACATTTTGTAATTAGTTACTCACTATCAACCACTTCAAACCTATTAATACGTCGATAAATAGAAGCAATTGGATACAGTTCGCTAAGCAAGAAGATATTGATGGTTATCATGTTGGTGGTGCTTCTTTCAAGGGACCAGATTTTGCTACCATTTGCAACTCTGTCACTACAATGAGGTTGGTTGCTTGAGGCCATGACAATAGAGTATGTTTTTATATTGTTTGTCATAAGATTATCATATTTCAAAACCAAATTCGCACTTAGAGTAGGGAAGCTTTTAAATGAGTTATTGTAAGACTATTACTGAAGTCATTTTTTAAATAAGTAATTTTCAACTTTATTGTACTTTGAGATGTTATTTTGATTCCTCGAGTATTCTCTCATGAACAAGTTGTCGTTGATCTAAGTGCCAAGAAATACGACAAATAAGCATCTATTTCTACTTAAAACAATGGCAGCAAACATTCAAACTCTACTATTACCCAAGTCACAAAAATCGTCTCACACCAACTACATGTTTGGAGTCATAAAATCCTCACAATTGGTAAGTATAGGAATCTGTTGGAATCATCTACCGTTGCACCAAAACCTCAAACTTCCAATGCCCAATACAAATGTCAGATTTAACCTAACCCATAGGAGGCGGTTAAGCCATGTCACAAATCTCCAAGGAGGTGTTGACCACCAAGTCAACAATCTCCCCTTTAGCACCGACTGAGCCTTCAACACCCCTTGAAGGGAGACTCAAACCCGTGACCCAAGGCTCTGATACCAATTGTTGGAATCATCTGTCGTAGCAACAAAAAAACGAATTTCCAATGCCCGATACAAATGCCAGATTTAACCCAACCCATAGGAGGCGGTTAAGCCATGTCACGAATCTCCAAGGAGGTGCTGACCACCAAGTCAATAGAATCTCGCAAAAATTTACCTAAAAGAAGAGGAGAGACCAAATACTGAAGTCAATCATTATGACAAGCGTCATCATGAACCCTTGTTGATATTGACATTGTCTGTTGGGGATGAATTGATTCTTGAAGTTCACAAGGAAGAATCTGTAGCAGACTTGTGGTCAAAGTTACATGGCAAGACCCAAACCACGAACGCAAGCAGGTCAATATTCTTGAAAAATCAGTTGTATTCATCTCAATTGCAGGAAGGAGGCTCAATTGCAAAGTACCTCATGAAACTCAAGGATTTGCGTGACTAGTTAGCCATTATCAAAATGAAGATAGACGGTGAAGACATGGTCAACATAGTACTACATGGTTCACCACACTCATATCAAGTATTTGTGGAATCCTTGAATCAGATAGCTAAAACACAAACCCTTGACTTCAACAAATTGTTTGCATTTCTTCTACAAAAGAAGAAGACAAATGCAGGAAGAAGCGTTTGGTTCAAGAAGCACAAAAAGTGCTTTGGCAACAAAATTCAAGGAAAGCATAAGAAGAACTACTGGAGGAAGCCTGAAGACACTATGTCTTTCCACAAAAAGACTAAGACTAGTAAACTCTTAACTGCAACGTGTAAATCATCTAAACCAAGTGTGCTTTGTTACATTTGTAAAAAAACATGTATATCATGGTGATATTCTTTGGCATAACCCCAAAAAAATTCAACCTTGAAAACATGGTAAAGTTGCTACAATAGAGGCTAATGAACACGACAAGGAGTTTGCATTCATCTCATCAAAAGAAGGCTCACATAAGTCCAAGGAGTGGTAATTCGACTCAAGAGCATCAAGACACTACACATGTCAAAAGATTGGTATGTCTCTTTTGCAATTTGTCCAAATAAAAAGAAAATGTTTTTCTAAGTGATGGCGCTACATACTTTGTTCAAGGACATGCTAATGTACGTATAACATTAGATAATGATACTGCATTCACTTTCAAAAATGAGAGACATGTACTAGATATGGATAAGAATATGTTATATATCAATGAAACTACGAAGAATCCAAATCGCTTAGTAAGTTATAAGAATAACAAATGTGAAGTTACTCACATCACCAACAAGTTGATAGCCCTTGGAATTGGTGACAAATAGTGCCCAGGCCAATGGGATCAGCTCCACCAATAAAATTATCGTTGTCAAATTCTTCCAACTCAACAATTGCAAGCTAAGAAGAGGAAGCATCCAAGTCCGATGCTCTACAATTATATCCCACATCTTTGTTTCGAGACCCTTCTTTGTATTCATTCTACTTGTGTTAAAGGAGACACGAGTTGGAATGCACATTTACTAAGTTCTCTACTCATTTTGATTGCAACCTATTGCGCTTTATTGAGTAGATGAAAGAATATGTGCTGCAATTTCTTTCTAATGCAGATGAACTAGCAACCTATGAAGACAAGACAAAGTAAACAACTAAAATAAAATTATTAAAGTTATAAAATTACTAGCAATCTATGAAGACAAAGTAAATTAAAAAATTTAAAATAAAACTTGTGATATAATTTCGATTGCAAGGGGCTGCAGCAATTGGTATCGTTGGTCATGGAGGTACCACCAACTATGAGCATCCTTCTTAAACCGATGACAAAGAGCATCATTACTTAGACCTCTTGCATTCACAAACTCTATGAACTCATCTGCAATCAAATCTTGCATATCATCATCAGAAAAGAGTCTAAGGAATGTTGACTTGTACCCATCAAACACTTTTAAATCTCTCTATGGTGGCAGCCTTCCCGGCATATTAAGATATTGCTTGCTCTAATATTTTGGTGTCAATGCATAGGCAAGCAGATGTAGAGGAGTGATCATCTTGTTCCACTGTCCTACAACAATTGCTTGCAATTGTTTACTGCTATACTTGGTAATTTACATACATGAAATAATAATACAAATGGCAATGTGAACTAGATATAGGACTAAAATATATCTTCATTAGCTCATGAATACATTACAGAGAAGAAGACAAGAGATGGTCCGCCAAGGATTACGTTTTACCCCCACGATACCATTCTCCCTTCCTTGGCAGTACACGACGGTTGCCAAGAGGGACACAACCGTCAACCAACCAACATGACAACTACCTGAGAGTGATAACAAACTTAATACGGACAATTAATACATTGACGAATAACCAATATTATCAAACATAACAATACACATTTTATGCTGACTACATCATCCCCTCCCTCGAAAAGAAAAAGTCGTCTTCCAAACGACAAGTATATATCATAGTTACAAGACTCTGCAAGTCCAAGGTCAAGTCCAGCAAAACGAGTCTTTTAGCCTTTGGGCTCGAACTCTGTCGGATCAGACCGAGTCTCGAGCTCTGCACTCGACCGCAGCAATCAGCCGCATAAAGTTAAAAAAAACAATTTTTTAATAGATTTTATTTGACTTTTTATGTTTATTGCTTTCTCTCAAACCTAAAAGGAGCATTCATTTATTTGCAAACACAAGGAAGAGTGAAGAAAAGGGATGAGAGAAGAATATTCAGCTTTTAGAGAATAGACCAGAAAATTGATTAACTCTCAGATATCGATTGTTGATTGTTTGTGCAAGTTTGTAGCTTGCATTCACACATTGAGAGGAGTTAGAGGAAGCATTTGGAGGAGGCCTCTACAAGTTTGAAAGTGCATTTCTTCATTTTTGGAGCAAATTTGAAGAGGTGAGTTACATTTTTTGTGTTGTTTTCTACATTTTTTACAATCATATTTCCATTTTGTTTACATTCGTTTTAGTCTAAGCCATTGGAAAACCCTAAGGCTGAGAGTGAGGAATCTGATGATGATGAGGATAATGAAGATGATGAGGATGACGGTGTGGATGTCATTGAAGTTGAGCCTCAGACACAGGAAGAGATGGCTATAGAATCTTCCATGACCTATCTTAGGCGTACACGTAGGAAGGTTGTGGGGTCGATTGGTCACTAATGGAGGCTACTTTGAGCCTTAGTCTTCTAGGCTTTAGCTTTTATTTTGATATATGTTTTGAACTTTCAATTCCACAGATTTCATATTCCATGAATATTGTAGACATTTGACAATAACACTATTTATATTTCTAATGTGTTATTTAGTTTAACTTATTTCCTTTAAAAATTCGCATTTATACTTATGTGATCAATGTAAACTTGTGTATGTATGCAAAGTAGCTTCTATTTATCTCAATTATTGGGTCTTTAATGTTAATTTATTAAATGATGCATGAAAAAAGTTTTAAATCCTTTAAAAAAAATGAATTTCTTGGGTTTTTCAATTTGTCGAGTCCAAGTACGAGTCAAAAATCAGCTTTTGAAGTCCAAGGCAAGTTCGAGTCTTGTAACACTAGTATACATCAAGTCATATCTAGGAAGACTAATGACAAGAGTGTAGATAATGACTTGTACTACGCAAACTCAAAGTTGTAGTGTACTTCAAAAATAAAATGGGGGTCTGGGGACAACACCCCTAGCAAGGTCAAGAGGCATCACCCCTTGCGAGATTGTGGGGACAGCGCCCCCAACGAGGTCAAGGTGCAACGCCCCTCATAGGATAACACCTTCAGAACCACATGCAACTCCATGGCGCACATCATTTTTCTGATTTTTCCCAATGCCAAATACAATACAAATAAAGCCCAAAAGGAGAGATTTCATGTGACAATTGTGATATTTCCTCCCTGTGTGCATGTTTGGTTCAAGTTTTCTTATGTAGCACGACTTCCTATCTCTACCGTATGACTTATGGTTCTGTTTGATCACCAACTTTATCCCATACCGCATTCTTTGTGTTATTCGTACAATCCATAAAATCACCCCTCCTTGCTATTGTTCATACAGTGTATGATGAGAGACTAGGTTGCCTATCTCGTAAGGTAATGATAGGATGTTTGTGTCATACGGAGTTGTGTTGTAAGGTGTAACGTATGATGTATTAATAAAACAATACATGTTGTGTGTAATGGCTGAACTATGTGATGATTTTGTTGTGTCACACAGTGAAGTATTCAGGTCGTACAATGTTTCTATATCCTCCTCCCCTTGTGTGGCAGCTCCTTTCCCCCGTACAGTACTGATGTTCTACTTTACTGTCTGTATCGTATGCTTGTCTCTATCCTGTACGGCTTGGAATCCTTTCCCTTGTACGGTGTTGATGTTCTATCGTACGGTCTATACGGTATGCTTGTCTTTGCCCCGTACGGCTTGGACTTCGATGACACTTTGAACTCTATGTCTACTTTCCACGGATTGATGTCTTACGGATTGCCTTCTTTGTGTGGTTTTGTTTCGTACGATAGACCCTCCTCTCCCTTCATACGGTTTTGTACCGTATAGTAAAGTACGATACCCTTTGTATGCTTTTCCTTTGGCTTCGATCTCTTCATGTGAATTCCCTACTATGGCTTCTCCTTCTACAAGGTCGTACAGCTGATACTATTGTATTCCATACGGAATCCCCCCTTCGGCGTACAGTTGGTCTCCTTCACCATACAATGGATGCCAAATGGACTTCTTTGTTGGTCGGTTCCTTACGATTATTTCTTCCTTGCCTATAAACCCTTCTTCGCCTTTTAGGTGCTCTACTCCTCTGCCTACCTTCCTATCTTGTGGAACAATAATTCTCCTCAATTGCACTTTATAAGTGTTTTCCTCCTTACGTACCACTCCCTCTCTATACTCCTCATACTCCGAGGGAAAAGTAGCTTTCTCTATTCTTCCACCAACTTCCTCCACTTCTCGGACATGTAGCATGTTACACTTGAGGTGGGAGACTTCGTAATCTTCCATCTTCCAATGAAATAGCCCATTCAGAGAACTTGTCTCATCTGAGTAGTCTTCTAACTCGAGTACCCCTTCATCATTTGGTTTCATTCTCTTCTTTTCCATACTCCACTTGCTATCTACAAACTCTGGGTCAAAGGATGCCAGTTCTTCACTTATCATCTAATTCCTTAGTTTGATGACGTACTTCCCCCCTTTCTTCTCAATCGAGAGTGTGTTCCTCTTCCAATTGTGATTCACCTTGGCAGCAATTTGCATCATATGCCTTCTTCTCCAATGGGATTACTACAAAGTCCAAGAAAAAATATTGTGTACCAATCATTACCTTTTGTGCGATTAATGTCCCCAATGGCTTAATCCCATATTGGTCGACACCTACCAAGTGGAAGGTTCACGGTCGAAGTGTTGGCTTCCCCAGGTACTTCCAAGTTTCCTCTGGCAACACATTGACTCCCGAGCCTCTGTCGATGAAGGTATTTCTCAACTTCTATCCCATTACCTTGATGACTATCGAGTTCCTCCCAACGCCTGTCCTCCGCAGCATCAGGTTAGTGACCAGACTCTCTATTGGCTTCTTTGTCAATTTGTCATGTTCTTGGCCAATCGTGTGTGAAGAGCCCAATTGGCTCTCATGTACAAACTAGCTCTTTACTCAATTTAAATTGCACTTATAAATTTTCTTCGAAATATATAGAAATTAATGAACATTAGATATGAATTTTAAATGATACTTTTCAAATCTTAACCTCTTGATAATAAATCAATAGTCAATAATTCACCCTCGAATTACTCACAGAAAATAAGAATTGATCAACTATCAAATTAACTTCAAATTACAAGAAATTAAAAATAAATCTAGGCACCTTAATTAATATGCGGCTGTATAATGGAATTCTGGAACAAAATTACCAACTGTCACCTCCTAATCTCAATTCCCCATGTTGTTGTAGTATCTCATTCACGCCACAATGCACAATTCAATGCCAACTAAATGAGCCAAGCATAGGCGTCCAAACCCGAAAGCTGATCTCTAATGGAAGCCTCACACAATAGCGTGTTGTGTACGGCTGGCTGGAAACATACAGTCTTGCAAACAACTGTACGACACTAATAGAAATTGGACAGCAATCTTAATCTTTGCCTGGAGATTACAGCACAATGCTTTGATGTCTAAAATCGATTCAAAGTGCTAACCCTTAAGAAATGCCCATTACTCAAAGAGTTTGACTCAAACCCTTGTTTCTCAAAATTCGATTTCCTCTTGTAACTCTTCAGCAAATTAAATTGAATATATCACAATTCCAGTATATATCAGCACTGAATTATGATTTCAGGAACAGAATGAGCTCTCTCCTAGAAGAAGACCAAGCTCAAGAGATATTGCAAAACTCTCTCCAAAAGCTGAAGACCAAGCTCAAGAGATATTGCAGAACTCTCTCCAAAAGCTGAAGACCAAGCTCAAAATTTGTTGCAGAATTCTCCAAAAGCTGAAGACCAAGCTCAAACCCTAGCTTTTCCAAGCCAAGAAGAATTCTCTCACAAAAGTTTTTATCAAATCATCAATGGGTAATGAAAGTGCTTTTTCAAATTGAATATATAGCTTTTTTGGAAAAAGCTTCAATTTCACTTTTTTAACTTAAAAGGCTTTTTAATCACAACTTCAATTTATAACATTAAGTTATAAAGTAATAAAGTTATTAAATTAAAATAATTTACTTTAATAATGATAACTTTAAAATTAAAAGCCACTAAACCCCACGGACTGCACAAACTCATTTTTGATATCAGAGCCTCAAACTTCCACTGCCCTACCAAAAATAACCAACAGTCACAAATAGCCAACTGCCAGAAATAGACTTACTATAAATAGTAAGTCTCTCAAACTGGAGATTCCCTAAAACTCGGTCCTGAAACATCTAAACACCTCGTGCAGATGACCTGCTAAATCTGGCCACACCCAAAAATACCACTTACTAAAAATAGTAAGTTGACCAAATTGACCTGAACGAAGAGCAGACTTGGTAAACTGAACTTCCATAATGGAATCCCAACACTGGCTCCGCCAACTAACCCCCTCCGATTGTCTGATTAGCTTCCGAGGGTCGCCAAACCAAGCTAATCCCAATAGTCTGAAAAATGGGGACATTACAGTCCTCTCTTCCCAAGATTGCTTGTCCTCAAGCAATCGGGAAAAACAAGCAACATCACAATCCACCCGGATCCCAAGGATGGTCATGAGTAATGTCCCAATCAACCTCATACTTCTGTAAAGAAGTCAACAACATCAATAGTACCAACATCAGCAACTGGAAAACTGCACTCAACACCTGAACTGATGATGCTGCAATAGGATCGCCACATCGGAGAAACTCAACCGAGAGTAACTCACACGGGAGTAACTCAACCAACATACTGGACTTACTCCCAGTCTTCGAACTAACCAAATCATTGTACCAGTCATAAAAATGATGCGCTGAAGAACTGTGTGACTGATAGATATCCTGAACGTGAGGACCGAATGTAAAGCTATAAGCACTCCTCACCATATACACCTGGGTAAACTGTCTAGCTAAGCCTAGCTAGCCTCCTGTATAATCTGCCTAATGAGCAGGTGTACAAATCGGATCCCAAACCTCATCAACATCATGATTGTACAACTCCTATAAGGGATCATCACTAAGCTCAAACAGTGGATTGTCATAAGTCATGACGACATCCACATCAAATAAAGGGTTGTTCACAAAGTGAACATCACCCATCTACTGATCTGAGCCATAATATGACGAACTCTATGAGACATGATATGTGATTGGCTCTACCTGTATGGACTCATGTCTCCGTGAATCGGCACTATCTACAGCACAAAAAGACATAGTGCGTAGACTCCCATCAGCAATGCCCGACAACACATACTCTATGCCCTGGTACTCAAATCTGATCTGCATCGGCTCACACTAAGGAAGAACTCTTTAATCCCCTGTATCCACTGCATCCCCAAAACTACATCCATCTTCCCCAAATCAAACACATAGAAATCAGCTATCAGCTCATAATCACCAAGAAACAAGGAGAGATCTCGAATGCGCCTAGTACAGGTAAAATTGTAGCCATCAACTACCTTGAATCCAAACCCTGCAAACTCCTCTACCTGAAGCCCACACTGACTAACAAGTCGCTTGTGAATAAAGTTGTCTGTGGCTCCAGTGTCCAACATAGCAACACAGAGTTGTCCTTCCACTAATCCCTTCAGTCTGAAAGCAGAGGGAAGTGGCACAGAGGTGGACAACACAATCAGAGATAGTTTGGGGTCAGGACCAAACTCTGGAGTAACTCTTTACTCCTCCTCTGTATCAAAACCAGCAGCTTGATGAGAAGACTCAGCCTCACTCTCACCAGAATAAACCCACATAGTACGATTCGCCCTGCCCTTAGGCCTCATAGTACAAGTATGCTCTCTATCATAAGGCTCTTTGCACCAATAGCAAAGCTGCCTCCTCAAATCCTCTCGAGTGGCATCATCAAGTCTACCTGCAGGCTTCTTTTTGTCAACAACTAGTGGAGGTACCTCATCTGCAGGAGGAATAGTAGGACTAGGAGTAGACTTGCCTCGTGAAGCAGAAGGCTCAAGATTTCTTGCCTTCTTCCTAGCATCTTGCAAAGTAGGTGGATCCAAGGACTTGACCCATCCTCTGTACGGCTCTGACAAACCCTCTATGAAAAGCATGACTCTCCTCCTCTCGGAGATGTCATATACCATAACTGATAGGCGCTGAAACTCACTGATGAAGGCCTCAAGGCCACCTATCTGTCTCCGGTGAGCTAACTCTCTAAAGTAAGTCTCAGGATCTTTCCTGTCAAACCGTTGTATTAGTCTATCTACAAACTCCTGATACTGCACAATATGATCATGATGCAGAGACACTAACCCATGATACCACCAATCATGAGCAACCCCATCCAAATGAAGCACGACAAATCGAATAGCGTCCTCCTCAGACATAAGACGAAGTGAAAGATAAGTATCCAACTTGTGGACCCATGCTTTGGCTAAAGTCTTCCCACTTCCATCGAAGTGGTCTAATGTCAACTTGCCGGTTGCCTACTTGAGTTCATTCTGCCTAGATCTCTACCTCATGTCAGGAGCTGGCCTGCCTCTGAAATGCTCATGTTTCTATGTCAAATATCTATCAAAATTTAAATTTCTTTTTAGTGCCTCAGGAAGAGCATCCCACTCTGCAAAATGTGCCACCATGTCATCGACAAATGGTGTTGGCTCTAACTCCACACTAACTGCATCCAGCTCTAGGCTCAAGAAAGTCGGACGATGAGGCCTGTCATAAGTACCGGTATGGTCAGCTCTATAATCTCGTCTATCATCAGCTCGTGACCTATGTGAGCTAACCGAAACACTCCGCGCACCTCTGTCTCTAGCACCTGGTAATGCAATGCGTTGTAGAGTGTCTGAAAGCTGTTGCAATACAGTTGCAACATGATGCTGACCATCTGCAAAATTTCTGAAGGCATCTCTGGCCTCCCTGTCCATATCATTTCCGATATTATTCTTGTTTCCTGCCTATTCATTCTGTGGGCCCTGTTCATTATCTTTAGGAGGTGGTGAATTTCTTCCATTGCGGGTATAATGCCCTCCTGGTATAAATCTTTTAGCCATAATTAATTCATCATACCCTTCAGAATGGCAAGATCAGTGCTCTAATACCACTGTGAAGAGCCCAACTGGCTCTCATGTACAAACTAGCTGTTTACTCAATTTAAATTGCACTTCTAAATTTTCTTCGAAATATATAGAAATTAATGAACATCAAATATGAATTTTAAATGATACTTTTCAAATCTTAACCTCTTGATAATAAATCAACAGTCAATAATTCACCCTCGAATTACTCACAGAAAATCAGAATTGATCAACTATCAAATTAACTTCAAATTACAAGCAATTAAAAACAAAACTGGGCACCTTAATTAATATGCGGCTGTATAATGGAATTCAGGAACAGAATTACCAACTGTCACCTCCTAATCTGAATTCCCCATGCTGTTGTAGTATCTTATTCACGCCACAATGCACAATTCGATGCCAACTAGATGAGCCAAGCATAGGCGTCCAAACCCGGAACCTGATCTCTAATGGAAGCCTCATGCAATAGCTTGGTGTAATGACCCTTACCAATAGGCCACTAAAAACCCCTCAAAAATGTAACTCAAAATGTAGATAGAAAATTATTTTGCAATATATGAGTTCACTGTCCCAAAATTTCAGAATAATAGATAGCAACCAAATACCATCTAAAACACTATCAATGATGTAGGAAATTGCTCAAAACCATATGCCATTCATATATCAACAATTTGCAACAATGCCATACATATTTCAGCCAATAATATGATCATCAAACCCTAGGTTTGCAATATAGATAGACTAAAAATTACAATACCCTTTCACTTGCAAAATCCTAGCCTTCCTTTGATACCAATAATGCCAAATGGCAAACAAAGACAAGTACAATGTAAAATAGTAAAGTGCTAAAGCTATATTTTTGTACTCAGCTGAAAACATACATTTCTCAGAAATTATGCCAAATGCCAAATGAGAAGTGAGGAACCTAATTGTAGATGGCTGCAATAATTTTTACCAGTGCTGAAGATGCCAACACCCAAGCCAAAGTCACCCCAAATCTGAAAATGTACTTTCTTGCAAATTTTTGAAAATGTCTAGGAATTTTGAAAATTCCTTAAAAATAAATCATGGCATTTTGGAGTCCCAAAATGCACCTATCTTTATCTCCTCGACGATAGAAATCCGATGCAAAAATACCCAGAATGATATGCTGAGTAATGAGGAAGATATGAGTAAAAATGTGGTTCCAAAACCCTATCCTGAAATTCTGAAACTGAATTAGACTTGTAGCAAAAACTTTTTCAGATTGCTTTTTCGCTCTGCTTTTTCGGATCTGCTTTTTCACTTTGCTTTTTTCGGATCTGCTTTTTCGCTTTGCTTTTTCGGATCTGCTTTTTTTCTCTTGCAATCAAAAACTCAAACCCTCAGGTAAGTCTGAGGACTCCAAATAAGCTCAACTTGAAATGACTAAATACCACTTCCAAAGTGCAACCCCTTCAAAGGATATTTCACCTCCTGAGTTATGCAAATCCTTAAGAAACTCCGTTCCTAAAGATCAAATGACAATCTGTAGACCAAGATGGCGCCACAAATGCTCAAAGAGAAAAGTAGTGTAAACTCAAATCATGGAATGTCCAAATGAGAGGCCAAGCACTCTATTTATTTGCTTTTCTAAGAAGCCACTAGAACTTCTAGAAGTATCCATAAAATATTCTTATAAAATCCTTTTATAATGCACTTTTATATAAAAAGTAACTTTATAAAATAATAAGTGCAACTCAACTCAAAATTATAACATTTTGGCCCCACATAACACATTATAATAAAAATATGATAAACACCATCTCTCCAAGAGCAAATAAGACCATCCAATCCCCAAATAATCATCAGAATGACTCTCTCACCAAAACCATCTGCCTGTGAGAGTCCATGATAGGCAAATCCACTGTAAAATGACATGTCACTAAAGAGGGGACATGACACTTGATGTGTACGGCTAGCTGGAAACGTACAGTCTTGCAAAGTACTGTATGGCACTAACAGAAATTGGACAGCAATCTTAATCTATGCCTAGAGATTACGGCACAATGCTTTGATGTCTAAATCGATTCAAAGTGCTAACCCTTAAGAAATGCCCGTTACTCAAAGAGTTTGACTCAAACCCTTGTTTCTCAAAATTCGACTTCCTCCTGTAACTCTTCAACAAATTAAATTGAATGTATCACAATTCCAATATACATCAGCACTAAATTATGATTTCAGGAACAGAATGAGCTCTCTCCTGGAAGAAGACCAAGCTCAAGAGATATTCTAGAACTCTCTCCAAAAGTTGAAGACCAAGCTCAAACCTTTAGCTTTTCCAAGCCAAGAAGAATTCTCTCACAAAAGTTTTTATCAAATCATCAATGGGTAATGAAAGTGCTTTTTCGAAATGAATATATAGCTTTTTTGGAAAAAGCTTCAATTTCACTTTTTTAACTTAAAAGGCTTTTTAATCACAACTTCAAGTTATAACATTAAGTTATAAAGTAATAAAGTTATTAAATTAAAATAATTTAATTTAATAACGATAACTTTAAAATTAAAAGCTACTGAACCCCACTGACTGCGCAAACTCATTTATGACATCAGAGCCTCAAACTTCCACTACCCTGCCAGAAATAACCAACAACCACAAATAGCCAACTGCCAAAAATAGACTTACTATAAATAGTAAGTCTCTCAAACTGGAGATTCTCTAAAACTCGGTCCTGAAACATCTAACACCCTGTGCAGACACCTTGCTAAATCTGGCCATACCCAAAAATACTACTTACTAAAAATAGTAAGTTGACCAAATTGACCCGAACGAAGAGCAGACATAGTAAACTGAACCTCCATAATGGAATCCCAACACTGGCTCCACCAACTGACCCCCTCCAATTGCCTGATTAGCTTGCGAGGGTCGCCAAAACAAGCTAATCCCAATAGTCTGAAAAACGGGGACATTACATTGTGTCAGTACCAACTATGTTGGTAATGGCCATCTTTAGTTTTGGCATAGTTTGTAGAAGGTCAGATACGTGTACTAGTACCGTGGCTTTCAACAACTATCTCATGATAATTTTCTCCAACTCTATTGGGTGGATATTTTGCAACTGACAGTTTTGGGAAAAAATCCAGTTACAAAATAGGGATAGCAGCCACAGCGTATGAGACAATGTCTCTCCTACCTTAAAGAGAAGGCTCCCCCTTCTCACTGTTCCTTGAATCAACTCAAGGTAAGAAAGAAGTTAAGAGATTATCAAATATGATGTTACAAATATTCCTTCTTATCTTTCAAGAAGGAATCCACTTACCCGAAAAACGAGTAATGGGCAAAGCTTTAATCTCTAAACTGCACTTCTATCTAAAAGCTAGAAACAGTGATACTGATAAACCAACACCAACTCGCAGGCTGATTGAAAAGCGTACCAGCTTGGCTCTAAGACCTATTTATCTATTCTATAAGAAATACCTCTACCATTGGGGCACACAGACTTCCAGAAGTAGAGACTTTCTAACTATTCTAACAAAGTGCGTGAAAATAAGATGGTAATATAATCTACAGTCACAGCTTCTAGTTTTATATTACCACAATCGCTCCCAATCATAGCTCCGACTCCGATTGTTTCTAATTTTCAATTTGTTCTTAATAAAACACAAGAATCACATAAATATAAATACAGTAAAACCAAATTGCAGTCATAGCTTCCAATTTGATTCACCACAATTGCACTCAATCACAGCTTCAGGTCCAATTGTTTCTTTCTATTTATTTTTCTCCAAAATGGTACTACACAATCATAGTTATGCTTGCACAAGTTTGGCAGAGCTTTCTTCCATAAAATAAAGATGATTTTCACAATGAGAGGGTCATTCCTTTTATAGGAAAAGAAATGAGAAAAAAGAGGAAAAAGTGGTAGCAACTCAACCACTTTGACCCGGTAAAACTAGGTGAGAAGAATTATTGGATTACATGTCATAAGGACATGCAATCGAATTACATGTAATTGCATTGCATGCAATTCAACTTCTCCAATCTACAAAGCATAAAAACTAAAACAAAAAGATGAAGGAAAGTGAATCAATCCTTGAAATTATCAAGGAAGGCCTTATATTTGCCAATACAATCATGAATAATAGGAAGATCTGAAATCTTCATGGTCTTTGAAATGGCTTTAATCCTGATTGCATTTGTACATGCTGATTTCACAACCTTGTAATCATCTAGAAGAGAATCCCTCAAGTGCTTTGCCACAAATTTATATGCAGAAAATTTGTCCATTGTATGTGCTCCAAACTCTTCAGAATTGAAATCAGCATTAACTATGTCAGTATACCCTGTGGTCATTTCTTCTTCAGTGAAGAGGTTATCATCTCTGGTAAGAACTTCACATCCCAATTGCCTGAGATTACCGGTGATGTCCTATTCCACTGCCTGACAACTTTCTAGCTCCTCTTGCAGTTTTGTCAAAAGCTTTTCTAGTCCCTGGACTTTGTAATTCATGAGCCCCTGATTTCAGTAGAACATGTCCCTGGATGGAATGATATCATATGAGATAAGAGCATCTAAATCCTTGTCATCCATTTGCTCCCAGGTGCCTAAATCTTCTTTCAGGTTACTGTTGTCTTGGCTGAAGGAAGCAATCATGTCATGGAGTCTTTCCTCAATATCTCTAATAGTTCAAGGACTTTGTGTGCATTTTTTATTGATTGCACTCCTTCAAAGGCAAGTTCTTCAAACCAAGCCTTTGTTGCTTTTGCTCTCCTATTCACCTGAGCCATTTGTGATGAAATGGTGACAAATTGAGATGCTTGTTGACAAATAATCTCATGAAGACGAGCATTCTCCTATTTTAACAAGTTCTTCTTTTCCCAGAGCTCATGATTTCTTTTTGACACATTTGAAAGTGCATCTCGAGCATCCTGCAGACATCCCAACCGTGATTGTTTACCAAGTTCTACCTTGGTGAACTTGTAATTGGAACAAGTTCTTTAGCTGGTTTGTCTACCAAGGGTTCTGCAATCTCAGCATATTTGGTTTTCTCGTCATCAACAATGATTCTTGAGACAACCTTGGCCTTTGAGGTCTTAGATTTACCTTTCTTGGTAGAGAAATCATCTAAGGGTAATGTGACCTTTCTTCTTTTAATGGTGATTTTTCCCAACCATGATGGCAAACTGAAACCCTCCTTTGCTGGACTTAAAACAGTGATCGCAGTAGGCATTGCTCCTGATTGTATCTCTGTTGTCATAGTGCATGCCTCCGCTTGCATAGTAGAAACCATGGGTGTTCTTTGAGATGACTCTATCATGAATGCTTCAAAGCCTGCAACCGAAGTATCAAGTTGGGAAACTTGACCTTCCATGAGAGCTAGGAAGTCACCAAAAACATTGGCCAAATTCTCACAATGCCTTGCTGTGAAGATGGAAGGAGTTGCAGAGGAGATAGGAAATGCAAACATATTCACCTCTGAAATAGCAATAGCAGGAGTGAATACAATGGAGAATGAATCCACATCATTATCTACCATATTTAGAAATGGCTCCTCCTGGTTAGATGGATCCTCGTTGTTTGGCAACTAAGGAGGAGATATGATCATTATTTCTCCTTCTTCTTCATTTGATTCTTCCTCTTGTAGGGGTGCTTGAATAGAACCTAAGGATGGATTTGACCCTTTTTCTCCTCTGAGTGTAAACTTGATAGCTTTAATTGGTTGAGAAGAAGAAGAATCATCCTTGCTTCTGATTTCCACCTGAGATCTCTTTCCAATAGGGCCAAAATGATTGCAATCTACCCCAACCTTTGGATGTACTCTCTTGAGGCCTTTGCTTTTCAATCACTTGTTGGTATTCAGCAAAATAGATTCGAATCTATCAAGGACAGAATTCCCTTCTTTCTATTGCCACTGAATGGGAAAAGGGACAAGCTTTTCAAACTAAGTATTATAATACTCTGGATCCAGGACTAGGCCATCATCTTCAATCTCAAAGCCTTCTCGAATTTCGACCATGTTAAGATCAATGATTTGCCGCAAGGTGAGCCTGCAGTAATCCATTCTCATAATATCCACCTCAATACATAAATCAATCCACACATCTTCCATGCGATAAACATGGGTGAAGGCCCTTTTGATTTTTGAATGCATCCCTCGATAATCAAAGTCAAACCTAGCTTTGAATTTCTTCCATGTGATAAGCTGAAGTTTTGCTTCCATTGTTTTTGCCTTATACACTGAGTTGAGTGTATATCAACCAATTTGGAGGGGTTTAGCGGTGGTGATACCAAAACCTGGCCTATGCTGACTGTGTTGATATGACTGCACTTCCATGAGCTGCCTCGCCATCTCTATGAGGATGATCCTATCAATAGGATATCTTGGTAAGGTATAGGGTTCTCCTTGGAAAACCCACTCTTAAGTAGGTAAAAGTTGGAAATTGTAGGAAGATGCAACCAAACTGATTTACCTTCTCCCAAGCTTTGTTTGACAGTCTCTTGATTGCTAACTCTTTATCAAAAAGGCACCTGAAATGCCCAAAGAATGCATCTTGTACCCTCCTATAATGGTATTTGCTTTGTGTAAGCGTGATTTGATCATGATATTCCCAAATGGGTACCAGTGATTGATCACCTTTAGTGGAGAGTCCAAAAAATGTCCCCATGGCTTCAGCAATGTAGACCAAATAAAAATTCATATAAAAAGGTACTGATGTACCAACATGGCTCAATTGTTCGCACAATGTTGTGCTTACAAGTTCTCCCCAATAGATTGGTTTTTTATTTTCAAGAATTTGGAAAATGAATTTATACATCCATGGTTCAAAATTACAAGAATCCTTGAGACCATAGATTCTATTGAGGAGCGTTATCAAATCATTAACTTCTGGAGAGAAGTCAAATCTGTGTATTCTCTTTGGCCATCTGGAGAAATTTGACCTTTTATTAACCAGCCATTGGTCATTCATGTATCTCTGATAATCTGACTTATCTTTGATAAGTAAACCCTAGGTTGCAAAACCTCGCTCTAAAAACCACCTAATGTAGTCAAGGATAGTGGGAACTCATAGAATCCAACAAATCCTTGCAGCAAGAGTTGCACAACAGAAGCACAAAAGGAAAACAAGGAAATGAATGCAAGCTCAGCCTCCTTATTATATGATAATCAATTACAGAAACTGCTACAAGTAGCAATACATTCCAAGCATGCAGGCCTGATCAAAACCTTCAATAGGTTTTCTTTTTATATGATCTATAAGTCACAACAACTACATAGACCTTCTATAGAAACGTTCTTCCATCCGATCTATAAGATCAGGTCTTCCAAAAATGCTCAGCTACTGTTATATTCAGACCATAGTTACAACACTCGGACTCAGCAAGCTGGATTTAAAACTTTTTTCATGCATCATTCAGTCAATTAACATCAAAGACACAATAATTGAGATAAATAGAAGCTACTTTGCAGTTTGCACACATAAATAGAAGCTATTTTACTATTATATTGGGAGAGTGAATTTTCTGGCAGAACTCCATATGTTCTCAGATCTTCTGATACTGTTTCTATGGCACATGCATTTTCATAGATTTGAAATTCATGAACACTAACACTGAAAGATAAGAAATTCATCAAAACTTTCCTCATGAGTGGAGCAAGGGGACTAACATTTATCTAATGGATTATGTACATCGATCAGTGAGTCAAGAAATTCCAAAAATTGTAGAGGCATGTCTCTGAATTCTGATATCAGTTGAGCTCTGCTCATAAGCTAAGCTATTCCAGTTTTCTTTTACCTCTCAAGCTTCCTTCCTCCAGTCAAAATCTGTTTGGGATCTTTTCACTAGTCCCAAATTACTGGCATAAAATGAGGACTGTGGTTTTCATTGGCTAACTGAAAATTCAAGACTCTATAAGGACCAATGACAAAAAAAATACAGAGTATGGAAATACCTCTTGTAGAGATTGAGAGAGATGAAATGTATGTTTGCTCAATATTATTTTGAAATTTTAAGAGAAGAATTCCAAGCTCTGAAAATATGGGTCGCTAATAAGTTGATATATAAAACTTCACCTCAGGCCACCCGGGTTGTCTTTCTTGTCTTAGAGTATTAAGCCAATCCAAGTGCCCCATATAGTGTACCCCATCTGAGCAAGCGGTTGTTGTGATCGATACCATGGTGATTAATAACGTGGATGCATGATATACGTAATATATTACAAATTATTATCAATAACATTAACAAGGATCTCAAGGAAAATGTTGCCAACAACTCAGTCCTGGAAATTGAGCATTTCTCCAGATGATTTAAATTTTAACATTATTGATGATCATTGAAGTCATTCATGCATGTTGTTTGCTACCAAATAGTTTCAGGATGATGATTGCTTGGATGAGGATGGTATGGCATTGTCTAGTGATATAACACAAAAACAACAATAAAAAATAAATAAAAAATGTTGTGTTTTGCTTATTTGTGTTGGCTGGTCGTGGCAGTGTACTACTGACGCGACTCGACACGTCAACAACATTACAAATCCTAGAAGGACTCGGACGAGTCACCAGGCAAAGCCCAAAAAACTTTGCAAGCCTGACTCGGCTCAGGACTCGCAGAGTCCTGTAACTATGATTCTGATTGATTCTATATTCTTCTTGACCATCAAGAGAAGCAATTACAAAGCTTATAAAGCTTTCGCAAACCTCGGGTCGGCCTAGAAAGATTACGTTCCCAATGCAAAGAAAACGTATTACAACAAATAGGTCAGGACCTAAAATCATAAGGATCCCTCTCCAATGAATGGAAAATGAATCGCGATCCCTCAAGTAGGTCGGCTACAGAAGTTGCATCATTGATAAATGAGCCATTAAGCTTCGCCAATCGGAAAATACCTTCGTGAGATCGGAAACCTAAGAGTGGCCTAAAAAACATGAAGAACAAGACAATCCCGCCAAGAATCGGTGAGATCTCATGCGCGAAGCAACCTGAAGATGTGTGATCCTGGGAAAAGGTTCAACACGAGGTCACGAACACTCTGTAAGGATTGCAAGAGCAAAGAATTTGAACTAAACAATCGTAGAAACACTGAGACTGATAAAACTCGAAAATAGGAATACAAATATTTTTGGTTGATGAAAGATTGTCAATAACCCAAGATGCTACTGCGTCACCACCTCCTTTTGATCCCATTTCTTGGCTAGTTTCCCAACTTACCAAGCAATTCTCTCAGCCTACAATTGTAGGTCCATACAATCTCATTCTTTCCTTGTCTCGTGATAAAGATTTCTGCTACTATCTTGTTTTCATCTCGTAACAACTTAAATTCTTCTTTGAATGCCCTCTTCAAGTCATTCCATGTTGTTTTGTATGCTCTTGGTAAATCTATGTACCCAAGATGCTACTACGTCACCACCTCCTTTTGAGCCCATTTGTTGGCTAGTTTCCCAACTTACCAAGCAATTCTCTCAGCCTACAATTGTAGGTCCGTACAATCTCATTTTTTCCTTGTCTGGTGATATAGATTTCTGCTACTATCTTGTTTTCATCTCATAACAACTTAAATTCTTCTTTGAATGCCCTCTTCAAGTCATTCCATGTTGTTTTGTATGCTCTTGGTAAATTTGTGTACCAACCGATGGTGATTCCCCCTAGGGTAGCAAAGAATGCCTTCAATCAATAGTCGTGATTGTCCTCGCCATTGGCCTCCCATATGGTCACAAGTGTTTTACAATGGCAAGCAGGGTCCTCTGATCCATCCCCCGTGAATTTAGGGAGCTTCTACTTGTTTGTGGTGTTTACCATCTTTCTAGTTCGGTTGACACCATGCGTGTCGGATCTATGTGGAGTGGCTCTTTCTCCGCATACCTATGCTTCACTTGCACCCTCGACCATGTGTGATCTCTCAACTCGTCCACCAACTTCGTTCACACCTTCATCACCTCCTTCATATCGATACTCATTTCTCCCTAGAGTTTATGGTTCTAGCCCCCCTATCCTTGGTTCCCTAATATGACTAGATTCTCAATGCCCAATAGGATGCTTTCAAATAATTTCGCTACCTCCCTCTAGAGGTTTCTTTCCTCGTCGTCTTCATCATGTGCAGAGGGCACAGACAGTTCACTCCCTACAGAGTCAAGTTCTGAGCTCTCCTCGTCGATCACTGCTTGTACTGAAGGATTTCTTGCTTGGTCGGCAAGGTCCTCTCCTATCTCATCGAGGAGTGGTAGGTTTTTGACAATCTACTCCCACTCTTACCTTATATGTTGTGTTCTGCCTTCCCTACAAGTATGCCTCCACCTCCCGCTATTCTAGCTTCAGGTGACACTCAGACTATTGCTTCGTGGTGGGCTTTGAGATTCCTTGACCCTTCTCTGCAATTGTCTTCGCCTCTCACTCTGCTCCTTGATTTGGACAAATCTTCTCACGAATGCTTCTCTCTATTCTTCTATCTCTCTCCTAATACGTCTCCTTCTACCCTTCTTTGGCGGAAGGGGCATTAATTTAATAATTAGTGGAATTGTCAAAGGTACGCCCTCTGTTTGTGTCACACTCCTCCCTCTAATTCATGTCCTCGTACCCTTGTAGTATTTGTTGTCTATGTTGTTCCCATTGTCTCTCCTCTCATCCTACTTGGAATTCGATCAAGTTGAAAGCCAACAATCTTGGAAGGCTTCCCAAAAGATCATACACTGGTGTGTGCACAGTGAGTTTGGCACATACAATGTCAGTCGGGACCGCTCTCTCCCGAGCCTCCTGCTGCGCATACTAATCAATTGAAATTTCCCACGCGTGAACCAAATCCTCTATCAATTGATCTTCTCATGTCTCTTCCCCGTTGTCCTCAATGTCCCTATCAGTCACCAACGAAATCAGTCTTCCAATGAAATCCACAACATCCCAAAGGATATTATAATATCAACATACTTCAGCAAAGAAGAATCAAAATCTGGATCTATTCTTTGTTCTTCATTATTGCCTGCAGAAGAAGAGGTAGATGGCATTGTAGTTCCTATGGCAAGAAATTTTATATACATTCAAAATAAAAACAAGAAAATGGAAAATTCAAAACAAAAAAGGTAGATCTTATGTACAATCAAAGAGAAATGAAAAAAAAAAACAATGTTACTCCCTAAGGGGTAGATGGTTTTACACAGAGTAAATAGAGAGATTTAAGTAGAATGTGAGAAACACAACAATTCAGAATGAAGACAGTACACATAATATTGGCAGAATGGTATCACTTTTATTCCATGTAATGTCTATATCAAAAAGTAACCTGTTCACAATGCTAGTTTACATATATAAAGCACCGGATGGTTGGTTAAGCATACCAACCGTTGGTTCCTACAACTATCCGAGAACCATTTGTAATTACATTGTCATAACAAGCCAATACATAAAGTATTATTATTAATGACTAACCTATGGCTAATAAACAAATTCAAATGAAAATAACACTTACCTCTTTCACTCATTAGAAGCTTGCAAAGGTGTAGGAATGAGGCACAAACACTTGATGAAGATTCACAAAGCAATCTTCCAACTCCCTCTTGCTCAACCAAACTTTTGCTCAACCACCTATTTGCTCCACCTCATGAGAAAGCAATCTATTTGCACACCCAATGAGACATAAAAGCCAACATAAGTCATTTTAAATTCACTTTTGGGACTTCCTGATGTGCAATTTTTAATAAGTTTGCAAAAAAAACATGTTTGGCGTCACTTATGTGCCTGAGTTCAAATTGGCTCCAACCAAATTCGGCCTAGTCCGCCCAGGTTCAAACTAGGTCCAACCGGCAACGAACTGGCCGCCTTGGGCACAAACCCTTTCCAAACCCATACACGGACCAAGGCCGAACTTGGACCTAGTTCGAACTAGGTCCAACTAACATCGAACCAGCCACCTTGTGCACAAACCCTTTCCGGACCCACAGGTGGACCAAGGCCGGACATGAACCCAATTCGAATCGAACCCAAACCAAGGCCTTGTCGAGGCAACCCAGACTTTTTAGAATTCAATAATCAAACCTCCCCTAATAATCATTTAAAGAATACATGAACACAATGACAAATTCAAACAATAGTTTCCTTAAAATGACTAAAACCATCCTCTTACATGGGAAAACACTAAGATCCCACAATCACTCAAACCAAGACTTGTCCAACAGAATAGCAGCTCCTCTCCTACCATGATCATGGCTAGTCTTAAAATAAAAAATGTCATGCCAAATAAACTAAAGGAGATAGGCAGAATTAAAACCGACCAATTTGACCTCTTGCAAAAGCAGAAAACTAAAAGAATCTATAGGCCTTTGAAACATGTAAACAAGAGACTTTATATCAGTTGCTCAATGTCTAACATTGACAAGCAATTTTTGTAACTCATATGTTGTATAGGTCATGATTCACACCATGAATCTGAATAATCCTGTGGTCAATCATAGACATAAAATACTCTAGTTCATAGTCTAGCAACATTATTTTATAACTTAAATAATATTATTACTTCGAAGGGGTGTTAAACATGCAATTATCTCTCAAAACGTTTATATGTAGAGTTTTTATTCTTCCTATTGAAAAGACACTAGAGGCATATAATAAAATTTTGACCATGACATGTTCCTATAGTTTGGTTGGCTCCAAATGAAGCTAGGAGAATCCACCAAACATAATTTAAACAAGACATGTGGTCCCTTCTCAATGATTAGAACTTGAAACCTTATGAGTGTAGGTTCTTGGGGGTGTCAACCACACTAGTGTGACTTGCATACCACTGAAAGGTGCTTGAAACTATTGGTATATCAAACTGAAATTTTGTCATGTAACCATACAAAAATCAGTGAACAATTACAATCCTACAAAGGATTTTGTATCATTCCACAGGCCTTCACTTGATCCAAATCTAATAACTTCTTGACCAGGGACTGGGCAACAGCAAATCACAATATGATGCACTGTAGAAATAAGTAAACATTGTCACACGAAAATTGCTTCTACAATTAAAAAAAACATGATGGAAAAAACATAAACATTAATTTTTTAAATAATGAGATAATAGATAGACATAAGCATGTCAACCTCGACCTGCCCACACATTTTAAAGGTAAAGCTACTATTACACAAGTAATTTGGTAAAATATTGGATAAATTAATGAATGAGCAAAACGCTCATTTATAGTTTAGAAAGACGATCTTTCTATTACGAAACAATGATAGTTATTAGTAACATTCTAATAACAAAAGAATATCTACAATATTAGAAACATTCTAATATTTACAAGATTTATAATATTGACCATTAAAATAATAATAAATAGAATATTAAGGAGATATTATTCTAATACCCTCCCTCAAAGGTCAATCTGTCTATGAGACCAAGAAGCCCCCTGAACTTAACAAACTTATCTAGAAGTAGGGACTTGGTGAGAATATCAGCAGTTTGGTCTGCTATAGGAACATACTGAAAATCCATGGATCCATCTTCAACCCACTGACAGATGAAGTGACAATGAATGTCAATATGCTTGGTTCACTCATGGAAGACTGGATTTTTCGCAAGTTTGAGGACCCCTTAATTGTTACAAAAGAGGGGTGAAGGGCCTACTTGAGACATATGGATGTCGGAAAGCATCCTTCGAAGCCAAACTGCCTCACAACCTACTTTGACTATTCCCCGATATTAAGCTTCTGTTGAGGAAAGAGATACAGCCTATTGTTTCTTAATGGTCCAAGTGATAGCACATGTGCCCAAACTAAAGACATTCCTAGAAGTGGACTTTTTGTCATCAACAAAGCCTCCCCAATCCGAGCCTGTGTAACCAATAAGTTTGGGATCTTTGGTTCGTCCATAGAGAATACCAAAGCCTGGAGTTCCCTTGACATAGCGCAAGATGCGTTTCGCTACAACCCAATGATCTGAATTAGGAGTTGTCATGAAGTGAGATATGTAACTCACTACAAAGTTGAGATCGGGTCTAGTGGCAATGAGATAGACCAAACTGGACACTAGTTGCCTGAATGTGAATTCATTCTCAACAGGAGAACCAGGTTTGGCTGAAAGACCTAACTCCATAGATGTTGATGCAGGTTTGCAGTCCTGCATTTTGAATTTGTCAAGCAGAGCCTTTCCATTATTCACGGATTTGTCATGATTTGTTATGGTAGACATTATGTGACTTAATGTCAGTGCACATACCATAACTAGGATATATGAGGAGAATGTAATGTTCTTGAGTATATTATATCCTTTAGTATCACTAGATAGGTGATACTTCATATCACAAGATAGGTGATACTTCATATCACGAGATTAGGTGATATACCTTATCACGAGATTAGGCGATAACTCTTATCATGAGTTAGGTGATATAGATCTCATCACGAATTATGTGATGTTTCCTATCAGGAGTTATGTGATAGCTATTAGTATGGTAATGTACTCTCAGAGTTCATTATAATATTCATACTCTTTATCTTCCCTAGCTAAGAGGGAGTGTTGAAATTATAGCGTCGTCAAATAAAGAATCAACAATGAGATATATCAGTTTACCACCTCACTATTAATTATCATGATCGAATAAAGAATGCTTTCGATCTGCATGAATTAATATCATATTGGTTTCATTATCGATCAAGTGATCAATCAACATTGCTTACATTGCATATACGTTGAATACCTTTCTTATCGGCATATTAAACATATGTTAGTGACCACTTAACTAATGGTAAGTGACAGTTCATAAAACGGTATTCATAATACTGTTTAAGTGCCATCGATGAGGAGGCACGTCTTGAGTGGACATGCCTCCACTTTGTGGAGACATGTCCACTCAAGACGTGCCCCCCCGATACAAGTATATATACAAACCCGATAAGGCAATATTGAGCAATTGAAATTGAACATTCTCAGCCTTGTTTGGACCTGCAAAACACAGTCTCCATTAGAATCATAAATCACATATATTCAGAAATATTAATTGCAATCGATCAACTATCAAATCTGAAAGGAGTACGATCTGCATTTACAGCACCTCTTAGTTGAAGAGATGTGATCCCAACCGATGAATTTGCTAACAAATAGTATCATTCCCTAATCACTGTCATCAGTGATAAATGTATTCCTAAGTGCTATTTGTATCCCTACGACTAATTATCATGATAGGTAATCTTAGATTAATATATTGCTACCAATGGTTTCCCGTCGTATTTAAAGCATTTGTCCGTGTTTATCCATCCTTTCTGGAATATAAATATTATATTTATTTATTATATTTTTAAGTATTAATAAAATTGTTAATGCATTATAAATTAAACATCATTGCATCTTATAGATCAATTGTCATTGATTTGTTATTACGTTTTATAATTTAAATATTAATTTATTATTGCATATTATTGATTATTATTTGTTTACTTATTTATATTTACTATCTTTATTTATTTATATATTTGTTATCATTATTATTATGATATTGATTATATATTATGGAATTATATTAATCATATGTTAACTTTATCTTATGTTATTATATTAAATTATTAATTATATATATCATATCTATTATATTAATGACATAGTATATTATAACAGTAACAATATATCATATTTTGTATTAATAATAGATTTATCATCAATTATATATATCGTACCTAATATATTAATGACAGTTTATTATGACAATAACAGTATATCATATTTTGTATTAATAATAATTTTATCATCAATCTAATTATTTGAATTATTATTGTTATTTATCTATTAATATCTAATATTATCGTCTATTTGTTAAATCTTCCTTTTAGAAGAGGACATCAAAATGGGGGACATGACACTTAGACTAAGAGATGAAGATGCCATGTGACTATTGCCAAACCTCGACACCTAGGCAGTAGTGCAGAAGCCCAAGGTCAGTAATGTCAAAAGACTGGCATAAATTTTATTTGATTTCCTGAATCAAAGATGTTGAACTGCTAGTGATGATTGGATCATCAACATAAATAACCAGAAGGATGATGTCACTGCCAGTAGTCTTGACATACAAATTCAAGTCAAGATTCCTCTGGAAACCCTCATCTGTGAGGTACTTATCAATTTTCACGTACCATGCCCGAGGAGCATGTTTAAGGCCATAAAGTGCTTTTACTAGTTTAAGTACCTAGTGTTCTTTACCAACAACCTTGAATTCAGGGGGTTGTGTCATGTAAACCTCTTCCTATAACTCGTCATTTAGGAAGGCACTCTTGACATCCATTTGATGGACCTTCCAGCCACATTGAGCTGTCATGGCTAGAACTAATCTGATGGTGCTCATCTTTGTTGTCGGAGCCAAGGTCTCCTCATAATCGATTCCTTCACGGTGAGAGAAGCCTTTGGCAACAAGACGAGAATTGTACTTATCTAAAGTACCATCAGCCTTGTATTTGAATTTGTAGACCCATTTGCATCTGATGGGTTTCTTTCCTAAAGGAAGTTCTGACAGAACCCAAGTGTTATTTTTCAACAAACTATGATGCTCAGTCTTCATAGCTTCTTCCCACTCAAGTATCCCTTTCACCTCTATGTATCTTTGAGGCTCATACACACTATGAATGTTGGCCATGGGAACAAAATTTACAAAATCAGAAGGTTTGATCATCTTCCAAGCAATTCCACCCTAGATGAGCTCATCGTCATGAAGATCGCCAATTGCCTAAGCCCGTCATTTAGATCAGAGAGAAGAAGTGCCAACATCAGAAGTAGGAGGTGCAAAAGAACCATCATCATCAAACAGTAGATTGGATGAATCCTAAGGAAAATCAAGTGGTGTAGTTGCATGTGTGGTGATCCTGCAAGAGAAGGAACTGGTGGAGAGGCAAGAATACGAACAATTGGAGCCTTCCCATCAGGTGGACCTAAGGTAAGACAGACACCCAAGTCTTGAGCTTTGAGATACTGATCCTTGGAATCCATAACTGGAGAAGAGAGCTGAAATGGCCCTTGTTCCTCGTCAAAGACCACATCCCGACTGAAGATGAGACAATTAGACTTGATGTCAACGAGTCGGTAGGCTTTGTGATTATCATTGTAGCCAATTAGCATGAGTTTCTGGCTTTTGGCATCTAACTTGGTGCATTTAGTATCAAGGATCCAGACAGAAGTAGTGGAGCCAAAAAAATTGAGATGACTAATTCTAGGCTTACGGCCTTACCAGACCTCTTCCGCAGTCTGCTTCTTGACAGCCACTGTGGGAAAGCAGTTAACAATATAGACGACAGTGTGGACTGCTACAGACCAAAATTTCTTTGGAACACTCGTCTTTAAGCATAGATCAGGCCATTTTAGTGATCATGTAAGGGATGAAGGGCATAGTTAATTAGCTATGCCATGTTCACAAAAATGGGAGAACGCATAGGAACGAAATTCTCCTCCATTGTTAGTTCTAAAAGTAACAATATGTTGACCAGACTCTTTTTCTACAAAAGCTTTGAACTTTCAAAATAAAACAAACACCTCTAATTTTACGAAGGAAATACACCCACATTTTATGACTGAAATCATCAACACAAAGTTAAAAATACCTAGACCCATTAAGAGTAGCCATAGGTCCATAGATATCAACATGGACCAGTTGTAATACCTTAGAAGCTCTCCAGGAGTCGCCATCTGAAAATGGAGTGCAATGCTTCTTCCCAGCCTCACATGCTCCACAAACTCCAAGGTTCTGGGTCTGAATCTTCGACAGTCCAATAACAAGATCGTCCCGAACAAGCTGAGAAAGATAGTGCACATTTAAGTGCCCATACCGCTAATGCCAAAGTGTACTAATAGAGGAGTGTTGGGCTGCCATAGCAAGCTCCAGAAAATCACTAGAGTCAACAAGTCTAAAAAGACCATGATACTCAACACCTATGGCAACAACAGACTTAGCCTCCCGATCAATGATACTGCACTGATGTGAACTAAAGGTGACGTCTAGCTCAGGGGAATGTCTCAAAATTTGACTAAGAGAAGGTTGAGTTCCATTCCTAGAACATAGTACATATCAAGGAAAATAAGTTTCCTTCCTCCAGACTGAATCTATATATTGCCTTTTCCGACAACTGTGTACTCTTCCCCTCCAAAAATGACTAAATCTGAAAATGGCTACAAATCTGTGAACCAATCCCAAAGATAAGTGAAGTGGCAAGAGGCACCTGAATCAATATACCAGGCAAAAGATTTTACATGATTTGCAGGTCATTTAGCCATGAAGGCGTAAACGGCAGAGTCACCCTGCTTAGTGTGCTTCGCAACATGTGTTTTAGGCTGTGAACCCGATTGTTTGGCCTAAGCAGCTAATTGTTTACAACACTCCAACTTCATATGACCAAACTTATGGCAATAGTTGCACTGAATATTTTTCTTCTTCAGGCCTTATGATGACTGAGCAAAGGAATTCTGTTGAGAATACTAAGAGAGTTGATAGTTGCATGTGTCTTTATGAACGGTGTTAGCTGAGGAAGCTTATGTGTTTGATGATGAGCTGGTACCACTACCAAATTGTTGTTTCCAGAGATCTTGTTGTAGAAGCATTATGCAGAGATCAGAAAACAAAACATCAAAATGAGTGGAAGCATTGTTGAGAGTTTCAACAAAGTGTTGATAGGAAGATGGTAGACTCTTCAGGGTGATCACTACCATGTCTTCTTCCATTTTGCGTCCAATGGCTTCCAACCGATCTCGAATGTCCTTGACTTTATTAAGATGATCCTACACGAACACCTGTTCATCCATCATGATTGTGAAAAGCATGTTCTTTAAGAAGAACGCACGACTCTTATCAAAGGTTTCATGCAAACCTTTGAGATGAATCCAAATTTCAGCAACTATTTTGCTGGAAGGAACCTGTGGTAGCTAATCATAAGTGACCGAAAGTTTGATGAGCATAATAGCTTCTCGATTTTGCTCATCAAATTATCCTGCTCTTTGCCTTCTTCCTCGAGATGATTAGTCTTGTCCAAAACAATTTTGTCAAGACATCTGTATTCAAAAATCGTCATCATACACTACTTCCAAGAATTGTAATTTATGTCATTGAATTTATGACTTCCCTCAAGTAGAATATTCGTCAGAGATGCCATTGCAGAATACGTAGGTCAAAGGTGGTTGATCGGATGGCAACACAAATTATCAAGGCAAAATAGATCAACATGTGAAAATCATGTTTTTGAATAAGAAAGATAGAAAATAGGCACTAATTTCAAGACAAAGTAGCAAATTTTGGGGCACAGATCCCAATGCTAGAATTGATAGACCTAGAAAATTTTGAGAGAAACCCAAAAAAGTTTTCAAAAACCCACCAAGATTATGTAATAAAAATCAGAATATGATCAACAAATTAGAGGGGTTTGAGAAAACCCTAGCCAGATGAGAAACAAAGTGTGCAAATATTGAGAAAATGGAGAAATCCAAGAAGACAAGATCGCAGTGTGGAAGAAAAGACCCTCTTTAAGCAAAATATTTCTACAAAAACCTTAAGAAATCCCAAAATGTTGTGAGTCGTCGCAGTTATGGCCACAAAATCGCGTGTTGATGAAACGCGAGCAACCCAAACTAAGAAAAACAGCTCAAAAAGTTCGACAAAGAGAAAGAAGTTGAAGTGCGACCAAAAAAAAAGTTGAAAGAGCACAAGGTGTGGAGATGCATCGTGGAGGCAAGAAAATAACGAACGCGGGCTTGTTTGGAGAAAAAAACTACTAATTAAGTTGTGTGCGCAGAAGATGAAGGCACAGGTCACATTTTTTCATAAAAACCACCTTGCTGGAGATGAAAACGCACGGCTCAGATGGAAAGAAGTCCACAAAAAGACCAAAAAAACGCAAAAAACATTATTTCATTTGCAGATAAACGATCGACGAAAATGTCCAAGTATGAACGCGAGTTGTAAACAGAAGAACCATTGCTTTTGCATGAAAAAAAGGAACCACGGGTAATCGCAAACAAATGCGGAAATGGTCGTCGAACTCAAAATCGAACACAAAATAGTTGCAAGAAATTGTGTGTGAAACCCTACACGAATCGAAAAATGAATTTCTACAAAAAAATATCCAAAAATAATTTCAAAAAATCAAAGTAGATAATTTCAAATAAGAAATTATAAATTTTCTGAAAAAAATAATTTGGCTCTGATACCCATATTACACAAGTAATTTGGTAAAATATTGGATAAATTAATGAATGAGCAAGACACTCATTTATAGTTTACAAAGACAATGTTTCTATTACTAAACAATCGTAGTTATTAGAAACATTCTAATAACAAAAGAATATCTACAATATTAGAAACATTTTAATATCTACAAGATTTACAATATTGACCATTCAAATAATAATAAACAGGATATTAAAGAGATATTATTCTAATAGCTACATATAACCATTTCCCAAGCTCATATCATGCTTGATGAAAGCAAATCATTTTCCTGATTCCTAAATTTAATAGTTGCCTGTGAAAGCATACAAAATACAACTAATAAAAACAAGAAAAGAAACACCAAATTGCTTTCACCTGGGATCAATGTTCTCATAGCATATTCTGCTGATGCTACAGTATAAAAACGGAGCACTGAAGAATGAAACCAGTGATTAAAAATCTCTGAACATATAACACCACAGAAATATTAAAACTGATTACCTGGTTCTGCAAGAGATTCAAAATTGCAGACCCTGATAGATTTTGTGCAGAAGCTTTTTGTACCACTGTAGTTAAAGCCTGGATGGCACCCATCATTGGCTACAAGATGGAAAATTTCACAAATCAAAACTTTATGAGTTAGATGTTTTGAATCCTAAGAACAAACAGAAATGCCTATAAGAGGCTAAAAAGTCATCACCTGGCAAAAAAACCAGAGTCCATGAAGGGATAATCTTCCTAACCTAAATTGGTGTTCTAGCTGTGCCACCATTGCATGGTAGTCCTGTAAAACAGATTGTTCTTGTTAGACATAATTTGTACTTCCTGAGTTGTAGAACAATATTTGAAGTTCAAGTACGCCAATTCCATAAAGGAGATATCCTTTAACAAATATATTCAATAGTAGAATAATCTCTCAAGCGTACATATGCAGACGATACTTGGACATTATCTATGATGTTTAAGTTATGCAGAATTTACTTAAAACATAGAAATCTCAAGTAAAACATCAAAAATAAGCAACACTAGTTATTCCAAGTTCCAATGGAAGAGTTAATACAAAAAAAAAATCATCAGAATACACCTTGACAATGAAGGTATCATTACATAGATCTGCCAAGGGTAGCTTCGAAAATTTATTGATGCTTCAAACATAACAAGTCTTGATTATGTCTCCCCTGTTAATGGGGTAACCTACAAAAGAAAACTAAGACTCTCAGCCTCACAGAGAGCTGCAGATGGTTTTTTCTAAGCTTAGTTTCGATGGAGCTTTTCCAAAGCCAAAGCTATCCAAGGTGGGCAGGTCTTGGTGCCTTTGCCAAAAGAAATTTTGCTCAGTTCATTAGTGGTAAATATTTGAATACTGAAGCAAACACAGAGGCCTTGGTTCAAGGATTCAAGTTGAGGCTTCAGTACGTTGCAGGAAACTGAATATATAAGGGGATTTTCGGCTGATTATTGCTGCAATGATAAGATGACATATTAATGATTAGAAACTTAGCAACTGCCTATAAAAGGCTTGCAAAGTGTACAGAAATTTTGGGGAGATTTTCATCCTTCATTTCTTCAAACCAAAGGAGTGGGGAAGCCCCCCATGCGTTCCTGCCACTTGTGGGCCAAGTGGTGTTGTATCATGCCATTGGGCTTAGTTGCCACAAATGTTCTAGGCGCCCTATTGTGCGTTCCTCTCCAATCTCTATGATGGTTGGTTGTTAGAAGTGAAACTAAAGAATGGTAGCAATCATATATGAGTTAATAAGGATACACGATTGAGAAAGCAGAGACAAGTTCCCCTCCTAACTAGGCCACCCAAAAGTTGGATGAACAAGAGTTCTTGCCATTTGTCAACCAAGGGGTGTTATATCACACCCTTGGACTTAACTGCGGGAAAAAATCCAGGCAACCTATTGTGCATTCCTCTCCAATCCCTATGATGGTTGGTTGTTAGAAGTGGGTTCCATATCTAAGTAGGCCACCCCAATAATGGATGGACAAGAATTTTTGCCACTTGTGCACCAAGGGGTATCATAACACACCCTTGGTTTAGTTGTAGCAAGTGTTCCAAGTGCCCTATTGTGCGATCCTCTCCAAACCCTACGATAGTTGAATGTTGGAAGTCAAACTAAGGAACGGTAGCAATTATATATGGGTAAGGAAACACAATTGGGAGAACAGACATAGGTCCCCCTTCTAAGTAGGCCACCCCAATGTTAGATAGACAAGAGTTCCTGCCACGTGTGGGCCAAGGGGTGTTATATCACACCCTTGGGCTTAGTTGTGGCAAATAATCCAAGCACCCTATCGTGTGTTCCTCTCCAATCCCTACTATGGTTGCTTATCAGAAATGAAGTTATAGATTGAAGTGTGTGATGCTCTTTAATTTAATTACTTATTTACTTCAAACGTTCAATAGATATTACATGATTTAATTATAGAATTCTACTTGTAAAGAAATTATGTTGCGGTATTGTTACCTTGGCAAAAATAAGGTATATCCCAATTAGGGGACATTACAGAAAAGTTGAAAACCATAAATAAATGAATTCATAATTCAAATATATTTAAAAATAAATCAAAGGAGAAAAGAATTTACACATGGCATATCATTTATTAAGGAGTCCTAAAATATTGGATAAGGAATAAGACAAAGAAATATCTACATTATGAAAAATTAGAAGTTACATATTTGTTCCAAATTTGTATGCTTGATTGCAATTAGAAGCTACATAATACAGGAATCGCCATCAATTGGGAGCCACATATTATTCTTGGGAATAGCAAACAATTGGGAGTTACAAATAATATTTTATTAAATTCTAACTCTTGTAAAGAGGGATTTGAGGAATGTATACTGGAGGGTTTTTGAGTTCAGCATTTTGTAAGAAGATATAGTTTGAATAAATTTAAGAGTAAATTTAATTGGAAGAAGAGTATAGTTGCCAAGGAAAAAGCTTGCTATCAAGATTGCAGCATTTCATTTCTTCAAGAAAAGGAGGCTGTCAAAGAAAGAAAGCTTGAATATCTATTCCATGAGAAAGAGCTTGGATCAACAGATAAAGAATTGGATTTTTGTGATAATGTTTGGCCAAACTATGTGGACAATTGAACTAGATGGTTTTGTTTATCTATTTACTCTCTCTTCCATATCCTAATATCGGTCATAACATGTTCTCATATGATAGAAATGCATGTAGATATATCAGGCATGCACCAGATTTAATCATATTCGTTGATTCCTTTTTGCTAGGCATCTCGTGCAAGGTCAGTGGTTTTTCATGCCAAGCAGAATTCCAAGGAAGTGTAAGCTTCATGGTTTGGCAGAAAAGTGTTTGGACCATGTCCTCGTCTCATGTTTGTGGATGACTATTGGATTGATGAATTAAAGACTTTTGTGTTTGTACACATTTCTTTCACCCTTGATGTAATATTGTGACTTGATGGCAATGAACTGCCTAAGTCTTCTCCTGTAACATGTGTAATCATGTACTTTGCTTCATGTATGAATATTATGTCGTATGATGACTTAGCATGTATGTGATACTTGCTTATGCAATTATGTACTTGTAATTATTCCTTGTTAATATGATTAATGTGATGTTCATTTCAAACGGAAGAGCTATTCATTCTTGCATTTATATGATGCATACATACGTAAGTACACATATATTACGTTAATAGATAGTTTCTAATTTTATCTCTCTTTCGTCTATTTCTAATGGTCACTCTTTTTGTAATGTTTCCATAAACTCCTTCTATTTGTTATGGAAACTTTCTCTTTCACTCTACAAGAATATATATATATATATCATTCATGATCATTGTTTAATAACACATTCATTATTTTACCACAATATGGTATCAGAGCAAATTCCTGGCCTCTTCGAAAAATTTTAATTTCTTTTTTGAAATTATTAGTTCAAGATTTTCAAAGCTTTTTTGCCCCGAGTGTGTTCAAAATTTGCATTTCTTTTCCTCACCCACCCATCTAGGTTTTTGGGCTTTTTTGCAAATCTGCCATTTTTTACAAGTAATCTGCAATTTTTTCAAAGTTATTCTAGATGGCTAGGGTTTCTTTCAAAACTATCTTTTTTTGTGCCATATCAAAATTTTGATTGCAAATTCTTGGTGGGTTTTTGCAGCTCTCAACTAGGTCAATCTCACTTTTTGGGGGGTGCATCGTTTTCCGTGCCTCAATTTTCAAGCCAATGGATTCAAAATCTGACAACAGATTCTATTTGAGTTTTTTGAGTTCTTCACTGGGTGTCTCTTCAAATTTTCTGGGTCTTCCGTTAATCTGCCTTGAAGTTCGTGCCCTTTTCTGATTTTTCATGTTTTTTTTTTGAAAAACGTGCTATGGCATCTCTCACCAGTCTTATGCTGGAAGGCAATCAACGTTTCAACGGAAAGAACTACAACACCTGGAAGCAACGCATGTTGACGATTTTTTAGTACCATTGCCTTGAGGCGCTTGTTCAAGGTACCGAAACTCATCCTACCACAGCCAATGCGACTCAAGACAAGTTTGATGAACGTAATCATGAAGCAGTTATGCTCATTAAGCTTTCAGTTATTGATAATCAGCTGCTTGAAATCCTATCTAGCAAGACAATTGCAGAGATCTGGACAGCATTGAAGGATCTCCATGAGACATCAGATAAAAGCAGAGCCTTTTTTCTGCAGACCTCTCTAATCAACCCGAGGCTGCCTTTTACGCTTTCTGAGGATATGCAAATTTCTGGGCTTTTTTAAGATAGATTGACCATTAAGGGAGGGTATTACGTTAATAGATAGTTTCTAATTTTATCTCTCTTTCGTTTATTTCTAATGGTCACTCTTTTTGTAATGTTTTCATAAACTCCTTCTGTTCGTTATGGAAACTTTTTCTTTCACTCTACAAGAATGTTTCTATTTCCTCTCTCCTGTTTGTTATAGAAACATTCTCCTGTACATTGTATATATAGATCATTCATGATCATTGTTTAATAACACATTCATTATTTTACCACAATAACACACACACTAACATATAAAATTAATGCTCGTGTCTCTTTTTGTGTGACTAAAACCTCTTTACCAATGAATTACAAAAATCAAAAGAATTAGATAGAAATCTAGAATTTAGATCAGAATGCATCTTTCCTCAATCATTACGTGTAAGAAATTGAAAAGTATCATGTAGAAACATGCAGCATGAAAAGAGCTATGAGCATGTTTAAGTATATGCATGTGTGTTTTTGTTAGAACATAATGTTATTAGTGGTCACACCATTATAACATTTATGTATTGTTCTAATATGAGGTCATTAAACCTCATATATTATATGCTTTATTAAGCATATCCCATTTGAAATAATTATAATCTAATAGTTCTATTAGATTATTGATTAATTTTGAATAGGGATTATTATGAAGGTGTGACTAGTGAAACCCCCCTTACTATATTTAAGGAGGTTCTCTCTCATTTGAGAAAGTGTGAATTTGGAGCTTTATAGTGACATATACCACTATGCACTATAGGCCAAGTGGAAGTCAAGATAAGTATCCCCAGGTTCAATCTATTTATGATAGACTATATTTTGTAAGTGTTAATAAAATGATGCTTTATGGGGTGCTCTACCCAAAAGGGTTTTCTACCTGTTTATCTTATGCAGTGTGTACATTTATAGTTCTATGATTCTCATTTTATTTATTTTATACCTTGTTTATGATGATTAGTATCTTGAGATCCTAATTATTAACTGTTGGGTATTCCATCGTTTATTCCACGTAGATAGTTTGTTGATTTTGTTATTGTTTGGTTATGGTTTGTTATTATTTAGCAAACCTATAATTTTGTTTTTGACTTATTAAAACCATGAATGCACAATTCATCATGATATTTTCATGTATAAATACATGACTCCATTGCAATACAATCCAATTCAATTGCTCCACAAAAAATGATGTGGTATCAGAGCGGGATCGTTTTCCATGCCTATTATTTTGTGATGAGGATACAATTCTATCTTTAGAGCATCGATCAACACATTGAGCTCAGGTTTAATGTTGTTCCATTGAAGTTATTGTCAGTGTTGTCAGTGAATGTCACCAAGAATTTAATAGTGTCGGCTTCAAAGATTCTGCACAAGAAGCCCAACTGACTTCACATTGATGAACCTGAAAAAGATTCAAGAATTGCTACAGTGGACGACATGCACAGAAAATTGCAAGATGTTTTGTTTCTATCGAAGGACGTCGGGCCTCCCTCTGATAGTCACCTTTTTTGTTTTCAATGGAGATCAAGGCAGACATATTTATCGTAAATGTTTAGGCAAAATATGCAGCTCTTTTTCAATAGTAGTTGGGAAATTTGTGCTTTGAGAGGTCGGTGCTACTGAATCTACTCCAGAAAGAAGAGTCTATAACCCAGGAACATGATCAAGATGATCATGCAATGAGCACACAACATAAAGGCAACAAGCCTATGAAGCAATTTAGTAGACCTCCCAAATTCAGTAACTCATCCAAACCTCAAAAGTGTCCACCTTGCGATAGACTTGGACATGATGTGAAAATTGTTGGTACATCTCCTTGGCTAAAGGATCATCCAACAAATCACCTGCAAAGAAGCCATTTCAAAGTAACATGCCACAATGGGGGCAAAAGAACAAACAGAAACAACAAAGAAATGTTGTTGAAGCAGAAGATTCTCTAAATGAGGAATACGTGTTTTCAGGCCACAATTCAAAAGATGGTTCACAATCAACCACAATATGGTATATGAACTCAGGTCCTACAAAGCACATGACTAGACGGAAGTGGTTTCTCACAATAAAACCTCATCACGGTACAATCTCTCTTTGTCCTGATACCATCTATGACATTTAAGGTATTGGTGACATCTCTTTACAGTTTGGCATACAATGTTACAAGCTTACTGATGTTTTTTACGTGCCAAGACTTACCAAAAATCTTCTTTCTATTAATCAATTTCTTGATCATAACCTTGGGATTTAATTTGATACAAATCACAACAAAAAAGGTATGTCTTATAAAAAAAAACGTCTAAAAATGCAAAAATTGTTGCAAGTGCTACTAAAATTCATAAAATGTTTAGGCTTGATACAATTGCTAATAATCAAGCCTTGGTGACTAAGGATAGTGATCTAGCTATGTTATGGCATCGTCGATTTGGACATATGAACACTAGTTATTTGCTTACCCTGAGTAAGAAAAGCATGGTTAAGGGGCTTCCCTCACTTGAGAAGTTGAGTGCTATTTGTTCCAGTTGTATTGTTGGAAAACAACATCGAGCACCCTTCTACCCTAGTCAGCATTATGCAAGCACACCTTTGCAACGGTTGCATAACAATCTATGCAGCCCATGGCACCTAGTCACAAGGGTTTCAAGTATTTTCAGTTTTTTGTTGATGATCATGTTAGAGCATGCATATTTGTCGTAATAGGCATATTTGCATATGTTGCTTTAATTAATTGTGCACATGCTCAAGAATATTCTCATGCATATTATTATGCATAATCGAGCACATGCTTGCACATTCATCCTCTAGCTTAAGTTCATTTAGTTGAGCATAAATTAAAGTAGTCTAGTCTAGTTGGACTCCATTTTGCACATTGTGCATATCATGTACTTCAAAGTTGCATATCCTAGCTCTACTTTATTATTTTTAGTTTGATTTAGCTTTTGGATATTTTTAGTACTCTTTCTTTCTATAAAGCAAGTTATTTATTCATTGTAATGTATCTCAATCCCAATCCCAATTCATTATTGTACAATCAATACACAATTCTAGGGTTGTTATAAAGCATATTATCTTTGCTTGATCTCTGGTGTGATAGGTGTTTTTCTTGAAATGATCCTTGGCTCTTGTGGTTGTTTCAACTCCTATAGATCACACCCAAAAAATGTGGGCAGTTTTGCTTGTAGCATAAAAATGAGAATTTTCCCTACTTCAAAGAGTTATGCGCTCTTGTGGAGGAAGATACAAGGTCATCATATTCGTCTCCTCCGCTCAAATTGAAGAGGGGAATACACCAGCATAGAATTGTCCACCTACTTGAAGGAAAATGGAATTCGATAGCAACTAAATGCAGCTTACATGCCTCAGCAAAATGGAGTTGTTGAACACCATAATTGTATCATCATCTATATGGTACGTCGCATGTTAAAGGATTCTCACTTTGGACATGCATATTTGGTTGAAGCTATACATACAACAATTTATTTTTTGAATCATGCACCAACTAAAGCACTTGATGGCATCACACTAAAAGAAGCTTGGAAAAGATTAACTCCATTCATCTCTCATCTTCATGTATTAGGATGCACTGCCAATATGCACATTCCTAAACAACAAAGGAAAAACCTTGATGAAAAGTCCTTGAAACGTATTCTTCTTGGTTATAGTAACGAGTCTAAGACATGTTTCCTTATGAATCCTAACACAAAGAAGATATAGATTAATAGAGATGTAATTTATGATGAGACGAGTGAGTTAAATACTCGTCCCACATCATTATCATCTACAGATAGTGCTCCTATATTCAACATGGATGGAGAAAATGATGGGAATGTTGATAGTCAATCAAATTCAGCACCCACAAATGACACAAGACCTTTGCCTAATTGGTATACTAAAACAATTCGTAATGCAAAGCTAGACAGAGTCCCAGACACTTCCATTTCAGGACTAGGGACTCGCAGAATAACCACAATGAGGTAAGTGTAACACTAATGACTTCAGTTGTTGATAAGTTTGAGCCATTTAATGTTCAAGAAGCACTAAAATCAAAACAATGGAAAGAGGCTATGGATGCGAAGTATAAATCTCTGATGAAAAGCAACACTTGGAAACTTGTTTATCTACCACCTGGTAAGAAAGAAAATGGATGTAAATAGATAGTCAAAACTAAGTATAAAGCATATGGTAGTATAGATTAATATAAGGCTGCACTTGTAGCTAAAAGTTGTGGCCAAAAAGAAGGGATTGATTATGAGAAAACTTCTGTTCCCACAAAAATTAAAACCATTAGAATGACATTTTCTTTAGCTGCCCAATTTGGATGGAAAGGATACCAAATGGATGTAAACAACGCATTTCTTAATGGAGACATTAAGGAAGAGGTCTATATGACCCAACTAGAGGAGACATTGCACCTGGTAAAGAAGAAAAGGTATGCAAACTTGTTAAGTCTCTATATGGTCTCAAATAGGCTACTAGATCTCGGTCTATTGAAATTGATAAACATTTGCTAACACATGGTTTCAATAGGCATCCATCTGATCCAAACCTCTACCTCAAAAATTAAGGGAGCATATTGTGATTATTAATGTATATGTTGATGACTCGGTTATCCCAAGCAGCTTAGAAGCAACAGTTAAAACAACAAAAAATGACCTCAACAAGGCCTTTGATATGATAGATCTCGAGCTACTACACTATTGTCTAGGCTTAGAGGAATGGCAAACAAATTACCATATCTTTGTATCTCAGAGAAAATATGCCAAGACACTAATTGAGAAATTCAAAATGATGGATTCTAAACCTATGTCTACCCCTATGGAGTCAGGATTGCAGTTATTTGTTTTTGGTCCATCTCCTTAAGTAAATGCAACTCTCTATCGACAAATGATTGGAGGTTTGATTTGGTTGACTTAAACTAGATCAGACATCAATTTTTTTGTAAATTATCTATCAAGATACATGCAAGTTCAATTGATGATAGGAAATCCACATGTGGTTTTGTTTTCCTCCCAGGTCCACGACCTGTTGTGAGGTCTTTACACCATTGCGCCATTGCAAATGGGGACCCCCTCTTTTTGCTTTACCAGTAGGAGTACATGGTCTTAGGTAGTCTTAGTTGCTGGCAATTTTCAAGTCTCTGAGTCCAAGAGTGAGTTTGAGCAATTTTGGTCTGATGGAAAGTCAAGTCTATCTGGTATGTGAGTGAGAGCTAGGCTGAGCTAGTCAAGGAGGTGGAGTTGAAATCAAGAAACTTGTGATGAAACAAGTTATAATCTTTTGAAAATCCTTGGTCCAATTTCAATTTGATTTTAGAAAGTTAGGAAATGTTAATGGAGGTAACACTGCTGAAGGCATGCTAAATCTTGAGATTTGGTTGTCTGAAATTTTTTGAAAACCCCCAAAATCTAAAATCTTTTGTTGATGTTTTGTAGCTTCAGTCGAATAAACACTATGAGTCAATAATAGTGAAGATATATATATATATATATATATATATATATATATATATATATTTAGTATATATGAGATTTATATATACTTAAATATATATGTGTATATATAATTATTATGTAAATATTAGAGAAATTAATATAATACTCGAGATATTATATATATATATATATATATGTACATGTATAAATATATATATATATATATATATATATATATATATATATATATATATAATCATAATTGTCATTATATTAATTACATATTAATGAATAGACATGTCTCATGAAGGGACATGTCTCTTGTTGGCTCATTCTCAATATAAATGCAAGAGATTGTTGCATTTGGAAAACACATACAATGAGATAGTGCTATTACATTTGCAATGATCCTAAAACTTTAACATGGTATCAAAGCCAAGTTGCAAATGTAAGAGAGTAGTTTGTTGATGGTGAATGTGTGACTGTCACAGAAGATACAGTCTCAGTACGAGGACCATATCTCACAAATGCACCGTTGGATTTTGCTAAATTTTGGATATGTTGGTGATAAACAAATTTAGAAGAATCTCACCGGAGTGATTGGAGAGAAAATGTCAGATTCAAAAGTTATGACAGACTGTGTATGGGTCTATGCAAAAACAAAAATCTGTAAAAGAGCGAGGTTCCTTCTTTAAAAGCCTAACCACTTGAAGGGAGATCCGATCAATTTGAAGGTTTTCAGTGTATAGAACCTTTGGATTTTTAAGAAAAGTCATGTGAATAATTATAGTAATGTTCGAAAAGGACGACATCATTCTATGAATTTGCATGATATTTTCTATATGGGCTCACCTTACAAAATGAAATACTTGAAATTTATAAAAGATAAGTATTTCATATTTTATTAATGCACATAATTTTTGAGTTTGTAATTCATGCTATACTATTGGTTAGTAAGGTATTGTATGCTTCTATCATTGGTATTTACAGTCGAGATAGTTTAGTGAGCTATTTGTAATCTCTCTCTAACATACATTCAAGACAGAAGCACAAGATAATTGCATTCAAGGGAGAAAGAACTTGATGCTTGCAAACAAATTGATGATTGAGACTAGATGCAAAGAGAGTCTGATATTTCAAAAGAGGTCAATAAGTTGATAAACTTGAGCTTCAGAGGGAGTAGATGGTTCAGTCAACTTGTGACAATCTTGATCATATTGATTGAGAGGGAGTTCACTATTGAAGGTGAAACATTTATGAGGTAAACTTGATATAATTGATTATTATACTAATGAATCATGAATGTTTTTAATGAGCCTACCCCCTATGTAAATCATGAGGAAGTGACGACTTCCAAATGATTATCACTTACATTTGGAAAAGTTGTTGGAAGGTGACGATCTTACAATAACTTGATCTTCTATTGTGATAGACATCTTGTGATGGCTGAAACAGATCATAATAGATAGAACTTGTGGATAGAATCGCCGATTGAGGCAATCCACATTAAAGCTCGTGATTTTGTGGATAGAATCACCGATGGAGGCAATCCACATGAGAGCTTGGAATAGAATAGCCGATTGAGGCAATCCACCTAGGAACTTGTGGATAGAATCATCGATAGAGGCAATCCACACTAAAGCTCGTGAGTTTGTGGATAGAATCGTCGATAGAGGCAATCCACACTAAAGCTCATGAGTTTGTGGATAGAATCGCCGATGGAGGCAATCCACACGAGAGCTTGTGGATAGAATCGCCGATTGAGGCAATCCACCCGGGAACTTGTGGATAGAATCAATGATAGAGGCAATCCACACTAAAGCTTGTGAGTTTGTGGATAGAATCGTCGATGGAGGCAATCCACACGAGAGCCTGTGGATAGAATCACCGATGGAGGCAATCCACACAAGAGCTTGTGGATAGAATCGCCGATGGAGGCAATCCACCTGAGAGCTTGTGGATAGAATCACTGATGGAGGCAATCCATACAGGAGCTTGTGGATAGAATCGCTGATGGAGGCAATCCATACGGGAGCTTGTGGATAGAATCATCGATGGAGGCAATCCACATCTTGAGACTATGTTTCTATTGACTACATATTGAGGATGATATCTTTATTGCTTACATCATATGATTGATGTTGTTAAGTGTCTTAAGTGTTGACATTGGATTGATTTCTCCTCCCTAGCTAAGAGGGAGTGTTGATGTTTTGTAGCTTCAGTCGAATAAACACTATGAATCAATACTAGTGAAGGTATGTATATATATATATTTAGTATATATGAGATGTATATATACTTAAATATATATGTATATTATTATGTAAATATTAGAGAAATTAATATAATACTTGAGATATTATATATATATGTACATGTATATATATATATAATCATAATTGTCATTATATTAATTACATATTAATGAATAGACATGTCTCATGAAGGGATATGTCTCTTCTTGGTTCATTCTCAATATAAATGCAAGAGATTGTTGCATTTGAAAAACACATACAATGAGATAGTGCTACTACATTTGCAATGATCCTAAAACTTTAACATCTTTATTACGACTCCTATGAAGCTGAAACCTATCTCAAACATCCTGACAGTATTTATATAAAATATAAGTTAAAGTATAAGAACTTATACTTAAATGTTATATTTTATATAAATCCTAAGGCCCTCTAAGCTGAGAAAATGACTAAATGTAGACAGCAAGTTGTCAAAGAGAAAAATTCCTCTAGGCATGGCAGATTCCGCCTACCCCAAAGGAATCCATAATCCTCTCTACCATCAAAATTTCACCCCTTGCAAAAGCAAAATCCAAGTCCAAATTGGGGAGAAAAGGTGAAGGAAACTACAAAAATACTGATTTTTGAGGTGAAGTTGTGCATAGAGGAAAATCCTTTGGGCATGGCAGATTCCGCCAGCCCTAGAGTAATCAAAATTCCTCTCTAACCCCAAATTTCAGCCCTCAAGTCTAACTTTGAAAGGGCATCCTAAGGGTGAGACAAGTTCATTTTGGCATAAAGGCTGCAAGTTTGAGGTAGAATCAAGGTGGATGAGCAATATTGAAGAGTTTGAAATGCGAAGGAGAGGTGATTTCTCTAGGCATGGCGGAATCTGCCAGCGTTAGAGGAATCCAAATTCCTCTCCAAGGCCCAAATTCTGCCCCTATAGGAAGTGCAGAAAATGCAAATTTGAGGCCCTTAGACTTGAATAAAATTTAATTTGAAGACAATCTGATTATAAGAGTCAGAAATCAAGACTAATTGGGCTGAGTTTCTTGAGGTGAAGATTGAGTTGAGAAGAGGAATCCAAAATTCCTCTCTACCCCTTGATTTCCGCTTTGCATTTATGGCATGAAAACATGATTTGAGCCCTCCAAAATTGAGTGATAATCAACAAAATGAAGGTGTTAAGTGATTGGGCAAATCCATTGGAAAAGATGAGATTGAGGAAAAGTGAGAATGGAGAGGAAGATTCCTCTAGAGGTGGCGGATTCCACTACCCTTACAAGAATCCACATTACTCTAGCAGGGCTAAATTCCACCCTATATTATAGAGCTTGAAATATGATCTTTGACCTCGAAGTTGCATGAAAATAGAAGAGGGCGATTAGAAAAATGATGTGTTGAAGTCAAAATCAACTCACATGGAGGTGCAAAATTGGGGGAATGAAAATTCCGCTCCGTGCCGCAACTTCCACCTTGCTGGAAACACAAACTTTGCCCTTCAAAAACCACAAAATGATGATCAAAAACATAAAAAATGCAAGGAAAGTGATGAGAATCATATGAATTTGGAGGATCGTAAATTTGGAGAAAAAGAAGAGGAAAATTCCTCTAAGAGTAGCGGATTCTGCCACCCTGAAAGGAATCCATTTTCCTCTCCCATCCCAGATAATAAAGGAGCTTGATCAAAGAAAAGAGGGCGACTTGACTAATAAATAAACAAAAATAAAGAATGCACCTTCAATCCCTTAATCAAGTCGGCCTTTAGAGGAGGACAAAATTGTTATTCCTAACCGGTTACTGAGAGAGGGGGGGTGAATCAGTAAATACAATTTCTATTCCAATTAAACCTTATATATATTTTCTTGCAGAATTAACAGAATATAATCAATCACTCATAAACAAAAATAGAAATATAGAGGTTAACACAGCATATATACGTGGAAACCCTTGGTTAGAAGGAGAAAACCACGGTGGGACAGAACCCACAACTTTACTACTACAGTAATAAAAATGTCATGTTAAAGACTTACAAAGCACTTGTAAGAGTTCTCCCCGGTAAAGGGATTTGGTAGAAGACCTGTTAAGATCTTGACCCTGTTAGGAGTCGCCTTGTAAAAGGACTTTCAATACCAATTAAGATGTCTCCTGATGAAGGGATTTATACAAGAACCTGTTAGGGTTCACCCTGATTGAGGGATTTGAATCTGCTCTTACAATTCAAAGCAATGATCTATTATGACACCTTTTGTCTGATCAAATCATACCTGTTACCCTTATGCTCTTCTTGGCTGTTGAACCCTTCTCTATCTTTTACTTCTCAAAAGATTCTCCTTCTCTTGCTCTATATGCTCTCAACATTCAACAACAACACTTGTGTATGCTATCACCTATATTTATAAGACATTATTCTTATTAAAAATACTTCTCATAGTTCCGCCAAGCTGTAAACTCCCCATAAATCATGCATGCAAAAATCTTACAAAAATGATCTTGAGTTTACCTTGAAACACCCGCGTAGAAATAAAGCTAACTCCAGTTAAAAAGCTAACTTTAGTTTCAACTATGAATGCTCCGTATAATCCGGTTTTAACTGAGATAGCTCCGCATAATCCAGTTCGTATTATCATGCAGTAGACCGGTATAGAACTTATACCCGCTTGGTCATACCTTCCTTGTATGTCTCATAAGACCGGTTGAAAACATTATGTTTGGTCTACCAGTACATATAAAAGAGTATGATTAGTCTACCGGTGCTCCTGTGGGATTGATGCTTGCCTCTAACTTAACCAATGACAACTGAAATATGTCAACAAAAATAATTAAATAAAATGATTTTATTTGCTTAAGGAAGCCAAGTCGTCCCTCATTAGAGACATGCATCTTCATAATGCCCAGCGCCCTATATAAAGGAGGAGAGGTGAGTTTATTTCAACATCAAAATAAAACAAACTTACCTCTTCTTATTAGCAGCGAGCTTCTCTCATGTTATCAGCAATTTCCTCTTGGAAAAGACACCGAAATTCATCCTATAAGGGCAGCGATCTGTTGTGGAGAAAAGCAAAATGTCCAAAGGGGGGAGTGAGTTCTCTTAAAGAGGCTGCGATTTTACATGTAAAGGGGGGCAGATTCCTTTCAAAATCTGAGAGAAAGGGTGGTGAGATAATGAAATCTGGGTATACCATATTGCAAAACTCATTTAGTTTTCCAGATTTCAATATAGTTTCATTTCAAAATTCGCAAAAGGAGAGAGAGATTTGGTCTTGGACTTAAGAAATCCATGCTCAATTGCATTTTGCTTCCTTGTTTTGATGTTGATGCAATCTTATTTCATAAAAACTTTCAGATTTCATTCATTTTGATTATGCTTGTCATTTCATGAGCTGAATGCAATCTCTCTTGGTTTTGCAAGGTAAACTTCGAAAAGGGAGAGGCTTGGAAAGCGAAAGATGGAGATGATGGCAAGGCCAAATTCAAGATTTCAGGCAAGAGGATGCTTGAGGACTTCAAATGAGAAGAAGGTTCAAAATCAGAATACCAAAATCTAGAAATTTAAGTTCACTTTGAAAGCCCAGCTACATGAAGACTTCATCACTTCAAGAAGTTCAAGTTTCAAGTTTGCAAGCAAGTCCAAATCATGGTAATAAGAAAATTTCCAAGAACAAAGATGGAGAAAATTTGAGAAGATAAAACAATTTGGGAATATGCCATCACAATTGAAGACTTGATAATGTTGAGTATCACGAGATATTTTCTCTTCACCAAAGAATTGATCAAGTCTACAAGATATGGATATTGAGGTGGCACCCACTTGTCTTCTACCAATCAGAAAATTTCAGTTACACGTGTTCAAGCACATTCAATCAAATTATGCCAAGTGTACGATTTTCTCATTGGCTCTTAAAAGCATTGTAATTTTCTTATTAGCCCCACAAGGTGGTGCCTTCATGCAATTGGTTGATAGGATGGCAATCCTAATTAGGGTTTGTAGGGTTTAATCTTGACCTTTGATCTTGGCCCTTCATTGTAATTGAACAACTATAAAAGGCCAAGGCCTTCTCATTTGTAATAGTTAGATATTAAGATTAGAGAGAAGCTAGTAGTAGAAGTAGAGTAGGAGAGGAGACTTGATGAAATTGTTGTCATAATGCTATAAAAGTAATTGATTATTCATTGTTGGTCTTCATGGTGGATTACTTAATGTTGCTTTGAAGTATTGCATGGTTCTTCAATTCCTCATTTAGATTAGATTTCATTTCATGTTAAGTATAAGTAGAAGTGGATGAATGGAAGATATTGTTGAATAGTGATTAATGGTAGAGCTAGTCTCCATACCTTTTGGTACTTGCTGATTGTAAGTAACAGTGCAAGGTTAATCTGAGCCTTAATTGCAAGTGTTTAACTTCTATTGGAGATGTTCATTTAGATTGTGCTTTCATAGGGTATTTGGATGAATATTGACAATGTGAAAACCATTCCCGCATCCTTAGAAGATAGCACCCTCCTATGCCTAGTTGATTTGGCGAAGCAAAGATTGGTTAGAGGCTCACCCCATCATCAACATTGTTTTACATTTTTAGAGTTAGATTGAATTTCTAAACCCTTTCCCTTGCAAGTTATTTGGTTGAAGTAATTGAAGTTGTTAAAGTAGTTGATATCCATTGAACGAATAGTGTAAGTCCCTTTCTGATAACCAGCATATCACACCATAAAACTAAGTAAAGTCCACAATAAGAAAGAACCTTGAGGTTGCCTCATTTGATCACATAATCTATCTAAATTGTTTAGCATATGAGCATCCTTATTCAAGAGAGAATTGGAGATTTGGTATTTCATCTCAAAATACTTAGTGTTTGATTATGTATGTTGTAGTGGAATAAAACTCACATCACCAAAACCTATTCCTTGGAGAAGTAAGAAGCAAGCCACGGTTGTTCATTCCTCAACAGAGGCAAGATATCATGCAGCAAGTGCAGTATTTTGTGAAGCAATGCATTATGTCTCATATTAGAAAAATTGGGGGTGCCACAAAACCAATCTACAGTCCTCTATTGTGACAAATAGAGTGTTCTCAAGCTCGTCTGTAACCCAGTGTTTCATGAACGAACCAAGCATATTGAAGTTGACTATCAGTTCATATGAGAACATGTTCAGCTAAACAACATTTATCTCCAATTCTACTCCTCACAGGTGTTAATATTGTAGCCTTTACGACTAAGATCAATCGAACACTTGATATAAATGTTAGTGCAATTTTATAATAATGAGGAGATTATTATAAATACAAATATATATATATGATTAGCAATTAATTTGAAGGCCCAAGGTGGGCCAGGTCGGCTCTCTTAGAGGAGGGTGTAAAATTGTTATAGCCACATATATATATTGGTGTGATTTTTGGAGAGGAGACACCAAACACATAACATTCTCTCCTTCCTTCAAGAATCGGTCTTCCCTCAATATTCAAGAGCAGCGATAGCAGATTTACAAGTTCATCTGTTCAACATTGAGGAGCAATTTCATGCATTTAGTTGCAGCCTTGGAGGAGCGAACCAGGGCAAAGATATAACAGCCCTAAAGGAGCGAATTAGGGCAGAGATCTTGTAGCCCTAGAGGAACGAACTAGGGCAGTATTGTGCAGCCCTAGAAGAACCATATGAGGGCCGATTTTGCAGCCCTAGATCTAAGAATTATGGCAGATCTAATAGAAGGCCAAAATCAGGGCAGATTGGCGACATATTGAAGGGCAAGATTGAAGATCTCTAGATTCAGATTTTAAGTCTCTAAGGACTGATTCGGAGATATAATCCGGGTATTATCTCTCCTTGCTCTTAATCATTTCTTTATATCATGTGTTTAGTCTTGAAAGATCTCTATAGCTTGATCATTCCTAGGTAAATCTGGAAAATATTAACATGGTATCAGAGCCTAGGTTGAGTAAAAGATTCATTTCAAATTTAGGAATTCAAACTAACTCTTTCAAACTAAGTTGGTTATCATGGCAACCGGGATTTGGTTTGAAAATTGTGACGAGGGTTTTGATTTGGAATTGGTTGCCTTCTATGGGAAAACTTATTAGTTATCATTGGCTGGGAAGATATGGGTAGAACTCAAGATTCTTGCATTTTTTAAATTTTGTTTGCTTATTGATCCAGAGGGAGTAGATCATCTTGAGTTAAGCGCATGGCATGTATGATTTAGAGGGAGTATAATCATGGACTCTAGTGATAGGACCATAGTTGGTTAGTGTCATAACTAATACCTTAGTCATAAGGTTCGCCGAATTTTCGGCTTTAGGTTCGAAATTTGGCGAACCTATAAAAAATTAATTAAATTCGGAAATGTTCGGCTGAATTTTTTTCTGTGCTTGTTAATGTATCCAGCGACTGTGAGTGTCGCAACCCACCGTCATCGCCACTGGAGTTCTTCTGTCGTCGTCGTCATAAAAACTTTCACGCGGATAAACTGGAGCTCTTCTGTCGTCTCAGTGTTGAGTCGTTGCCATCTAAAACGGCGTCGCCCAGAGGCTGCAACGCAGACTTCCTGCCTAGGAAGTTGTCGCAGACTTCCCACACCATCTGTGGCATGTCACAACTTGCCAAGGAATGAGGAAGGAGCTATCTTCGATCGGGGTTCATTTTTGTTTTTATTTTGGTTGTGTTAAGATATATTTAGGCTAATTTTGTTCATTTTAATTTACTTTTTAATATTAAACAGGTTTAAATTACTTTAATATTTTATAAGTTTTAGATATTAATTTTTTATTTAAACATTAATCTTTAATATATTTTATATATTAATTTTAATTTATCAAAATATGTTCTTTGTCCTACTATTGCTTTAGTTTATAAAAGTCACATTATATGGTTTACATTTTATAAATGTGACATTTTTTAATGGTTTTAAATCTATTTTCAATGTTAAATTATTTTGATTAATTTATTGGATATACTTTTTTTTTTTTTAAATTATATAAAGCGAATTTAATGTTGAATTTTTTTTCAAACTTTTGACCTTGCCGAACTTAATCCGAATTTCATAGTTGCCGAACTCGAACTCCAACTCGAACCTTGTGACTTAGACTAATACCTTGCATATCTAGTTGATTATTTGCTATTAGCACAAATGGGATGCATACTTCACATGGTATTGCAACATACCTTCATATTGTTTGGCATATGATGTATGGGAACTTTAACTGTTTAGTCTCCTGGTTCACACTTATGAGTACCGGTGTGATGTACCGATGTTCCGGTGGGATTGATGTTTGCCTATGATTTTACCAATGATCGGAACATAGCAAAGAGGTATTGTCATTGACTGGCAAAGAGGTGTTGTCATTTATGAATAGGGATGGTGTTCAATCAAGAACCAAGGACAGGTACAGATGACAAGAAGGTACAACTGACAATAATACGCGCAAGGAGAGACTGGTTTAGAGACCGGTGAAAGCGCAAGGAGAGACTGGTTTGGAGACCGGTGAAAGCGCAAGAACAGACCGGTGAGGCGCAATTGAAGGTTTTAATGCCGAAGTTTTAAGGTGCAATTAAATCCCTTAACCAGGTGACATCTGTGTAGGTGTTTTAAGTCCTCTAACCAGGCAAGTTCTAACAGGCCTTATTTCCTAAATCCTTTCACCAGGTCACATCTAACAATGCGTTTGTAATCCTTTAACAGAGAAAGCTCCTTACAGGGCGCGCTTCAGAAGAGTGCAAAATTTGAGGTTTCCTCACACTGTGGTTATCTCCCAATTTGGGTTTCCACGTGATAAATCTGGTGTTGTTTACTCTTTGTTTGTGTGATTGCTATTTCTGTGATAGAATATGTTCTGCTTATAGTTTTGGTTAGAGTATATCAGATTTAGTACTAAAGTTTTAGTGGGTGTTGATTCACCCTTCCCCTCTCAGCACCGGTTGGGACCATCAATTGGTATCAAAGCCAAGTCCCTTTTCTATGTTGCTTAACCACAACAGGGAAAAGTCCTAATGATGAGGAAGGAAGGACCAAAGTTTTCTAAGGAAAACTTCACCTTATGGTGCAGCAGAATGAAACTGTACATGAAGACCACCAGAGATCAATACTGGACTCATGCAATCAATGATTACACTGAAGCCGCCAATACCTTGACACTTGATCAACAAAAGATCAGCACAGAACACACAGCTGCAATGGATATGATAGAAGTACGCTACATGATCATGTATATGCAGAGATTGAAAATCTAACTACTGCTTGCAAGATGTGGGCCAAGTTACAAACTATGTATGGTGGTGACCCACATGTTCAAAGGGCAAAGGTAGAGAGCCTCAGAGGCAAATATGATGGTATGAGGATGAATGAAGGAGAGGATATTGAGCACTACAACAATAGAATCAAAGAAGTGATGAACTCCATCAAAAGCGTTGGAGGAACATTGAGTGAGGAAGATGTGATAAGAAAAATACTGAGGACGTTAAGGCCACAATACGCTATCAAAATTTCAGCCATACAGGAGCTCAGATCAGTGAGCACGTCTCAAGTCACTCTTGACTCCCTAATCGTTAAGTTGACGGCATTTGAATTGAGCCATTCTGACAATAGCTTACCCATGTTAGAAGCTGCTTTTAAGTCCTCTATTAATACTTCTTCCACCAAAAAAAGAAGAGAGACCGGTAATAGCTCCACTGGTAAGTCTAGAAATTTTGTTGAAAATCTACTCTCTGAAGAGTTAGAGCGGGATGAGTTTGAAGCACTCATCGCAAAGAGATTTCCAAGAGGAAAAGGGAAGTACAAAGGGAAACTTCCATTAAAGTGCTTTTCTTTCAACAAGATAGGACACATTGTTGCAAGGTATCCAAATAATGAAAATAAAGAAAAGACCAACCGATTAAATAACAAAGGAAAGGAATGCTACCTTGCTGAGGAAGGAGTCACGGACAATGAATCTGAAGATTCTCGAGATGAAGAAATTGTCTTTGTAGCAATAAAAGAAGAAAGCAAAGTGATAAGTGAAATGAAACTTATGTCAAAATCTCATCAATATGATGACTGGATCATTGACAGTGGATGCACTCACCACATGACTGGTGATAAGAACAAGTTCATCAACCTAAAGTTCAATGATGGTGGATCGGTGACCTTTGGTAACAATGCTCCCTATGCTATCAAAGGCAAAGGCTCAATTGCACTTGGCAATGAAGCCATATGTGAGGATGTGTACTGGGTGGAAGGACTCAAGTACAATCTAATAAGTGTAGCTCAATTAAACAACAAAGGATACTTGTTGGAGTTTGGGCAGGGTTCTTGCACTGTCAAGAATCAATTAGGAGCTCATGTTGCCATTGGTAGACAGAGTAAAGGGAACCTATTCTATCTAGACTTAACCGAGTGGGCTTGTCTCATAGCAACGGCAAAAGGTGAGACAAATAAAATTTGTCTCATAACTAAACAGGACAACAGTTGGCTGTGGCATAAGAGGCTCTGCCACATAAATTTTTACAGTATTGTCAAAGTAAGTAAAAAGTCAGTTAGAGGGCTTCCTGAAATTACAAAGCCTGACAGAGGTATTTGTAAAGAATGTCAGTTAGGAAAACTGACAGGAATAAGCTTTAGTAGTAAATCTTTTTTTGTTGAAAACGTGTTGGATCATACACACAAACTTGTGTGGACCTATGAGGACGAAGAGCTACTATGGAGACAAGTATTTCATGCTCTTTGTAGATGATTTTTCAAGAATGATGTGGACACTCTTTCTTAGAGCAAAATCAGAGGCCTTTCACATATTCAGAATCTATAATGCTCGAGTGGAGAAGGAGACCGGTAAAAGCTTGAAGTGTCTGAGGTCAGACAGAGGAGGTGAATACACCTCTCAAGAGTTCACTCACTACTGTGAGGAACAGGGGATAAAAAGGCAATTGTCTGCACCAAGAACCCCGAAACAAAATGGAGTCACTGAAAGAAGAAACAAGACTCTAATTGATTGTGCAAGAACTCTAATGATTCAAAAGGATCTTCCCCGTCACTTCTAGAGAGAAGCAATTAGCACTGTAGTATATACACTAAACTGAGTTCAAGTTAAGAAAAGGTACCGATAAAACTCCCTACGAGTTGTGGTTTGGTCACAATCCCAGTGTAGGCTATTTCAGAATTTTTTGCAGCAACTGTTACATCAAAAGAGATGTTTACTCTGGTAAGTTTGAGCCAAAAAGTGATGTAGGCATATTTCTGGGTTATTCCACCAAAAGTAAAGCCTATCGGTGTCTGAATAAGAGGACAGGAAAAATAGTGGAAAGTATCAATGTAAAGATTGATGAATATTCAAAACCAAAGGAAAAGATCAGTAATGATAAATCAGACAGTCACGAAGAACATGATGCTGAAAATCATTTGAACTTTAATGAAATGATTGTTGTTGATGAAGAAGAAGAATAGATAAATAGACCCTTTGATCAGGGTAATGTACCTAAGCCAGGAAGGGATCAGAACATAAGACCAACTCAAGATGATGAACAGGAAATTGTTTATGACCTCGCTGGAGATATTGCTCAACCGGAAGATATAGACCAGGAACATCGACCGGTTATGCCAAGGTATGTCACATATCAGTCCACTAATAACATTATTGGTGACAAACATGCTAATATTCTAACTAGGAGAAAGGCTAGAGAAAGTATCTACTTACTTTCGAGTATAGAACCCAAAACAACTAGAGAGGCTCTGGAGGATGAGAACTGGGTTAAGACAATGGAAGAAGAGATTGAGCAAATTGAGAAGAATGAAACATGGACTCTTGTTCCTAGACTATAGGACAAGAATGTCATTGGGACCAAGTGGGTGTACAGAAACAAATTAAATGAAGAAGGAAAGGTGGTAAGGAACAAAACAAGGCTAGTCTGCAAAGGATATGCACAGGAGGCAGGACTAGATTATGGAGAAACCTTTGCACCTGTGGCCAGACTAGAAGGAGTAAGAATCCTACTCGCTTATGTTGCTCATAAAAGGTTCAAAGTATACCAAATGGATGTAAAGTCTGCATTCTTGAATGGTATATTGGAGGAAGAAGTTTACATAGAATAGCCAGAAGGCTTCTCATCCACAGAGAAAAGTGGTATGGTCTGTAAACTGAAAAAGACACTTTATGGGCTGAAACAAGCCCCAAGGGCCTGGTATGAAAGGTTACATTCATACCTCTTGACCATAGGATTCACAAGAACAAGAGATAACAACAATATGTATCTCAAGACTGGCAAAGAAGGGAACCTGATTGCTGAAATATTTGTGGATGACATCATCTTTGGACGAGATGACAAAATGAGCAAAGACTTCGCTGAGGAGATGAAGAAAGAATTTGAAATGTCCATGATTAAACCATAAAATTCTTCATTGGATTGCAAGTCCATCAGCTAAAAGAAGGTATTTTTATTTCTCAATCCAAGTATGTTAAAGAAATTCTTAAATCCTTTGGGCTAAAAGAATCCAGACCGGTTGGCACACCAATGATAACTAACCTCAAGTTATCAAAAAAGGATGATGCAAAAGATGTAAATGAGACATTGTATCGGTCAATGATTGACAAGTTACAGTATGTTGTGCATATTAGACCTGATATTGCACATGCAGTATGCATTGTAGCCAGATTCTCTGCTAACCCAAAAGAGACACATCTAATAGCAGTAAAGAGAATTTTCATATACCTAAAGGGTACTGAGGAGTATGGCCTATGGTTTCCTCACAAAGGAGGTTTCGAGATAAAAGTATTCACTGATGCAGATTGGGCTGGTAATATTGATGACAGAAAGAGCACAAGTGGAGGGGCATTTTTTCTTGGAGAGAGGATTGTGTCATGGACGAGTAAGAAGCAGAACTTCATTTCACAATCCACAGCAGAAGCTGAGTATGTTGTTGCTGCAATCAATTGCACACAGGTGATCTGGATCAAACAGATATTGAAAAGAATCCAAGAACAGGTACCTGAACCGATTGCAATTTACTGTGACAATACAAGTGCAATAAATATATCTAAAAATCCTATCATGCACTCGAAAACAAAGCACATTGCTATAAAGTACCACTATTTGAGATCGCAGGTGCAAAATAAAGAAGTAAAATTGGAATATGTTCCTACAAAAGAACAAGTTGCTGACATATTCACAAAGCCTTTACCGAAGAGTACCTTTGAGTATCTCTGAGGTAAATTAGGGGTAATGCCCTTTCCTAATCTTCAGTAACAAGATGACGCAAGACAGGTAAGGAGGATCCAATTAAGGACAGTCCAAACAAGCAGCCAAACACCACAATGTGGAATAACACAACAAGACAATGTTTTCAACTGAATTTTCATTAACATGCCCAACTGTAAGGCCTTCGGGGTTAGGGCCAAATACAATCTCAAAGTATTTCTGCAATCTCTCAGCTAGTCCAACTCTAAAACAAATCAGCAACTGATGGAAACACTAAGGCAGATCTCAACTTGAGCTCGCAAGCCTCCAAGCAATCTCCTTGTCTCCAAGCATGCAAACCACTAGCTTTGCTATAACAAACTATCAGATAACAATATGATCTTCAAGATCTCGAAGGATCCAGATCTATCCTTCTATCTTACTGACTTCTACTTCACTGACTGACTTCTACTTCCCTGAATTCGTCCTAAACATCTACCCAAACACTCCTTAAATTCATTTCCTCAACCACAAATCGGCTGGAAGAAATAATTAACTCCTAAGCCAAGTCGGCTTCTATTACAAACAAATATTAAATGCAACAACAGTCGGCTCTCAAATAGCCTTACAAACATTTAATTCTCCATGTCAGCCTCTAGATCTACATAGGAGAATACAACAAAAGCTACCAACAATAAATGCACAAAGTCGGCCAACCAAATCTTCAAGAACTCCAAGCGGTAAACCAGCACAACCGAGCACCAGTGAAACAACCGACCACGCCAAGCATCACTAAGCACCACAGGCATCACCGAGTACAAGTTCCACCAAGCGCGAGAGGTTTTACCGAGTTCCTTTAGTGACCGAGCTCCCTTCAATAACCGAGACTGTCGGTTAAAGCTGCAACCGAGTAACACAGAACCAAAACAACACACCACCATGTAGATTCACCAAGTACCCTAGAATGCCCTGCATCACAAGACAAAGGTGTTCATCAATCCATTGTGCGTCAACAAAGGATTCAGCCTAATCTTAATAGGATTGGTGACAAATGACTGCTACTTGAAGGGGGAGCAAGTTTCATAAAGGTAGTCATTTGACTAGCCTTTGGCATTATTGTAAAAGGGGGAGATAATTGTTTATATTTTGCCATCAATGCCAAAGGGAGAGATTATTGGCATTAACCAGTAAGGATGTGACCGGTACATGGCAAAGAGGTATTGTCATTGATTGGAAAAGAGGTGTTGTCATTTATGACTAGGGATGCCTACAGTGCTCAATCAGGAACCAAGGATAGGTACAGATGACAAGCAGGTACAACTGACAATAATAAGCGCAAGGAGAGACTGGTTTGGAGATCGGTGACGTGTAGTGAGCAAGAAGAGGCACTGTCTCAGTTACTGATAAAGCTCTAACTGATCATCAGAGTCACCGATAACCAAGTAAGGCGCAACAGGTAATCAAGGTTTCAATACTACGACCAATAAAGTGTATAACCGGAACCGAGGATCCAACCGGTACAGACAGAGAAACAAAAGGTGACAGGTGAAGGTTTTTATCTGTGCACAACCTAGGGATATAAACACCGATGAGTGAAGATATCATCAAGATTGATGAATCAGGGAAAGTCACAATCGACAAACACTTGTGTGACTCTTTGACTTGGATTTGTTGCACAAAATCCGGACAACTTTCTATTATCAAGAAGATTGGTGCAAGGTGCAATTGAAGGTTTTAATGCTGAAGTTTGTGGCATTAAAACATCTAGAAATCTCTAGTGAAGGAAAGCTTTCAGCACGCATCTGTCGTTTCCTTCATAAAGTAGAAAAAGCACATGGCATGCATCGAATGTTTCCTCAGTGAATTGAGACTCCACTGGGTGATGGATCTGAAGGAGATTTTTAAACAGGTCGTGCATATAAAAAGCGGAAAGGGAAAGAAGACTATATATTCTTCAGCCTGTGAAGAATATTGTTTGCCTTCATTCTGCCAAAGAAAAAAAGAGTGAACCTGTAAGCTAAAAGAAGTTACAAAAAGGTGAAGAGAAGAAGAAAAGAAGAGTGTGCAAGGAAGCACAACAGCCAAGGAGAACATACCTGCGGTGACTGGTGATGACTCTCAATTGAGAAGCACAACGATTTTATCAGGCTCAACAAAGCCATTTCTAAAAGATCAAACCCTCTATTGCTCTCTGACAATTGCAATAGCAAAATCTCAGTATTTTGGGTGGACACTAACAAGTCCCTTGTATTAAATCTCTTAATTGGGTGACATCTGTGTCGATGTTTTAAGTCCTCTAACCAGGTAGGTTCTAACAGGCCTTATTGCCTAAATCCCTTAACCGGGTTGCATCTAACAGTGCGTTTGTAATCCTTTAACAGGGAAGGCTCCTTACAGGGCGCACTTCAGAAGAGTGCAAAATTTGTGAGGTTTCCTCACACCGTGGTTTTCTCCCGATTTGGGTTTCCATGTGATTAATCTAGTTTTGTTTACTGCTTGATTGTGTGATAGCTATTTCTGTGATAGAATCTATTCTACTTACACTTTTAGTTAGTTTATATCAGATTTTGTTTCTTAAGTTTTAGTGGGTGTTGATTCACCCCTCCCCTCTCAGCACTGGTTGGGACCATCAATCAAGAAGTGCAACCTAGAAGGAGTCATTAACCATTGGCATTAACTGGTAAGGATGTGACCAGTACATGGCAAAGAGGTATTGTCATCGATTGGCAAAGAGGTGTTGTCATTGATGACTAGGGATGCCTACAGTGTTCGACTAGGGATGCCTACAATGTTCAATCACTGGTGTTGGACTAGGGATGCCATCAGTGTTCAATGACTAGGGATGCCTACAGTGTTCAATCGTTTGCCATGTACCAGTCACATCCTTGCTGATGATCTCACTCAGTCAAGAAGTGCAACCGGGAAGGAGTCACCGATCTAACATGTAAACCAGACATGTAAGTGTTGCTAAAGTAGCAAGGTGGACATTGCAACCAAGGATATGCGAGCAGGTAACGAGTCTACAGACTAGTTGTCGAAAGAAAGGTTAGGTAAAGGTAATTAATACAGTAACCGTTAACAAGTGTTACCGTTTGCTAATTATCGTTACGACCTAAGTCTATAAAAGGAAAAGTTGATTACTCATTTCACTTTACATTGCGAAGTGTGATTATTGATTTCATAAGCTTGATTAATCTTTTTTCCCTGTGATTTACGTTCTTTGCTTAGCGAATTCTGTGAATCTTATCAAGAACTTTCTGCTAAAACCGGTCTAGTATTATGGCATCCTCATCTTCTATGGTAAGCCTAATTAGTGCTAATCAACTGGATAAACCAGTTTACGACATTATGGCAGTGCAGAATAGAGAGAATGATATGGCGGGAGCTCTATTGTCCGTGCCTGCAGGTATTTTGTTGACTGAGGATGTAACAACATTCATCCACAACAAACACGAGGAACTGGGTGAAACATTCATCTAGAGTGAATACCTTTCACTTTGCAAAGACGAGAAGCTTCAAATCAAATACACGAAGCTTGAATCATCGGGATTGATCAATGGAGTGAAATATCCAACCGTGTTTCGACCGAATTGGATTAGACTAGTTTTGAGCAGGGTTCACGAACCGGGAATGTGGCTTGCGAAAGGCGCAGTCACACCGATAACGAAAGAAGACCTATGCAGGGTGACTGGTTATAATGTCGTAGGGGAAGTTCTAACCCTAAGGACAATAGCTAATGCAGAGGTCACATGGTTGACAAAGTCTAAGTATGACAGTCAGATGATGACTGTGAATGACATTGAAGATGATGGCGTTCGATTTGCAACAGCGATTATCCGCTATAAGGTATACCAATCAAGTAACCTAAATAGCGTACCGGGAGGAGCGATACATGCGACGCACATGATTATGCACGACAATGCGCGATACGATATATGCGCTATGCTGAGCGGGCAAATCTTTGAAAACCTAAAGAAGCTTGGCTTGGTCAAGAAGAAGTTTCTAAAGTATGGGACATTACTGGTATGTTTGTTCTTTTATTACCAAAACTTCTTACCAGGCATAGGGAAGGTCACTTGGCAACAAGATAAACCGGTAATGGTTCAAATAGGTGAGTTAGTATATGACTTGGGGAACTGATTTAATAAGGTCATGACTGACTACTTTGAGGCCTTTCAGCTAAGAATGCACAACAAGGAAACAATTCCCTCTACCATTGTTGTCGAATACAAGGAAGAGATGTGTTTTCTGGTCAGCACCGATCATTGTATTATCCAGGCTATGGAGCCAAGGTCTGAGTATGCACCGGAGCTCGATTATGAGATCACTTCTAAGATTGCAAAGGCATATGCTGATGCACTTCAAGAAAGCAACTTAGATCTATCGGCATCCCGGCTTGGGACCTATGAGGAGATTCTGGCAAATCTGAAGAAAAAGACATCTGCAAAGGAATTAAGGGTGTGTAAAAAGAAATCCCACACCTAGGAAGAAGCCAGTGGCTGAAGAGCCCAAGGTTCAAAGAAAGAGGACTCAGGAGGCGTCTAGTGCACAAGGTGAGGAACTGGAAGAATCAGAAACTGAAGAAACAACTACTCTTCACAAAAAAAGAAAGACCAAAAAACCGGTAAAAGAGGATGCACCTAGAGCAAGGAAACCAACCATTGATGAATTGGTTGAAGGAATAAAGGAGACAGGTGGATTGGGCGAAGTTAAGAGAAGATATGAGCTTGGTGATGAGGAAGATAAGAGAAAGCTGGAAGAAGTTGTTTTTGTTCTTCACAAGCAGAACTTAACACCTGTTGTACTTCATAAAACAATTCCTGAAGATCTAGTTGGAATAATTGAAGGAAGATGGAAATCTTCCTCAAATAAGGAAAGAGAGTTGAGGATAAGGGCTCTGCTAGAGGTACAGAATCACCTGAGCCTAGAAGAGGCAACCAATAAGCTGACCTATACAAACAGAGTTTCAACATCAGAAAGAGGATTGGTCAAGTCCTAGTTGGTGAAGTGGATAAAGTACACAATGAAAAGGTTGCTACTTGGACGGATGTCCTAGAGCAACAGCATCAAGCAGAAGCAAAATGCCATAAGACCACGGAGCCACTAGTAATAGACACTTGAAAGGGAAAAGGCATACTGGAGATGAGACTCCGGTCAAGGCAAAGACTGCAACTAAACCAGTCATCGTTGATATCACTGAAGACACAGGTGGTGATCTCACTCCAGCAACCCTACTTGCTTCCCCAGTTAAAGGTAAATCTTAAAATTTAACTGTAGATAATATAGTTGATGAAATCATGGATTTCGGTGAAGTGTCAAATGCTGCAAAATGGTTCAATGCTCTAGTAGAAGAGGATAAGCAGAAAATTGAGACTGCTCTGTTAGAAATATTTTTAGATTTCAATAGAAGTCCTAGGGATTATAGGCCTCACTTTCCGCCACAATTGAATCAAAGGCTAATGGCCAAATGGAGAACCGGTTTAGCAACAAACAATAAGATTATTAGGGAAACCTTAACACCAAGTAAGACCAGGTCTCAGTGATGAGACAATAAAAATTCTGATGGAAGCAGTGTCACTCAATTTGGACACAAAGAATAGCGTTGCCAAGATCATTAATGGACTGGAAAAAGATGTGTATGAAGATTCTCTGGATTTTTGGCAAAATATGACTTCAACACTCTTAAGTCAACAGGTCCACAGGACATCTCACAAGATGAACCTAAAAAAGAGTTGGTACCACCGGTACAGTTCATAACTAGTGAACAATCAACAACCGGTGAGAAGGAAGTTACACCTGAACAGTTCACAGCCAATGAACAAGTTAATCTGGGAGAAGAAGCTCCAATAGGTGAACATGAGACATTTGTAAGACCAGATGAACAAGAATAGGGGGAGTCATCAACAAAGATGACTGCAAAAAAAGAATCAGATAAAGTTGATCAACAAGTTGTTGAAGAGCAACAAACAGAACAACCTCTGGAAGAGCAAGTGCATCCAGAAGGAGTACATCAAGAAGGAGAGGTACATCCAGAAGAAGAGGTACGTCCAAAGGAGACACAACAACAAATACCTCAACAACAGGAATTGTCTATAACAGCAAAACAGGAAAAACTTGCAGAGGAAGAACCGGAACAGGGAACAAGGCAGAAGGAATCAATAGATGTTCTAAGTACATCTTCATTAAAGAGAAAGCTAACATTTGCAACAGATTCTGAAGCAAAGAAAAGAAAAGTTAGTGAAACAGTTGTTGACATAAGCAAAATGTCAACAAGGCAGCACAAGGAGCTCACTAAGAGAAAACAGAATATGGTTCTCTCTAGTGTAAGAAATATCTTGTACAATTTTGTACCTGAGAAGGATATAGATGAAGATGAACCGGTAATTGATCAACTGGAGGTACTAGCGGAAGCAATTGGGGAAGATGTCAGTAACCCATAGACAATTGCAATTGATCACTATGAAAAAAAGAGAATAGAAATTCTTCACAAACAAGTTGAACGACTGAAAGCTACTGTATCTACAAGAACCGGAGAGCTACAGGAATAGATGTAGGAAGCAAGAAGGTTGATAACACGGACTTCTAATTTTGAAGATTCTGTCAAGGACATAACTGAAAGAACGAACAAGACAACAAAAGAGATAAAAGTTATGACATCCAAATTTGATGCTAAGAGCTCTTCTGCAACAGAGTACAGCCGGGAGTTGACAAGTCTTGCTCTCACCTTAAGGAAAGCTTCAAAAGAAAATACAAAAAAAATCCAAGATCTTGTTGGATTCCAATTATTCATTGCACCAACTTTTGATCTAATGCAGACAACGGCAATAGATACAGATAAACTGATCAAAGAACCTAATTACAAAACAGTGGAAGACATGGAAAATATAATTGTCTCACTGCAAACAGCAAAGAAAAATTTAGATCATGTAACAGGTAAATGGAAGCCATTCCTTGATTCTACGAAGAAAATTTATAAGGATATTCTCAATAAGTTACAGTTATAAAATGTAAACATGTAAGGATTAACAACCCTTTGTCCTTTGGAGGCAAAAAGGGGAAGATGTAATACAGATGAGAAGAGATCAACACAGATGAAAGAATAGAGAAGAGAGAAGAGATCAACGTAGATGAAAGGATAGAGAAGAGAGAGATGAGAAGATCAACACAGATGAAAGAATAGAGAAGAGAGAGATGACAGTGTGTGTCAGAATATGCTACAAGTAGACAAGGAGATCTACAGGAGAAGTCTACAAGTGATGTATATTGATATATTTTGCCACCAATGCCAAAGGGGAAGATTGTTGACATAAACTTAGTTGTCATTGGTAAAGTCATAGGCAAACATCAATCCCATCGGAACACCTGTACTCATAAGTGTGAACTAGTAGACTAAACAAGAAAGCGTTGTACTTTAACCGGTCGCGCTTATACCGGTTCAAGTTTTTCCAACCAGTCATGGGATACACACAGGGAACAAATGACTAACCGGATACAAGCTCTTCACCGATTAAGTGCATGATAATCCGAACCGGATTATGCAGAGCGTTTTTGGTTAAACTGGAGTTAGCTTTTTCAGTGGAACTAAAGTTAGCTTTGTTTTATCTACGAGCATTTCGAGGTAAACTCAGGATCAGTTTGCAAGCTTTTTTTGCATGCATGATTTATAGGTGAGTTTACAGCTTAGCGAAACTATGAGATATATTTTTAATAAGATAATCTCTTATAAATACAAGATAAAAGACATGAAAGAAGTGTTGTTGAATATCAAGAGCATATAGCGAAGAAGAGCAAGAGAGCCAAATCTTCTGAGAGGAATCACAGTCACAAGAGGTGAAATGAAGAGAAAGATTCAACAACCAAGTAGAGGAAATGGTAACAGGTATGATCTGATTCGACAGAAAGTGTCATCATAAGATCATTGCTTTAAATTGAGAAGCATATTTAAATCTCTCAATCAAGGTGAACCCTAACAGGTTTTTTGTATAAATCCCTTTACCAGATAACATCTTTATTGGTGTTCTAAGTCCTCTTACAAGGTGACACCTAACAGGGTCAAGATCCTAACAGGTCTTCTATCAAATTCCCTAACCAGGCAGCACTCTTACCAGTGCTTTGTAAGCCTCTAACAGGGCAGCTTTATTACTACAGTAGTGGAGTTTGTGGGTTCTGTCCCACCGTGGTTTTTCCTTCTAACTGAGGGTTTCCACGTATATATGTTGTGTTGACCTGTGTACTCAATTTTTGTTTATGGGTGCTGTAATATTCTTTTAATTTTTGTATTAGCAAGAATATATATTTGTTGATAAGTATTAGAAATTGTATTTACTGATTCACCCCCCCTCTCAGTAACCGGTTAGGATTAACACAATAAGTGTATATAAACTAGTCAACAGCAACTACCATGAGTAATCACATACAACCCACAAATAGAAAATAATTTGGACAACTACAATATAAGTAAAATATTTCTCTAACTACCAAGAGTAAGAGCATACAAAGAGTAAGAAGATTTCTCTAACTACAAAGTCAATCCTAACTCAAAGTAATGCTATTGTGATATAAACCATTTTGATTTATTCATATATTAAAAATATTGGTTCAATTGACTGTCAAAATGTTATAACAAATGATAATTTGTGAATTCTTTTACTATTTTTATAATTAATTTTTCAATTATTATATTTTAGTTTAGCCATCACCCACTCCCCCGGCCCCCACCTCTTCACCATCTGCCAATAATGGGAAAAGAAATGCCATCTCAAGAACCTGTCTCTATATCTCCTCATCCCCCAATTCCTAGCTAGGTGGAAAAATAGTTTTTTGTAACGTATAGCAGGTTTTCTTTATAAAAGTAAATACAAAAGAGGAAAGAACTAGATTCTGGCACACAGTAAAACTTGTACACCAATAATCCTGACATTTTTTAAAGCTAGTGAAATATTACCATAAAAGGGCAACCAAGTCCATGTTTATGCAAACTTACTTGTAGAATTGTTCTCAATGTAGCAGCAAATGCATGATTCACCAGTCCATGTTTGAAGTGTGATCTTGACTCCACAAATGAATGTATTACAATATAGTTTTCACACAAAGGTAGTATTCGCTTGGCTAATTCCTGAATATAGTGCAAATACATATCATTCAACTGAGGTTACAAAAAATAGAGGCTTCCTGATAACTAAATACAAATTAGTAACCCTTCCTCCTGACCTGTAATGCTAAATCCATAGATGCATCGACTTGAAACACGATACCACTATCCTTTGCCCTTCCTCTTTTCATCCAAATGTACATTCCTTCAATACCGGTCATTGCAAACAGCAAATCATCAATTACCAAGAGTTCCTGCAGCTCAATCATTATTCACTTTGCAATGAGAACTAGAGGCTAACAATTTTATATTTTATTCAAACATGGTAAGATATCAAACAACATGATTATCAAATCGCACAATGAACAAGCACTATACTGTATCAGTCTTGCATTCTTACACAGTACTAAGAGAAATAATATACTCATAATTCTGATATCTCCTTTATTTACACAAGACAAAATTGATACAAACTAAATTATAATCAAGTCCTTTATATTAACCTGCAAGAATATGCTCCACATAATCAGGGTTAGCGATGGGAGCGGAGACACTAATTTTTTCAAATCTGAAATATCTGCTCATTCTGTTCTGTAAAAATCAAGATGCAGTTAATTATAGTGAAGTTTACAGAGAAAAAAAATCTTCACAGCCTCTAATTTGGAGCCTTTTCAGGAAAGTCAAAAGCTTGAGAAGAAAGAACACATCATTAAAATCATAGGTGAAGTCTTGTACTCAAAGAAAATGAAGAAAAAATGATTGAACTCTATGACAACTTTAAGCCAGATTTATTTCTCCTGTACTTACCAGTGTCAAAGGTCAATGTTTGACTCGAAGGATTGTCTGCAGTTAAGAATCCTTCAGAGGCTGAAAAGTTCTCTACCATTATAATGTATTACTCAGAAATGAACATAATAATATCAATTCCTAACCACACCTTATATACAAATGTTCTCCATCCTCCAAGCTGTAGCTTTTTTGGTAAAGTGGATATTTTGGTAGTATTTTCTATGGCCTTGGTGAACTCAACTATTATTAATAGAGCCAGAGGTATAAATACAGCAACATATTAACTAGACCTGGCCAATATGTTTTATTGCCTCCCAAAGATGTGTTATCAGGCAATTGTGTGTGACAATTATAAAGTTAATGGCATTCAGCTCCCACAGTCCATCATATTTATTAAAAAGATATTCTGAAAAAAACTATATGAGAAAAGCAAATCAATATTTGGGGTCACATTTGTGAAACACTTGGTTAACAAAGTTTATGCTTCAGTAACATCTTCATATACAGTTCATTTTCTAACAGATTTAATATTATCTTTCTGCAGCATTGCTTTAACAAAGTTTACTTTGGGAACTTAAAAAAAGGAATAGCTGCAGCCAGTGCAAATGGATAAATGGCAGAAAGGAAGCTTACGAGAACTAAGGCTGTGCTAAACACTGTAGGTCTAAAAGCAACATGTACCAAGACAAATCCCAAAATATAACATTCTTTTCACCCATAGAGTCCCTCCATAGGCAAAGGCTCACCCAAACTATCATATTTAAATGTTTTTTAGTGCAAATCAGATTCAGTTCATTTATTTGGTTGGCAAGCCTGGAATCTTCATCCCTTATCAGTTATCACCGATGCCTCCTCTACAACACCTAGCTCATGTAAGTCACTGTACCTTTTAAAATTGTAAATTTTGTGTAAAATGTTTTAAAAAATTTGCTTGATTAACAGAATTCTTGGAAAGAAAATCTGAAACACATGATGTTGATCAAATATTAAAAAATGCCAAAATCCATATTTAGCAGAACAATGCATCACAATTTCCATCACAAGGTTGTCATAAGCAGTCATTCTGTCAACCTATTATGTATCTGTGCCAAATGCCATAAATGTCAAGATTTCCACAATTTCACTCCATTATTAGAGAACCTTGTTTGAGCAGTGTGACAATATGCACACCCTAAGCCAGTCAATTTTCTGAATCTCACCATAGATCCATTAAATCAACCTTAAGAATTAACTGAAACCTGATCGGGGAACTTGAAGACAACACACTGAATTGCAGAATCTTAATGTTATAAGAGCAATCAACCAAAATCATAGCAAATACATCCAATATATACATATGATATGCACTAGAATGTAAATTAAAGCTTTTTTGAAAATAAGAATTATTCAAAAGAAAGGAACATCAGGAAATTTCTATCCACCACTTTCAGATGAAATTGTTGGCATTAAGGGATGATAACCGGTACATGGCAAAAGAGGTATTGTCATTGATTGGCAAAGAGGTGTTGACATTTGTGACTAAGGACACCAGTGTTAGATCTGTGAAACAAGAATGAAGACAGGTACAGCTGACAACAAGTGTGAAGAAAGACTAGTTTGGCAATCGGTGACACTATGTAAGAATGAAGAGACTATATCTGTTCATCAATGCAACCGGTCACCAAGGGAGAAGCAACCGATAATCGGCAACAAAAACCGAGGTAAGGATGCAATCGGTATAGCCAGAGGAAGGGAAGGTGACAGGTCAAAGCTCTTACCTGTGCACAACTTAAAGATCTTTACAGATCAAGTGAAGACGTCATCATGATAGATGAACCGCGGAAAGCCATAGTCAACAATCAGTTATCTAACTCTTTGACCGAGAGTTACTACACTAAATCTGGTAGTCTTTGACTTATCAAGACGATCGGTACAAGGCGCGATTGAAGGTTTTAATGCCGAAGTTTGTAGCATTAAATCATGAAGATATCTCTTGTGAAGGAAAGCTTCTAATACGCATTTATCGTTTTCTTTCATAAAGCAGATAAAGCATAGCATGCATCGGATGTTTCCTCAATGAACTAATACTTCACTGGGTGATGGATCCGAAGGTAATATTTAAACAAGTCATGCATGAGAAAAGAAAATTGGGCAAGAAGTTTATATATTCCTCTGCCTGACAAGAATATGGTTTGCCCTCATTCTGCCAAAGTAAAAAGTGAACCTGTACGCTGAAGAAGCTAAGGTGAAAAGAAAGGAGAAAAGAGAAAAGTGTGCAGAGAAGCACAACAGCAAAGGAGAACATACCTGCAGTGACCGGTGATGTTTCTCAGTTCAGTATAACAAAGATCTTATCAAGCTAAGCAAAGTCATTTCTAAAAGGTCAAATTTTTCTATTGTTCTCTAATAATTACAATAGCAAAATCTCAGTATTTTGGGTAGACATTAACAGGTCCCTTGTACTAAATCCCTTTACCGACATTTGTTCAGATGTTCTAAGTCCTCTAACCAGGCAGGCTCTAACAAGCCTTATTATATCAAATCCCTTAACCGGTCGCATCTAACAATGCGCTTGTAATCCTTTAATAGGGAAGGCTCTTAACAGGGCGCACTTCAGAAGAGTGCAGAATTTGTGAGGTTTCCTCACACCATGATTTTCTCCCGATTTGGGTTTCCACATGATAAATCTGGTGTTGCTCATTGATTGATTGTTTGATGCTATTTTTAATGCTAGAATCTGTTTTGCTTACAGCTGTAGTATACTACATCATATTTGTTCTAAAGTTTTATAGATGTTGATTCACCCCTCCCCTCTCAGCACCGGTTGGGACTGTCAATTGGTATCAGAGCTAAGTTTCTTTTCTTTGCTGCTTAATTGCAAAAAGAAAAAGGCAAGATGATGAGAAAGGAAGGACCAAAGTTCTCCAAGGAAAACTTTACTCTGTGGTGCAGCAGAATGAAGCTATACATGAAGACCACCGGAGATCAATATTGGACTCATGTAGCCCATGATTACATTGAACCGAATGGTATCCTGACTCCTAATGAATTGAAGATCAAGACAGAACATACAGCTACAATGGATATGATAGCAAGCACGCTACCCGACTACATCTATGTAGAGATTGAAAATCTAGATATTGCTCACAAGATGTGGGCCAAGCTGCAATTAGTATATGGTGGTGACCCACATGTACAAAGAGCTAAGGTAGAAAGCCTCAGAGGAAAATATGATGACATAAGGATGAATGAGGGAGAAGATATTGAACAATACAGCAACAAAATCAAAGAAGTGATTAACTCCATCAAAAGCGTTGGAGGAAAACTAAGTGAGGAGGAGGTTGTAAGAAAAGTATTGAGAACGCTAAGGCCTCAGTATGCCATCAAGATCTCAGCCATTTAGGAGCTCAAATCAGTGACTATTGATCAAGTCACTCTGGACTCACTAATCGGTAAATTGACTGCATTTGAATTGAACAATTTTGATAACAACTTACCCATGCAAGAAGCTGCTTTTAAGTCTTCTGTTAACACCCCTTCCACCAAGAAAGGAAGAGAAACTGGTAACACCTCTACCGGTAAGATTGGAAGTCTTGTTGAGAATCTTCTCTGAGAAGAGATAGAGCAAGATGAGTTTGAAGCACTCATCGCTAGAAGATTTACCAGAGGAAAAGGGAAATACAAAGGAAAGATCCCACTAAAATGTTTCTCTTGTAATAAGATAAGACATATTGCTGCAAAATGTCTAGACAATGATAATAAAGACAAGAGCAACCGATTCAAGAACAAAGCAAAGAAGGAATGCTACCTTGCAGAAGGAGTCACAGACAATGAATCTGAAGACTCTGAAGATCCAGAAATTGCATTTGTTGCAATAACAGAAGAAAGCTCAGTGATAAGCGAAATGGCACTTATATCAAGATCTCATCAACATGATGACTGGATCATTGACAGTGGATGCACTCACCACATGACTGGTGATAAGAACAAGTTCATCAACTTAAAGCTCAATGATGGTGGATCGATAACCTTTGGTAACAATGCCCTCTGTGCTATCAAAGGAAAAGGCTCTATTGAACTTAGCAACGATGTTGTATGTGAAGATGTGTACTGGGTAGAACTTAAGTACAATTTAATGAGTGTTGCTCAACTAAACAACGAGGGATTCCTGTTGGAATTCGGGCAAGGTTCTTGTACTGTCAAGAACCAATCAGGAGCTCATGTTGCCACCGGTAGACAGAGTAAAGGGAATCTGTTCTATCTGGACTCAATGGAAGGAGTCTACCTCATAGCATCAGTCAAAGGAGAAACAAACAAGATCTATCTTACAACCAAAGAGGACAATAGTTGGTTGTGGCATAAGAGGCTCTGCCACATAAACTTTGACAGTATTGTCAAAGTAAGCAAGAAGAAGTCAATAAGAGGACTTCCTGAGATTACAAAACCTGATAGAGGTATTTGTAAGGATTGTCAGTTAGGAAAGCTGACAGGAACAAGTTTTAGTAGTAAATCTTTTTCTGTTGAAAATGTTCTGGATCTTGTACACACAGATTTGTGTGGACCTATGAGAACAAAGAGCTACTATGGAGACAAGTACTTCATGCTTTTTGTAGATGATTTTTCAAGAATGATGTGGATACTCTTTCTTGGAGAAAAATCAGAAGCCTTTCACATGTTCAAGATCTATAAGGCTCGAGTGGAGAAGGAGACCAACAAAAGCTTAAAGTGTTTAAGCTCAGACAGAGGAGGTGAATACACCTCTCAAAAGTTCACTCACTACTGTGAGGAACAGAGAATAAAAAGGCAGTTATCTGCACTAAGAACTCCTCAGCAAAATGGAGTAGCAGAAAGAAGAAACAGGATGCTAATTGACTATGCGAGGACCCTAATGATTCAGAAGGATCTCCCTCATCACTTCTGGAGAGAAGCTATCAGCACTGTTGTTTACACATTGAACCGAGTTCAAGTCAAGAAACGAACCAGTAAGACTCCCTATGAATTATGGTTCGGTCACACTCCCAGTGTAGGCTACTTCAAAATTTTTGGTAGTAAGTGTTACATTATAAGAGATATGTATTTTGGCAAGTTTGAGGCAAAGAGTGATGAAGGCATATTTTGGGGTTATTCTACTAAGAGCAAAGCCTACCGGTGTCTGAATAAGAGAACAGGAAAAATAGTCGAAAGTATCAATATAAAGGTTGATGAATATTCAAAATCAAAGGAAAAGATCAGTCATAATAAACATGACAGTATGGAGGATCAAAATGTTGGAAATCTTTTGGAATTCAATGAAATAACTACTGAAGATGAAAACAGACCTCTGAAGCAGGATGTTGTACCTGAAGATGACAAACCAACTCAAGATGATGAACAAGAAGTTGTTCATGACCATGCTAAAGAAATTGCTTGACCAGAAGAACTTGATCGAGAACAGAGACCGGTTCTTCCAAGGTATGTCACATATCACTCAACTAATAATATTATTGGTGACAAACATGGAGATGTCTTGACCACGAAAAAGGCTAGAGAAAATATCTGTTTATTTTCCTGTATAGAGTCCAAAACCACTAGGGAGGCTCTAGAAGATGAAAATTGGGTCAAGGTCATGGAAGAAGAGATTGAGCAAATAGAGAAGAATGACACATGGATTCTTGTGCCAAGACCACAGGACAAGAATGTCATTGGGACAAAGTGGGTCTACAGAAATAAACTAAATGAAGAAGGAAAAGTAAAAAGGAACAAAGCAAGACTAGTCTGCAAAGAATATGCACAGGAGGCTGGACTGGATTATGGCGAAACCTTTGCACCTGTGGCTAGATTGGAAGGAGTAAGAATTCTTCTTGCTTATGTTGCTCACAAGAAGTTCAAAGTATACCAGATGGATGTAAAGTCTGCATTTCTAAATGGAATACTGGAGGAGGAAGTTTACATTGAACAATCGGAAGGTTTCACATCCACACAAAAGGGTGGTATGGTCTGTAAACTCAAGAAGGCTTTTTATGGGCTAAAACAAGCCCCAAGGGCATGGTATGAAAGACCGCATTCATACATCCTGACAATAGGATTCACAAGAACCGGGGACAAGAGCAACATGTATCTCAAAACTGGAAAAGAAGGGAACCTGATTGCTAAAATCTTTGTGGATGACATCATCTTTGGAGGAGATGACAGGATGAGCAAAGCCTTTGCTGAAGAGATGAAGAAAGAATTTGAAATGTCTATGATAGGAGCCCTAAAATTCTTCATTGGACTGCAAATCCATCAGCTAAAGTAAGGTATTTTTATTTCTCAGTCCAAATATATAAAAGAAATTCTTAAAACCTTTGGGTTAGAAGAATCCAAACCGGTTGGTACACCTATGATAACTAATCTCAAGTTATCAAAGGAAGATGATGCAAAAGAAGTAAATGAGACACTGTATCGGTCTATGATAGGCAAATTACAGTATGCAGTACATAGTAGACCGGACATAGCACATGCAGTGGGCATTGTAGCAAGATTCTCTGTCAATCCAAAAGAGACATACCTAATAGCAGTAAAGAGGATTTTCAAATATCTGAAGGGCACTGAAGAGTATGGCCTATGGTTTCCTCACAAAGGAGGCTTCTAAATAAAAGTATTCACTGATGCAGATTGGGTTGGTAATATTGATGACAGAAAGAGCACAAGTGGTGGTGCATTCTTTCTTGGAGAGAGAATTGTGTCTTGGACAAGCAACAAACAGAACTACATTTCTCAGTCCACAGTGGAAGCTGAATATGTTGATGCAAAAATCAATTGCACACAAGTAATCTGGATCAAACAGCTGCTTGAAGGAATCCAAAAACAGATACCTGAACCAATTGAAATTTACTGTGACAGTACAAGTGCAATAAATATATCCAAGAATCATGTCATGCACTCAAAAACAAAGCATGTTGCTACAGAGTATCACTCCTTGAGAGAACAGGTACAAAATAAATAAGTGAGACTGGAGTATATTCCCACAAAAGAACAGATTGTTGACATATTCACAAAGCCATTACCGAAGAGTACATTTGAGTATCTCAGAGGAAGGGAAGGTGACAGGCCAAAGCTCTTACCTGTGCACAACTTAAGGATCTTTACCGATCAAGTAAAGACATCATCAAGATAGATGAACCGGGGAAAGCCATAGTCAACAATCAGTTATCTAACTCTTTGACCGGAGTTACTGCACTAAATTCGATAGTCTTTGAGTTATCAAGACGATCAGTATGAGGCGCAGTTGAAGGTTTTAATGCCAGAGTTTGTGACATTAAATCATGAAGATATCTCTTGTGAAGGAAAGCTTTTGATACGCATCTATCATTTTCTTTCATTAAGCAGATAAAGCATAGCATGCATCGGATGTTTCCTTAGTGAACTAATACTCCACTGGGTGATGGATCCAAAGGTGATCTTTAAACAGGTCATGCATCCAAAAAGCAAATAGGGCAAGAAGTCTATATATTCCTCTGCCTGACAAGAATATAGTTTGCCCTCATTCTGCCAAAGTAAAGAGTGAACCTGTACGCTGAAGAAGCTAAGGTGAAGAGAAAGGAGAAAAGAGAAGAGCGCAAAGAAGCACAACAGCAAAGGAGAACATACTTGCAGCGACCGGTGATGTTTCTCAATTGAGTATAACAGAGATCTTATCAGGCTAAGCAAAGCCATTTCTAAAATGTCAAATTTCTCTATTGTTCTCTAACAATTACAATAGTAAAATCTCAGTATTTTGGGTGGACATTAATAGGTCCATTGTACTGAATCCCTTAACCGGGTGACATCTGTTCAAGTGTTATAAGTCCTCTAACCAAGCAAGCTCTAACAGGCCTTATTGTATCAAATCCCTTAACCGGGTAGCATCTAACAGTGCGCTTGTAATCCTTTAACAGGAAAGGCTCTTAACAGAGCGCACTTCAGAAGAGTGCAAAATTTGTGAGGTTTTTTCACACCGTGGTTTTCTCCCGATTTGGGTTTCCACGTGATAAATCTGGTGTTGCTCATTGATTGATTGCTTGATGCTATTTTTTATGCTAGAATCTGTTTTGCTTACAGTTGTAGTATACTACATCAGATTTGTTCTAAAGTTTTATAGGAGCTGATTCACCCCTCCCCTCTTAGCACCGGTTGGGACTATCAGAAATATCTTAGTATATTTAGTCACGTGCATCAAGAAATGAAGAAACGCAGTGTGGAAGATGAAGCACTCTGCCTTGGGAATCCAAGTAATCATCAGTGATGCATGGATAAGAACAAATTGGATTTGTGGTTAAGTACAAAACAAGTTGACAGTTTCAGCAAGTTAGCAGGTTTCAAGTTGACTTCTTTACAAGAAATGTAATAGATTATTTGGTGGCAATTTGTTATCTTGGATTCTCAACTAAATGAGCTGTGGCAAACTATAGCTTTAGCCAAATGAAGAAAAGATATTTGATGCCAAGCATGAGAGATTGTTGCTAAACTACAAGATTCTAAAGAAGGCATGTGAAGATGACAAGTACACATTTAAGAATGAGACATTTTTTTAAGGAGCTATGTATTCCTTCTGTCTAATTCTGAGTTCACGGAAAAGGTCTAAGTTGAACGTCATTCCTCACATTATAGTTCAAGATTTATTGTAGCATAAGGAGTAAGTTCTTTAGTAAGAAAATTAAAACAGAAGTAAAGGTCCCAATTTCCTGTGTGAAATTTGTCAAAAAGAATAAAATAGAAAATGTTAAATTTCCAGGTCTGCTCCAACTATTTCTGAACCCCAATAAAAAAAATAGGAGTGCATTAGCATGGATTTAATTACATTTTCAAATGACAGTTTTTTGAAGGAACTATGTATCGTTTCTGTGTAATATTTAGTTCAAATAAAAGTTCTAAACTGAATATCAAAATTCACACTCTAAATACATTAAAATTTACTATAGTATATACCATAAGGAGTATGTCCTTTTTTTAGGAATACAAAAAAGATGTGAAGGACTCGGCTTGTTCTGTGAAATTTGTCAAAAAGAAGAAATCAGTGAAAGTTAAGTTCCAGGTATGCTTTAGCTGTTTTTCACACCCAATAAAAGAAATAGTAATCCATTAATATGGATTTCATTTAATGCATATCTCCACAAGGGGGGGAAACCGGAAAACTTGAAAAAATAAAATTGATGTTATGGATGATTTTTATTAGCATGGATTTCACTGACTTAAGTTTTATGACTATTGAGATGATCATGTAACATATATACAAGCTACATAGGCCTCTAGTACATATTGTTACCAACTTACCACCCACAACCAAACATTGACTAAAAACTTCCTCAAAAAACAATTTAAATTTGTTGATATCACCTTGAACATAATACAGGTTATCCACCTCAAACGCGGGCAAGAGATATCATAGGTGCATTTGGTATGGGAAACCCCTTAAACAACTAATTAGTTCACAAATAAGCAATTATTGCTGTATACAAGAGATACACATTACAACAGAAAAGACAAAACATAAGAAATAAATAGCTGAACTAGGAAATTGCACGTATACAGATCTGCTAAGCTCAAGAATTTTCTTCAGTTGTGATATGTTTTGAAAATAAAATTACATTTATAGCCATTATGTTAGCTCCTATTCTTGAAATTGTATATTTGTGAAGTGGAGAAGTAATCAAATAAATCTCATATAAACTACACCAGACTGCAAAGTATGGCATGTCATGTCCCATTTTTTAAAATACCATCAAGGAGAAACATCTAACCTATCCCCATCTCCCATAAGCTAAAGCGAAAAGCAAGAGAAATAATCTTAAACATTATTTGAAGTTTGGCCCGGCAATGAATGATTTGAGAAAGCAACTTAAGTGATATTATTAATAAAATAAAAAGCGTTTTCAACACTAAGAAAATGAAAAATGTTTTTAAATATTTGAAATAGAACAAGATAAAAAGTATACTTAAGGATATTGGTCCCAAGAGCCCGAATGAGGCACTACAAAAGTGGGCACCTAACATCATTTACATCAAGTTTGACATTCTATTACCATCCAACTTATATAATTTGAGCTCCATATTCAAATTTGCTTACAAGGACGAAAAACTCTCATCTCCAACATTGGCAAATTCTATCTGGGAGTTGTATGTGTGCTGATTGGGTCCTTTTCAGATTTGAACTTATTGCATATATCAAAGTTTCTGAATATGTGTTCATCACCAAGACTTTGCTAGATCTTGGACACCTATCATTTGGGTGAGGTCACCAAGCCTTTTTGTTCATTTGAGGGATTTCGAAAACCCTTATGCTGTTGTGCCAGCCATTTTGAGTGCTCTTTGCTATTTTTAATCATTTTATTTGCTGCTTGCCCATGCTGAGGAGCTGTGCCATATTCTTCGGAGGGTAATTAGGGCAACAACCAACTTTTTCGGTCATGACTAGAGCATATCAACATCATATCTCTCAACTAGAGCAGTCCTAGTGTGAGCACCAACATTTTGAAAGGTTTGGGAGAGGGTTTGGACAACATTTCTTGCTGCAAACATATTTCCAGCCATCATTCTATGGAGCACCAACCTTAGGAAGTGCATATCTGCCCTTATTTTTGCAGTTAAATCATTTTCCAGCCTTCATTTGGGTGCACTGGCCTTGGGGTAGAGTTTGGGCAAAGTTTCGTTTATGTTTGTTGCTGTTGGGAGGTGAGAGACGTTTATTAGCATTTATAGAGGCTTTCATTAAGTTCCAACCTTGCAAACTGCATGGCAGCCATCTTTCATCTCTTTCCAATGCTCGCCATCATCATACAAAATTGCCATATCAGATTTGGATGAATTTGGGACCTTGTGCAGCCTTTAATGCATATTTCTGTCCATTCCCAACAATTGATTTATCAACATTGATCAATTTATTCATTGAGTTCGTTGAACATCAGCTTGAGGAAGAAAATAGGATCAATTTAGTGGCTTTACCAATCATTTTTCCATTTGTTTTTGTTGTCGGGATAATTGTATGTACGGGTTATTATGTTAGTAAAGTATTATGTTACTCTCGGTCGTTAGTGACCGAGAGGTTAGACAGTTACGTCACGACGCTTCGGTCATGACCCTTCGGGTACTTTATATACTCTCTCGGAGGTTGGACATGGGAGATATTATTGTATAATCATTATGATATAAATGTACTTGCCAGTCTGGAATGATTAATGAAAGTATTTATTATTCTCTGATATATTCTGTGTTTATTATATTTTCCGTACGATGTCTGTGCAATACTAAGTTTACCCCAGCGGGTAAACATCTGGCGCCGTTGCCTAGACGTACTCGGGAAGAGAAGTGAGGAAAGGATTTATGCCCAATGTTTTAAATAAAGATAGAAATAAAAAGGCACAAGATGACGAAGGCGAAGCCGCACAGAAGGCTTTGATCTCCGCACAACAACGTGAACGTCGGTATAGGCTGAGGCAACTTGCCAAGGACCAGCTTGCCGGAGGGTTGGCCGAAGGGAACCTCGGAAGTGGTACGGAAGGTGCAGAGGCCGACGGAGAACAGTTCACTTCGCCGGAGCATCGGAGAGTGCAGAGTAAGGAAGAACTACTCGAGGAAACACAATTGAGACAGGTCTTACTTCAAGAAGAGCGAGACCGGTTTGAAGATTTGACCCGTACACCACGTGCGGAGGACCGAGACCACGAAGGGAATCGTACAGTCGAAGGTGACAGTACTGCCGGAGGTGCCAGTGACAGTACGGCCGAAGGCACTGCGAATGCACAGGCGAACCCTCCGTTGGAACCAAGGACTCCACACAGTACGGTCCCACCAGTCACACAACTACCGCACGAGCAAGTGCCACTAGTGAACACTACACACAATACTCAAGGAGGAGGTGGTGTCGGAGTACCGAATCCCTCACGGAGGCAACAACCTACCATGGCTGCGAGTAAGCAGAAACTGCCCAAGTTCACAGGCCAAGCGAAGGAGGATCCTGTTCGGCATTGCCGGACCTGTGAGACTATATGGGCTGCCAATGGAGTTACCGACCAGGACGAATGGATCCGCCAATTCCCTGCAACATTGAGGGAGGGAGCCATTGACTGGTACTCGGATGTTGACAAGACGAGCCTGACGACATGGGACCAGGTCAAAAAGGCCTTCCAGACAGAGTTTCAATTGTTACGAGATGATAATGAGATATTAGCGGAAATCTACAACACTAAGCAAGCGAAGAATGAGTCCGTCCGTGCGTACGAACGGCGACTCAAAGAACTCATCGGGAAGATGGAGTCGGCCCCAGCAGACGAACTGAAGAAGAGGTGGTTCATAGAGGGACTCAAAACCTCCCTACGAAAGAAAATGAAGATAGTTCCACCTACTTCGTACAGTAATGCATACAACCGAGCAATGGATTTAGAGAGTGAGTGTAAGACCTCCAAGAAGATGAGGTCATCTTCTGACGATGACTCGGAGACTGAAAGCAGTGAGGATGGGTCGAGCAAGAAAGTGCTCGCGTTGCAAAAAGACCTTGAAAGAATGATGAAAGAACTCAAGGCCGCCAAGGGAAGTATCAGTAAGACAGGAGAAGATACGGTGTGGTGCACGGACTGCAAGGAAGCAGGCCACACAAAAGGTTCTTGTCCGAAGAAGGCTTTTTGCGATATTTGCCAAATCGCAGGACATTCCACTAAAGAATGTCCCTACAACCTGAGGGCGAGAAATCAACAAGTGCTCTATGCACAGGAGCAACCTTCCACGTCTGGTACTGGCAGACAACAAAATGCTCCATCATCCGGCGGGTATGGAAACAACCGATGGGGAGGCCGAGGCAATGATGAGAACAAGCCGCGGGTCCAGTATGACGCGAAGGGGAGGCCCATGATACAGTGCAGGAGTTGTAACCAATGGGGACATTATGCCCGTGACTGTCAGAATGAGGCTACTGCTCCACTAAAACTGTGTCGGTGGTGCGGACCGGGGAACCATGAGGATGCTAATTGTCCGAAGCCCGGCTGCAACATCCTAGACATGGAACGAGGGGGCACGGAGAAGGTCCTCGCAATCACACGCGGGCAAATGAAGAAGGCCACATATCCTCACCCCCCGACAGAGAAACAAAGGATGCTCGAGGCGAAGGCTGAGATCGCGAAAGGTATGTAGGACCGAAGGGACTCCACAGATGTCGACATTTCTACTCGAGCAATGGCCGAACAAAATATTTTAAGGCAGATAATGCAATTGGAGGTACCAGTAAAGGTCAAGGACCTATTGGAAACGATGCCGCATCTCAAAACGGCTCTATTCCTTGGGCAAAACATTCCGGCAAGCACGGTTGAACGAACGGAGATCACAAGTGGCTCTACAACCGACCCCATGACGCTATCGATAAATAATGGGCGGAATCCCGCAGTGGTGGAGATGGGTATTTTGGGTACCATCCTCACGAACACAATTGTCGACGGTGGGTCGGGCGTCAATGTCCTCCCGGAAGAAACTTGGAAAAGCTTGGGGAAACCGACGCTGTGGCCACCGACTTTCAATTTATTAGGGGCCGACCAGCACGGTATTAAGCCTCTCGGTACACTGATGGCGCAGCAGGTTACTATTGGAACCCAGCCTTTCACCTTAGATTTTGTTGTAATCCCTCTTAAGCAGAAGGGGTATGATGCCATCCTGGGTAGAGGGTGGTTGGTGACGGCCCGAGCCAATCATAATTGGAAGAAAAACACCCTCGCATTTGAAAAGGGGGGAAGGAAGTTTGTAGTGGACCTCAACACGCAGATGGTTGGGGAGGAAATGGCATCCGATTCAGAGTCAGACGACGGGATGGCGGAGAGGAAGAAAACATGGAACCTAATGCCGAAGGGATACTGAAAGTGGAGGATGATACAGATTCGATGGACGGTCTATTCCACTAGCAAATGGGTGATTATGAATTATTTCCGCCGTCCTGCAACATATTAAAGATTGAGGAAGCCGAGAGTGAGTTCCTTCCGGAATATACAGCATACCAAGAAGGGGAAGTCGAAAGGAAAGAAAGCCCTGCCCAGGAGTTTCGGAAGGAGGAACCCATCTGGCACAAAGAAGCAAAGTTGGAAAAAATAAATCTTGGGGATGAGAGAAATCTGAAACCCATCGTTATGGGAGACAACTGGAATCCTGCGTGGAGGACCGCAGTCTTCAAAATCTTGATTCTCCTTTTTCTTTTTATGTACGGGAACAAGACCGTGGTCCCTGTAGAATTTATGGTTCCAAGCTTTTGGATCGCCATTGAAAACAGACTCGGTGACAGGGAGAGGGAACGACTACACACTCTGTGGGCTCTCGACGAACGGATACATGACAGTGGCAACAGGACCAAATTGAAACTTTACCCGAAGAGGATGGATCCGAAAGGAGGGACAGAGCAACCGAGAGGGACTCGGCAGGCGTCCGTACGGGTGACCAGAGAAGCCTCTGGACAAAAAAATTGAAAAACACCCGTATGGCTATGCATGACCGTACGGTGGAAAAAAAATGAAAAAAAAATTTAAAAAAAAAACAAAAGAAAAATGAAAAAAAAAAAAAGATCAGACCGTACGGTCGTACGGCATTCAAAAGTGCCACAGCATTGTAGGATGTTGTACGGCTGTCAAGTGTCGTATGGCAATAGCATCCATGCCCGTACGTTATTTTTAATGCAGCAGTCACCGTACGGAAGGAAAGAAATAAATAAAAATGATACTGTATGGTACCGTACTGTTCCATAAGACACCGTACGGCACTGTACATGGAAAACGCCAAGCTGAAAAATAAAAGACCGTATGGTACCAAGGCGATGCATAAGGGTTAGATGGGCGTACGATAGCCAAGCCATAAGTAGGATACCATACGGTTGTACGGCCAGACCACACGCTACAGGAGAAATTAAAAAGCGCAAGGATATATTTGTACGGTCATTGCAGACGATAAAGAAGCCGTACAAACACATAGTTACGGCATTGATCAGTAATAATTTGGTTGTATCCGTACAATACAAAAGGGAGTCAGAGAGAGGGAATCCATACGACACAGACAAGAAGATGCATAAGGGTTCAGTACAGCATTGGGATGTGTGAAGGGGAAAGCATGAAGGAAGAAATTCATATGGTATTCTAAAAAAAAAAAAAAAACGACGACAAAACAAAGCAGCTCATATTGAAGAACGAATGGTACCAAAGGGAAGGGCATGAGCAGGAAGTAATGGAAACATAAGCGGTTTGCAGAAACGAGCATGGGAGCAGACAAAAATCACAAAAATAGTGCGTTTCATTGACTTTGAAGGTGCTAAATTGGTCTTGGCGGCGGGGGCGCTGCCCCTCGACCCCGCCCAGGGAGCGCGCCTGGGGCTCTGCCCCAGGACCCCGCGGGGGCGCTGCCCCTCGACCCCGCTGGGGGCGTTGCCCCCTAGACCCCCAGTCGGTTCAGTTATCAGCCCTTGGAGAGTGTGACCTGTTGATGAGATCAAAGTTGCCACAGGCATGGAGTGTTTGCATGCCGGAGGTGAAGAGAGCACTGGAGCAAGTCTTTCAAGAGGGGTACTACGCTTTGAGGCACTTGGAGTAGGTGTTGGCTGGACGTGAGACTGTCTTGGTGGATGCATCGAGAGCTCGGGAGGAGCTGACCACCTAGTTGGAGGCAGTAGAGCAACACTTGGCTCAGCGTACCCAGGAGTTGGAAGTAGAGAAGTTGGCACGGGTGGCTATCAAGGTCAGATTGGCTAGGGAGACAGTATGGTGTTAGCGGAGGCTATAGCTAAACAGTATGTTTTGGAGACAAGTTTGGTGCAGGCACGAGAGGAATGGGATGTGACGGAAAAGACCTACTGGACGCAGCATTGCTGGGGAGGGCAGCACTTCAGCTTTTTCAGGGATGCCCCTCTGCCCCTTCTCAGTGATTTTCTTCTTCTATGTGGTGTATTTCATCTCCCTGTTGTTGTAAGTCGTCGGAGACGACTTGTTTTTTGGGGGGGATGATGTTGTCGGGATAATTGTATGTACGGGTTATTATGTTAGTAAAGTATTATGTTACTCTCGGTCGTTAGTGACCAAGAGGTTAGACAGTTACGTCACGACGCTTCGGTCGTGACCCTTCGGGTACTTTATATACTCTCTCGGAGGTTGGACATGGGAGATATTATTGTATAATCATTATGATATAAATGTACTTGCCAGTCTGGAATGATTAATGAAAGTATTTATTATTCTCTAATATATTCTGTGTTTATTATATTTCCTGTACGATGTCTGTGCAATACTAAGTTTACCCCAGCGGGTAAACAATTTTCAGTCTCAGAGTGGCCATACTGCCCTCCATCAGCCAGTCACAACTTGTTGCAGAAGTCATCCAAGTCTAAGGTTCCATCCTCATTGCTTGTGAGTTGATTTGTCATTTGCAGGGGCTCTAAAAATATAATTCCTAGCTTGCTATCATTCTCAGCAATTGCAAATAAATGAAATCAGCTTTCTGAGAGTTCCAAATATTAATGTTTAGTGTTGTCATAACTTTCCAACTCAGATCTGAGTGTTTTTGGTCAATCTAGGGCTTTTACCAACAATTACAATTGATGAGATTTGATCCAGAATTGTCATTTGAAGTGAATATAAACACTTGGGGATTCTGACATTTTGTTTCCCGTTGTTGGTTTCTATTTGGTATTCTTGTTTGTATTTGTTACCAACAAAATGAGAAAAATTACATAAAAACCAAAAAAAAGTGACAGGTGATTGGTTTTTTGCATTGAGATCGAAGAGGAGAGATGGCAGAGCTCTATGTTCATGTTCAGGGATAGTGCATCCACGCCCTAGCCATTTTTCTTGCTTTGCTGACTGTGTGCGTGCAGGGTTTGTTTGGGGCGCCTGTTTGGAGTGAGCAGGGCCTGCATGGGACCTAAAGCCCATGTTTCCATTGTCTTTGGTCGCTGACTATTATCTTTTGCCGTGTTTTTCTGCGGCTGTGAGTTTGTCGGGAGGTGAGGAGTCTGGTTTTTATCAGATTTGTGGAGCTCTGGTAGCTGAGGGGAGCTGGGGTTGTGAGCTTTCACCAATTTGGTGATTTTGGTTTGTGCTTTTGGATTAATCATTATTTTCTCTTTTTGTTCTTTGTTTGATCTTGCATGGCTATCCTGGGAGGTTATTCTGGAAGGATGAACCTGCATTACAAGGGTGCTGTGATCGGGAGTGGATCCTCTCCGATCATGCATGAGAATCCATTTTTCGGAGCTAGTAGTTCTGGTATGGAAGAAATTCCTTCCCAAAGCGGGGTTTTAGACCTTCAAAGGTGAATGGTTGCCTGGCAAAGAGTGACAGCAGACCTGTTCTTGTGATTAAGCCTGATTCTATTGAAGAAGATATTGATTATCTATCTAATCATGCTCTGAACTGTAAGTTTATGGGGATTCGAGTGTCACTACCTTTCTTGGAGTCATGGGCTTGTCGCACATGGAATCCGGAGGGGGAAATGGAGGTGACGTTGGCTGCCGATAGCTACTTTATGGTGGTTTTTTCATGCATGTCAGACAGAAATAGGGCGTTTGAAAGGGGCCCCTATTTTTATAATCAAGTTGGTTTATTCATCAAGCCACGGCATGTTGGTTTTAATCATATTGAGGAGCATCCGTCGAGGGTTCTAGTATGGGTGAGGCTTTCATGGTTCCCCTTTCGAATTTTGGAGAAACGATATCTTCAATTTAGTTGCAGCTCAGCTCAGAAAGCCAGTGGACCCTTCATGACGAACTATGGAGAAAAAAGGTAATCACTTATGCTCGTGTTTGTGTAGAAATTGATTTGAGTAAGCCTCTACCTGACTCCATGAAAATTCAGCTGGGTTCAAACTCATGGATCCAACAGCCTTATTATGAAATTGTACCATTTATATGCTGAATCAAACATGAATATGAACATCTTCAATGGATGTGTCCTAAATCTAAGCCTACAAGGGTTTCTAGAAGTGGGGCTGGTTATTTCAACTCCTATGATGGAAGACAAGGAAGGATTCATTCCAGTTAAAACCCGTAATAGGGGAAGAAATCAAAATGGAACCCTACATAACAGGAAATCTAATGAAGTGTTCAACAGGTTTGATGCTTTGGATGACCTAGATCAATTTGATGGGGCTATTGCAAATATGCCTAGTGACCAGGAACTTTTGGATACAGTAGTTCCTAATGGGGAGCAGGATAAAAATACTCAGAGTGGTTCACAGGCAGAAGGTTTAGGTGTGCAAATGGATACTGATACACCTATGAAGGTCCCGAGAGAATTGGGGTCAAGTGGAGGTAAAGAAATAAATGAAGGGCCAAACCTCATTTGCTCTAGCTCCAATATGGAGAAAGATTTACAAAAAGGTAGTAAAAGCAAGGATATTGAAGGTGGGCAAGAAGAAGGACCAAGAAAAGGTGAAGCTTGTTGGCGAGGCATTAGTAAAGTCAAGATTTGTAAAGATCGTTGATTCCCACTTCTTTCCTTCTCAGAAAGGATTGTGCTCTCATGGAATGTAAGGGAGTTGAATAGCGTCCCTAGACAAAAGGTGATTCGAGAGTTGATTGGTTCTTACTCTCTCGATGTGGTCTTTATTCAAGAAACTAAGTTATCTATTCATAGCATGCTCAACAAGGCATCTAAGCTTTGGTCGAGAAGTCATTGTCAGTGCATTGGCGCTTAGGACAGTTCTGGAGCTATGGCTTTCTTATGGAATACTCATAAGCTTGTCCCACTTTGGTGGATTTCTAGCAAGGCTTCTATTTCTTTGGTAGCTACAAGTTGTGAATCTAATGAGAGTCACCTTTTTACTAATGTTTATGCTCCAACCGATTTTATGGGAAATCCTTGCTTTGGTCACATATAAGATTTGTTCTTTCTCTTGTACCTTCTTTCCCCTGGATCTTGGCAAAAGACTTCAATTCAGTCTTAGTTTGGAAGAGAAGAGGGGAGGTAACCGCAAGCTTGACCCTTTTGTGGGGCTTCTGAGGAGTAACATTGAACTTCTAGAGGTTGTGGATTAGCATTACCTAGAAATGTGTTTCCACCCTAAATGCACAAGTACCAAAAACGGAAATGGTTTCAGGAACGGGGGGACAGCTGGAAACATTTCCAAGCCATCCCCAATCATGCAAAAAAATGGAAACCGTTCCGGGAACAGTCAACACTAGTCTAGGAAACCGTTGATCGTCCCCCGAATGACTAGGGACAACCAAACCGTCCACTAGCCATCCCAAGGACAGAGAGCCGTTTATTAAAGCTGAGACATAAAGCAAGTCATTTTAATAAATTTTTTGCAAATTTTTTTAATCTAGTCTCAAGATTTTGAAACATTGATGAGTTTGTTCAGAGTTTCAAGAAATCTCATTCTCAGTAGAAATAGAATGTTCATATCAAGGTTTTTGAATGGCAGTAATTTTGAAGAGAGTTGTTGCCTCCAGGGAAAGTCTGTCCTCCATCACACTTCTTGTAATCAGAGTATCATAATTCATAAGGACAAATTTATGCTATTTAGTATGTTTCATTTGAGACCTCAAGTTCCATTGAAATTTGGTACATGCATCTCAAACACCTATGCCACTCTCCAGAACAAAATGAAGTTTGTTACAGGCCATGCACAACCACGGTCTGTGTGATATATTCCACGTATACATTTCAGGGGTGGAGTTGGACTGCAATATGCAATATCTGTGTGCATGTGTCTTAGGATTAAATCTCAATCTCAATTCTGGTGCAATTAATCTTACTTTGCAAGAATTAGCTTATACAACAAAGAGTTCATTCAGGATACCATGAGAACAATACATGATAGCACATTAGTGCTAGGCAATAGGTATTTGTTACTTGCAGAGCTAGCTGGATATTATACAATGCTCCTCATTGTGCTGTGACGCACTTTGATCTCAATAGCGCAGAGTAGGATTGCTCCTCACTGCATCACCCTTCTGATATGCACAATTCTGTAGAATGTAACTATTGCCGCGATGCAACCCGACGATATTTTGTTTGACTGCTATGCAACCTCAGAATATTAAAGCAATATATAAGTTCCTTTTATCTGTGGTTCATTATTTAATAATTTCATGCTATGATAAAATAGCCATATAATGGTACCATATTTCCTTCCCATTACCCAACAAGCATGCATCTAAGGCATTCGTAACTACACCTTTCAATACAACATGACTATCATATCATGAGGTTCACAGCACTCACAAATTCATCGATATGCAATATTTTCTTGAAGTATGATAGTCTCCAACACTAGTGAAGCAGTGTTGATCTCATGCACAGCAAGATTACTAAGATAACAGTAAGGGTGATGTAAAGAACAATTGGATAACCATTGAAGACAAAAAAGAATCATTCTCAAAATGATAGTCCACGCATGAATGAAAAAGAATAGTGCAGGTTGAGAAGCAATGTTAATGTGATAGTGCTACAAGAAGGTGGCATCGTGAACGATGATTGAACATGTCAGTTAGATGCCTCAAAAGATTCGAAGACAGCATGAAGTGCATGAGAGACACAGCTATGAGGAATACATGGTACACCCATGAGAGGGAGCAAGCTAACAATAAAGACATGACTATCATGAAATAAACAAACATTGAAGTTTGTATGCATTGAAGAGCACACGATTATACTGAGAGGAGGGGGTGAATCAGTATAATAACCTTTTTAAATTTAAATGTTTTTATTCAAAGATAACTTCAATTACTCAAATAAACAATTATGCACATGAACACAATATTTACGTGGAAACCCAACATGGGAGAAAACCACAAAATAATTTGCTTTTATATAATATTGTTCTTTTACAATGTTTTGTAGGCTCCAACCTACTATAGGCTCCAACCTCTAAATTTATGAGCACCGACTCACTGGAAGCACCAACTCCCACACTTCGCAAGCACCGACCTATTGGAAGCACCAACTCCCCCTGTCCGGATTCTGAGCACCAACTCACCGTATACAAATTTTCTTCCACTTGGCAACTGTTGCTTTCTTCAACTGATGATGGATGCAATTTAGTCTCTTTAGTCAACCAATAACTCTCCCCCTTTTTTTATCTTCAGAATAATACCTTCATAACTGTATTTACATAATATATATATCAGATTAAAATCTGAATATATAATCATTTAATTCTTTATTTTTATCATGTTCACTGCTCTTCTTCTTTCTCCTCCACTTGCTGACTTATTCTCTCAATTTTCAAAAATGATTGTTTAAATATTTATATATTCAAAACATTATGTCTCTTTATAAAAGACATGACCTTTTATGAATAGGTGTCTATTCAAAATATTATTAATTTTAAATAAACAAATTAATCTTCCTTTTAAACAATAACTCCAATAGCTGACTATTACCAACCTTCTTACATATCAAATTTATTTTAATCTTTTTAAGATTGTGATATCTTAATCTTTCGATATATGATTTTTACCTTTGCTGTTATATACGTATCTGTTGTATACGTATTAATCTCTGCATACAAGTTTATCGCATTCCATATATATATTTGAACGCTGCATGTAAACAAGTCTTCGATAATGATATACTCGTATCATATTAACTTCTGTTTTCAATTTTAATATTTGTAAATAGTAAACGCTGCATAACCTTTGATAATAGTTTGATCCTTCGACAATGTAGATTATTTAATCTCTGTGCCGTCAAAAACTGCTGCCGCATATAATATGTATGTTTGCCTTTGACGGTCAGTATTCTCATACGTATCAATTAATCTCTGTGCATAGTCTTCATTGCCGTTAGTCTTCATATATTCGATTCTTCAGATTGTACGCTGGACTTGAATAAACTGAATGCCGTAAGTATATTCCTTGTTCTGTTTATCCTTTGCCTTCAATATCTGTATGCCGCTGTTGACTATATATCTGGATATCAACATACATATCTGTATGCTGTATAAAATGAAAACATCTGTTCTGTTTTGCTGTTACATATAAACCAGTTGCCTTGCCTTTATATGTTTCTGCTTTTATTGTATAAGACATATATAAAAAGCAATCTTCAATAACCTCTGTATATTAAATGTAATATAATCTGTCAATGATGTTCTCTGATTTCTGAATATATAATCTCTGAGTATATATGCAGTTCAATATTAATATGTTGTTCATATGTCTTTTTATTCCTTATCAAATTCAAGAATTAAACACACACACTGAATTTACCAACCAATTATCACAGTCAAACATCATATCTTGTGCCTGGAACAATAGATGCAGTTTGCAGGAATGCTGGCAGTATCACAGGAACTTCTAGAGTTTTATTGTCTTTCCATCCGGTTCTGATGTACACAAATTGGACTTATATGGCTCTCATAATCATTTTGACTTTGTCAAAACTCCTTCAATTGCTTCATATATGAATGCATACCAAATCTTTAATTAAGTCATTCAATCGAGGCATTTCTTTATGCTTCACATTGTTGTTTGATTGCTGAATACCTTAAAAAAAGAACTCCCCAATCTTCAACATGCTTTATAGAATAACATGCTTTATAAATTACATCAATGTCAATTTTCCTCATCATTGACAATCTCGTTCATCGTTTCATTTTTGACAAAGATCTCATTTATCATTAACTTTTTAACCACTCTTACACATGCAATCTTACCTTTGACATTAATAAGAAAATCTAACAAACATAATTGAGTGCCTTTGACATCAATGACAATATGATATATGCTATATGGTATAGTATTCTTTTTGACATCAATGACAATTTTCCATCATGCATGTGCTATGACGATTCGATGAATGATCATTGATTTTAATTTTTAGATATATATATGTTGTTATATTGCTATGATGATTGTTACAATGTTATATTATAGATGAATATTTTTGAAATTTCAGATTTCCACATATATATATAGCCGTCCCCTGCCTGTTTCCTCGTCCCCCCGTCCCAAAAACCCGGGGTAACATAGTTGTGAATGTTAAACCCACCAATGGATTGTTTACTTGGAATAATAGAAGATGTGGAGTGGAGGCTGAAAGATTAGACAAATTTCTAGTATCATGCTTTTGGAAGGAGAATATTTGGACTACCAGTTTGGAGATTTTAGATTGGAGAGATTCCAACCATTGGCCAACATTTTGTCTACTATGAAGTTTTGAGTGACGAAGAATCCCTCTTTTAAGTTTCAGCTTATGTGGCTGAGGGATGCTTCTCTTCAAGATCATATGCTAGACTAGTGGAGTGAAGGAAAGCCTACTTTTGGCACTGCAATGTATTCATTTGTCAAGCAATTGCAATACATAAAGTATAAGCTGAAAAGGTCGAACAGGATGTACTTTGGCAACCATTTCTCAGCTAAAAGGATTGCACAGTTGCAAGTTGATTACATAACCCACCAAATTAGGGATTAGGGATTATCTGATGTTTTATATAGAGAGGAAGTTGTTGTGCTGAAGGAGTTAGAAGAACGGGAGGTCTAGGAGGAGATTTATTGGAAATATAAGGCACGTATTGATTGGCTCTAGGAAGGTGACAGAAACACAAAGTTTTTTTCAGAATACAGTGAAGGATAGGAGACATTGGAGTACTATCACTTCTCTCATTTCCTCAGAAGGGATTATGTTATCCGCCCATAGGCAAATTGCTTAGAAAGCCACTAGATTTTTTGGGAATTTGTTTACACGGGACTCTACTCCTGCTAGTGTGGAAGAAGGGTTGGTGTTTGATTGCATTCCTTCCATAGTTACCAATGAAATGAATGAGGCTCTCATTAAACCCATATCACTATCTAAGATTGAAGTAGTGGTGCTTGGAATGAAGAAGTGTAAAGCTCCGACCAGATGGTTCCCCTATAGAGTTTTTTCAAGAATTTTGGGACATTATTAAGATGGATCTCTTTGAGGTAGTGCAGGAGTCTTTCAAAAAGAAACAAATGCTTAAGGCCTTGAATGCTACATTTCTTGCACTTATTCCAAAAAAGGAAGGAGCCAATTCCCTTGATACCTTTAGACCTATAGCATTGTGCAATGTGATTTATAAAATAGTCACAAAATTGATTGCTAAAAGGCTCAAGCCATGGCTAAATAAATTAATCTCCGAGGAGAAAGGGGGTTTTGTTGCTAGAAGACAAATTTTGGATGGGATTATCATAGTTGTTGAAGTTGTGCATTCTATGCTTGTCTCCAAGGAGCCGGCTATGTTCATAAAATTGGACATAGCCAAAGCATATGATAGGGTCAGATGGAGTTTCTTGCAAAAAGTGCTCATTGCCTTTGGTTTTGGAAGTGACTGGATCAATTGGGTAATGAGTTGTATTACTTCATCCTCTTTTGCAGTCCTTAGTAATGGTGAGCCCACTGACTTATTTGGTGCTGCTAGAAGTCTTCAACAATGTGAACCCCCTCTTCCATTATTTATTTATTTATTTATTCTAATAGCTGGATTGGGGAGATTCATCAACACTCGAATTAGGCAACGATTGATTCAGGATTGGAAGTGGGGTCATGGCCTTCCTCCTCATCTTCAATTTGTGGATGACACTGCCTTAATGGGGATTGAAAGAATCAATGAGGCGCCCAATGTCAGAAAAGCTCTAAATACTTATGTGAAAGCCTCAGGACAAAAGATTAATGAAGGTTAGTCTCATATCTTTTTCTTTAATACTCCTACTCCCATTCAAGCCAAATTGTGAGAATTTTGAGGTTCCAAATTGGAACTCTTCCTTTTGTCTATCTTGGAATTCATCTTTCAGTGCATCGATTTCCTGGGGGCTTTGGCAAGAAATTTTAGATAAGTTTCAAAGTAAACTTAGCCATTGGACTAATAGAAGGCTCTCAACTGTTAGTAGGATGACTCTCTTGAAGTCAATGGTGTAAGTGCTTCCTATTTACAAGTGCTTTGTGCAGATAGCCCCTACAAGCTTTATGAAGGACTTTGATGCTCTTTCTAGGCAGTTCTTATAGATAGGCAATTTACTCTCCTCTAAGTGGAGTTTGGTCAAATGGCATTCTATTTGTAGGTCCAAGCGGGATGGTGGTCTTTTAGTAGGCTGGAGTAAAGTTGAGGATTTTAAAGTTACCTTGAGAGTGGAGCGAGGAGAAGTGGCTAGATGGAAAGAACCACATAAGTGGCCTCTAGGACAATCAGTGGAGGATAGGAAGGCCCTTGCTAGGATATCAGCTGGTAGAATGTGTAACTCTCTTAAAGAAGTGGATATCCTTGCCTGGGGCCCTAACCTGAAGGACAAGTTTTCGATGGCCTCGGGATATCAAGAGTTAGAAAGAATGACATTTGACAAGGTGAATATTCCTTGGTGGAAGCAAGTTTGGAACAAGTCGGCCTAGCCCAAATGTAACTTTTCCTTGTGGCTCGCTGTGGAAAATAGGTGTCTTACCTAGGAGAATCTTTGGAAGAGAGGGTTTTAGGGGCCTTCTATTTGTGTTTTGTGCTATAAAAGTGAGGAGAATAGCTCGCACCTTTTCTTCCACTTCCCTTTCACCAGAGAAATTTGGCATTGGTGGTGGGGAGTTTGGAGGCATGCTTGTGTTCATGTTAGCTCTCTGGATGACTTTGGGAATAGTCTTGGCAAACCCCCTACTAAGACTCCCTTTCTTAATGTGGCATTGGATATTGGTCCAGGTTTTATTATTTGGTAGGTGTACCTGGAAAGAAACCACAGGATTTTCAAAGATAAGATGTTGGTGCAAGAAGTGTGGCTGCGAGTTATTAATATTAAACATGAGGCTTTGGTGCCTAAGTGTGACCTTTATGAGGAGGTTGACCCTGAAGACTTGCAAGTTGTTTAGAATTTGAACATTTTTGGGGTGGATTTTAGAGATAGTTTTCGCAAGAAATAGCAGGTCAAGAGTAGGCATGCTAAAAAGAAAGCTCATCGAGATGGTAAGTGGTTTCCCCCGCCTTTGGGGACCCTTAAGATCAACACTGATGAGTCTTCTAGAGGAAACCCCAAGCATGCAAGAGTTGGAGGAGTTGGCAGGGATAGCTCTGGAAAGGTAATCTTCTTCTTTTCTAAGTATAAGGGCCTACAGACCAATAACTATATGGTGGCTCTTGTAGTCCTCTTGGCCCTTGAAAAGAGGATGTGCTCTTGGTTGGAGTAAGATTATCAATGAATCTGATTCCCAAGTTGTGGTGGATATGCTGAACTGAGAGAGAATGGATGATGTGGATTGGCTTTTGGCTGTGGTGAGTGGACAGATCCTTAGCTTGAGTGCTTCCTTGGAGTCAGTCTCTTTTTGCTATGTTCCCTATGAGTGGAATAGGAGGGCTGAATGTCTGGCTAAGTGGGCCTCTGAATGATTGGAGGGTTGGAATGTGAGAATGGGGTTAGTTGCCCTTGGATTTTGTTCATTATCTTGAAATGATGGCTAGGGAAGATATGGCTGATTAGTTGTGACCCTTTTGGGGCAGCCTTTTGTTGATTTTGGTAATGTCCCCTGCTAATCTAACATTAACATTTGGAGTAAAAATAAAGAATAAATAATGAATTAAGAATTTGGCTATTTCTAATCCATATTACAAGACTAATCTTATTATTACTTCAAACCTTGAGAAGGGAGAAGACATTGGAAGCAAACCAAAGCACTTAGAGACCATTGATAGACTCCCTCAAAGTTTACAGACTTAGCCTTTAACCTGTCTCGAGCTCAATCTCTCAAGGTTAAAGAGGGGGCTGGTCCCTACCCTATTTTGGGAGATATTGGATTTAGACTGCCCCTTCTTGGTAGCCTCTGCCTTCCATTCTTGTGTTTGAAGCAATAATAGAGAACAGTTTTATTCTTCTTAATATATACTCACATGTATCTGTATATATCTATATATATATAATTCACATATTTATATTTCTTATATATACTTTATAGATAACATAACTTTATCTGATTTCACTGTTATATATATATATATATATATATATATATATATGATTATACTGTTATTAATATATATTTTACATACGTAAATATCTGATAATACTGTTAATACTGTTATTATTATGTATCTCTGATTTTATTATTACTAGTAGATATACATAATATATCTAAACATTATATTATAAGAATAATTGATTGTATTGAACCATTCACATATATACTCTTAATATAATTTAAATTATCAATAATAATATATATAAAATTCTGATTATTAATAATATATATACTTATATATTCACTATATATATATACCTTTTAATATATATTATGATCACCTCAATATTATATATATATATATATATATATATATATATATTCTAATTTATTATATATATATTTATCATACAATATAATTCTGATCGTATTATTATTACTACATATATTTACTCATATATCTATATATATAAATATGTCCATTTCCATGATTATGAACTGATAGCAATGCTACGGTATATATATTGGACCATATATTGGTCCCTTATTCTTGACAGCTTCCAAATATAATATTCTGTAAAACGGTATCGAATCAGTGATAAATTACAGCATACCCTTGCTGTACACAATGTTTTCCAATAAACAGACAAGGACTGATTCTTTTCTGAATATCTTTCTCACCTACATTCTATTATCCTTCGATCTCTTTCTTGTAAAGAGAAATTAATATATTTATCAGCTATGATTCCCCTATATCCCTTCAGAGTGGAATCGATATTCAATATATAATATATCCCCAGATTTTGTAAGGACATCTCCTTTCATATGAAAGCTTATCTTGTATGAAGAGAATCGTATCCCTTGCGTTATAAGCCAACTCCTTCCAATAAAATACCCTTTACCGGTTTTCATATCCTCTTATTTACATTTAGTCTTGGTTTTATTCTATCGCTGCTAATATATCTTTAAGAAACGTCAGAACTAACATAACATATATAATTAGTAGTTACTATTAGTACTAAGAAATAATGTTAGGAATAGATATTAGTATATAATATTATTATTATCATATTGATATCGTATGGATATCATATTGATATTATATTATAATTGAATGTTATATTAAATATTATATTATTAGTCCAGCCTATCTATAAGCTGAGACTTATGTTTTCAACGTTTGAAGTGTCTTGTTTTTTATTTTGAATTTTTTGAAAAGTATTTTTTTTTTTTATTGACTGCTCTTATTTTTGTTGGAGGTTTAATTATTTTTTGATTCTGAAAATTTTTAAAAATTGTCTAATCAATTAAAAAGTACGAGTACATGATTCCTTTACATTTAGATTAATATTTATTTATTAGTACAGGTACTAATAATGTTACTATTCTTTAATATTTATTATACTTTTTATACATGATTCATTTACATTTAATCTAATAAACCAATTTTATCTAAATATTTATTATCTTATTAAACAAATTATATATTAAACTATGTTTTATTATTAATTTTATTTATTTTTAATTATTATTTTTATTGATACACATTATTGTTTATTCTATTTTTATTTTTATTTTTGTTTAAATTTAAAATTATTCTAATTATTTATGTTATCACAATCATTAATTAAAGCTATTATAAATAATTTAATTTATAATTATTTTTCTTCTATTTAAGTTTGAATTATTTATCTTGCACACACTTGTCTTTATCACCTTTATTATCTATCACTTATTTAAGTATTTAAAAATAATTTAATAAGCTAATGATATACTTAGATTATATAATTTATTATTAATATTATATATTTTAAATTATTATTATTTTTAACATTTACATTTTTATATTTTGACTATTTTTTTCTAGATTTTTTAATCTAATATAGATCTAAAAATTACAATGACAAACAAAAGTCATTAATAGTTCAATTTACAATTATTTTGTTCCATTAAAATTTGAATTATTGTAAAATATTTATATTTTTAACTCTTTATATATATATAATCCCTCTTAAATACCTCTCATATATCACTTCATACATCTTTATCTTGCTATCTTTCCCAGTCTCTCTCTCTTGTTCTCCCTTTCAATGTTTTACTCTATATTTTATCTCTATCCCCCTCCCTCCATATCTCTATGTTTCGTATTCTCTCTAAAAGAATGTATGCATATTTTTGGGTATGATGTATCAGATCTAGCAATAAAAGTTTCTTTCCCTCTAAAATATGACATAGATGGTGGAGCTCTTTTCGCATGGACTAATACACCCAAGTCTCTTCCTAGTAATGTTTTACCATGTGTCAAAGCAAATTTTGACTATGCAAAGGTGTGTTCTTCTTCCTCTTTGTATACAATGCTCATCTTTATCTCTTTCTCTAGATATTGAGTGCTAAGTGAATTCATAGGCTTCGACCATTTCAGGAATTTGTTCACCAAGAGCTAAATATCAAGGACAACATGAAATTTGTTCATCTTGAGTTAATGATTCTAATTTGGACATCTTTGTTATCGCAGATTCAGTTATACTAGTCTAGACTATACCTACCACAATTGTGCACATGCCAAAAGAAATAAAACTTCATTGAATGGCTAGGCCTTAATTATTCTAAATAAATAGAAATCAGGCATATAACCATGAATTTGATTTTTGAAAAATTATAATATGCGATGTTGGATCCTTAACTCATGAATTGAGTATTAAATTTGTCTCATATATCCAACAGATTCTTGAAATAGAAAATCCGTAGTGCAGCCATTGAGATAAACATTATTTCAATAGATACTTTCAACCTCAAAGACAATAGAGTAATAGGATTAAGTAAATCAAATTATAATAAGTTATTTGCATTGTAAACAATAAGTATCAAAGATTTGAATTGAAAGATTTAGTAATTAGTGGAAAGTAATATTTTAACCTCTATGTCAAACTAGCCACATAATTTAGCAACATTTTGTGTGATTACACAAGCTATTTTATTGTAGGTGTTAAGTTGTAAATATGCCTCTTATTAAGTAACTCTATCTTACAACTGGTCAATTTGTCTTTTAATTTTTTTCTTAATCATGATTTTCTTTCCTATTAAGCTGGACTCCTGCTATAACACAGCTCTTGTTAATATTATTATTACTGATTATTATATTTATATTATATTATTAATAACAAGAGTAGATTATTAAATATTAGTAGTTATTACCATTTCTTATAATTATATTATATTATTTATTTGTTTATGTATTTTTTATATTTTAATTTTATTAATATTTATTATTAAATCTCATTTAAAAAAGAGGACATTACAGTTTTGCTTGTAATGTTGTTTCTGATTCAATAATTTTAAGCCCTCTTTTTCAAAAAAAAATTAACCCCTCTTTTTCAAAAAAAAAAAAGAAGGAAGTGCCAAAAAAATCCTAGTTGAGAATCTCATGTGGCATTACTAAGAGTGAGTTTTACTAACTAATTTGATAACTAAGTGTCAACTACTATAAGTTACAATTTTACTGCCAACACATGACACATCGTGTCAACAACTAAAACTAACAAAACAAACAACCTATTTATCAACACAATTGTTCGTACACCTCCATTTACTTAAATAAATTGAGCTACTAACTCGGCAACTATTCTTATATTAACTTAACAATTGATTATTCACACAACTTTCCGACAGTTAAAATATTCACAGCTATCCACAATCTATGTCTCAAGGTTTGTGTTCGTGATCAGCAAAGATAATACCTCAGCTCAAATTTGACAAAGATAAAATTCACCCAAAAAAAAACTTTAATATAAAATTCAACTAATATTAATATTTATATACATTAAATTAATTTTTTTCAAATATATATATATATATATATTTAATGACCAAAAAGGAAATACAAGGTAAAATAAATATATTTTTGGCATACCAAACTAGGGATTAAGAAGGGCATGGCAGCTAAGTATAGATTACAACTCATGTGTGGTAAAAAGACGAGTCATTTAACCAATAAGACTACCAAATTAATATTTTGCTTAAAATGCTTGTCTCTGCCTAAGGGGCTCTATACAAGACAATGAAGCAAATGGCATTTCACATCAACCCTTCCCTTTACAGAAAAAACATAGATCTGCACCTCAACTCCCTGCAGTGTGAACTTGGATGTCTTGACTTGCTTTGAAATATAAATGGCTCTTCTTTGTCACCCACTACATATTCATTTGCTAGTTGTAGTCCTTACTATTGCTTGCACTACAAATGGCAATATGGCACACACTAATTAATTTATTGGGGGTGCAGAAATTCGGAATAAACTTAGGGAAGCCCAGGCCAGATCACAGATGAACCTCAGGCCAAAGCTTGATGAACCTAGGGTCATCCCAGCCCAATATTTGAACCTGAACCTGCTAAAAAATCCCTATGCCTTTTTTTGTATGAGTTTTAGGGCAAACCGAAATAATATTTTTAGGTTTTATATTGTTCAAATTAGAAACCGTGTCTGACAGATATCTATTTCATCAAAAATATATGCAGGAGTTGCACCCAACCTCTTCAAAGGTGGCTCCCAATATCATAAACACATTAGCATACAAGGCATGCCCAGCAAGCTTTAACAGGGGTCGCCAATCAAAGCAATCACTTTACCTTACCACTAAACCATTGTGTTTTACAAAAATAGATGCTGCACAAAATATCACATATCCAGAAATGTTTATATTCAAAAATACTCTTATAACCATTACCTTCTTATTCATTGAAAACTTTAAGATGCGAAAGTAACTAAAAGTTGTGAAAAGCCAAAAGATATTAAAATTGCTTATAGAGAATATGAACAAAACTTAGAAGAGGATGAAGCCTGAATAGGAGCAGCACCATGATGAGCTGGAACCAGAAGTTAAATATTCAGTTTCCTTGAGACAACAACCATATAAGAAAAAGTCTCTGGAAGGTAAAGGGATGGACAAGTTTTGGCCCGGATATTAAAGGCCTTTTAAGGTCCACCTAGGAGAGACAGTTTATATGCATTTTTGAACAAACAACATGATCAGAACTACATCACACCATTAATTACATGTTCTTGATAAATGTAGTTTGGAAAGTTGCCTAATTCCAACAATATTGCACTCTTGACAAACATGTTCTAATTTTGGGTACATTTTCTCAAATTGAGAAAAAGAAATTGAACAAAATGTTATTGTCTAAACCATAGTTACAAGACTCAAACTTGGTGTGGACTCAGCAAGCTGATTTTTGACTCAGACTTGGCACCCAACCTCAGCAAAAACTTGGCAAAGACTCAGCAAATTGAAAACCCAAGAAATTCAGAGACTTTTAAGGATTTAAAACTTGTTTCATGTGCCCTGTGATAAATAAACCTTAAAGACACAATAATGTTAGATTATAGCTTCGATCTGATTGAATTATATATATATATATATAATTGATTTATATTGATCAGATTCGATATGCTTAGTAATTGCACATAATATAATTAACATGTATTGGATCAGATTCTTATATTCGATAAAGCTGTTATTGAATGTGAAATCGACTGCAGTCAATACTATCATACAATTATCGTTGGTTACGATAACTATCGTATGATAGTTATTGTAACACATATATAGTTATGTGTTACGATAACTATCATACGATAGTTATACGTGACAACGTTACTGCCCAGCATTACATATAAACAGCGCTTAATGGAAAGTCATGTCTATGTAAAGTATATATATATCTTCGTATGGGGCTGTGGAAAAACATCAATTACAGTATTCATGCTCTATTATTGAATTCTCTCTATTGACGATCTCCATTCCTAACATGGTATCAGAACCTCTCTAGAGAAGAATCAATATAGATAAATTATGAATTATATCAGATCCATTATCAGAATATAAGAGGAAATAATAATGGCCAACAGCATTAAAGTAGAGGACAGACTTGATGGCGTTACAAACTTCTTCTCGTGGAAGATACAAATCTTAACATTGCTTCAAGAACTTGAATTAGATTCCTATGTTGAGGAAGATAAAAAGATGCTTGAAGATGAACCTAATAAATCAACTTGGAAAAGGCATAACAACAAAGCGAAGAAGATAATAATCGATGCCGTTAAAGACCATATTCTTCCCTCCATAGCAAGGCTAAAAACCGCTTATGAAGTATTCAAAACTATTCAAGAAACATATGAGATTAATAATACAAGTAGATTACTAACTCTCAAACAACAACTCTTGAATTTGAAAATGAACAAAGGGGAAACTATCACGTCCTACTTCCTAAGAGTTTCCAAATTAAGAGATCAACTATCTACTATTGGAAACAATATTGATGACATGGAGTTAACATTAATAGCTCTTAGAGGATTACCTATCACATGTGAATCATTTATTCAATGTATAACTGGACGTCCTTCCCTACCTAAGTTCGATCAGCTAAAGAATGACTGCACTCAAGAGGAATCCCGTTTAATATCAAGAGGGATCGGGCCTAACAAAGGAGAAGAGATTCAAGCTCTAAATACTCATTCAAAGTTCAAAGGCAACAAAAGGAAATTCAAATGTAAGAAGGGAAACCATAACAAAAATCACAACAACAGAGACTTCTCCAAAGTAAAGTGCTATAAATGTGATAAACTTGGACATACACACAAGTTCTGTCCAAAAAGAAAGAAAATTCAAGCAGTATTAGCAGAAGTCAAAGGAGCAAAAATATCCATATTCTTCTTGGCCTTATCAAGTGAAGTAAATTCAAGCAAAAACACTTGGATAATCGATAGCGGAGCATCACGGCACATAACTGGATTCAGAGATTAGTTTGAAATACTAGAAGAAGATTCCTCTGAAGAGGTTACAATTGGAGACAACTCCACCTATCCAGCGAAAGGAATTGGGACTTGCTCAATCAAATTGAAAACAGGAGTAACTCTACTATTGAAAGATGTTCTCTATGTACCAGGCATAAAAAGGAACTTGGTCTCTATTTCAGGCTTAGCCGATCAAGGCTATTGAGTCACATTCAAGAAGATAAAGTGTTAATATGGACTAAGAACACTAATATTAAAAATGCTATCTCTATAGGGTATAGGGATGGAAGCCTATACAAATTAAGCAATAGTTACAAATTAGCTCTATGTCATGAAGTATCAAACTCTAATGAACTCTGGCACAGAAGATTAGGACATCTTGGTTTTAGCACCCTTCCTTCCATAAAGAAAATCACTACAGGTATACCTAATCTAAAATCAAATCATTTTAGTACTTGTAAAGGGTGTCCCCTAGGGAAAAATATCAAAAAATCTTTTCCCTCTAGTGAACATAAAACCAAGGTTGTATTAGAACTCAATCACAGACTTGTGTGGACCTATGTCAACCCTCTCACTAGGAAGATTTTCATACTATGTAATTTTCATTGACGATTACTCTAGGAAAACTTGGATCTATTTTCTTAAATTCAAAGAATCAAATGAAGTATTGCTAAAATTCAAAGAATTTAAAGCATTAGAGGAAAACCAAACTGGGAAGAAGATAAAAACGCTAAGATCTAAAAATGGAGGTGAATATATTTCTAAAAACTTCAAAGAATGCTGCACTTCGGTTGGGATTAAGAGGGAGTATACAATACCTTATAATCCTCAACATAATGGAGTAGCGGAAAGAAAAAACAGAACCATTATTGAAGCTGCCAAGGCTATGATGCATGATCAAAATCTTCGTACCTCTTTTTGGGCCGAAGCATCTAATACTATCGTATACATTCAAAACAGGTGTCCACACTCGATCCTAGAAAACATTACACCTGAAGAAGCCTTTACAGGAAAGAAACCAGATCTAAGTCATCTAAGAATCTTCGGATGTCCCGTATATGTTCACATTCCTAAAGAGAAAAGAACCAAACTAGAACCCTCTAGAAAGAAAGGAATAATTGTTGGTTACAATGAAACTACTAAAGGATACAGGGTCTACCTACCAGGACAAAAATCTATTGACATTAGTAGAGATATCAAATTTGAAGAAGACATTGCTCTTAAAGTCTCTACACTTGTAGAAGAAAAATCAAATGAGAATCAGAGGGAGAATATTATAGAAAATCATGAAAATCATGAAATTGAGAATCAGAGGAAGAATACCCTTCAAAATGATGAGAACTACATTACTGAAAACCAAAGAGAGAACGATGAACTCCCTTCATCTAACCTTGAAGATGTTGAAATCCCTAACAATAAGAAAAGGCCTCTATGGGCAAGAAAAATGATTGAAGAAAATAATGTTGAACCAGATGAAATATTTAAAGAAAGTAAAAGAACAAGAAATTAGAGATGTTATCTTGCACTTATGGCAGAACTTACAAAATCTGAACCATCTAATGTAAAAAAAGCTTTAACATGTCAAGCCTAGAAAGATGCAATGATCGAGGAATATCAATCTATTGTAAAAAATGATGTTTGGGAAATAGTACCAAGACCTAAAGGGAAAACAATCGTCTCTTCAAGATGGTTATTCAAAATCAAATATGCTTCAGATGGTAGTATTGAAAAACATAAGGCTAGATTTGTCGCCAGAGGTTTTTCTCAAAAAGCCGAAATTGACTATGAAGAAACCTTTGCTCCAGTCGCTCTATATACCTCGGTAAGGACTATTATTGCCGTTGCAGCATCCAAAGGGTGGAAGATACATCAAATGGATGTAAAGACGGCATTTTTTAATGGTGTTATTGAAGAAGAAGTATACATAGAACAACCTGAAGGCTTCACTACTCTTGACAGTAATAGCTATGTCTGCAAATTGAAGAAATCCATCTATGGCCTTAAGCAAGCTCCTACGGCCTGGTATGAACGCATAGACAATTATCTCTCCAAACTAGGGTACTCCAAAAATGAAGTTGATCCTAACATATATTTCAAAACATTCAAAGGTGAAATGGTAATTCTAGTTCTTTATGTGGATGATTTATTAATAACAGGAGAAGATCATCTTATTGCTAAATGCAAACAAGATCTCACAAACGAATTTGATATGAAGGATCTAGGGTTGTTACACTACTTCTTAGGCTTAGAAGTATCACAAAAAGAAAACTATATTTTCCTAAATCAAGAAATATATACCATGGACATCTTAACCAGATTTGGTATGATGGATTGTAAACCATTAACCACTCCAATGGAAACAAATCTTCATAAACTCAAAGATGAAGCTGCAAATTCAGAACCTACAGATCCTTTACATTACAGACAGCTAATTGGATCTCTATTGTACTTGGTAAACACTCGTCCTGATATCTGATATGCTACAAATGTTTTAAGTCATTTCATGTGTGAACCAAAGAAAATTCACCTAACAGCTGCTAAACATATTCTAAGATATCTACGTGGTACAATTGGAATGGGCCTAAAATACGAAAATGTTGAGATACAACTTCAAGGGTTCTCTAACTCTAACTGGGCTGGAAATTCAATTGATTGTAAAAGCACTACAGGATGCTGCTTTAGTCTTGGATCTGCAATGATTTCTTGGTTCAGTAGGAAACAATCAGCGGTCACTCAAAGTTCTATTGAAGCTGAATATATGCCTGCTTCGATGGGAGCTCGAGAAGCAGTATGGTTAAGGAAGTTACTATTTGGATTGTTTGGCAAAACCCTAAAGCCTACAATAATTCATTGTGACAATCAAAGCTGCATCAAACTTTCAGTAAATCCAGTTTTTCTTAATCGTTCCAAGCACATAGAAATTCCTTACCACTACATAAGAGACATGGTAGACAGAAATATTATCAAATTGGTCTACATTAGTACTGAAGAACAAAATGCTGACATCTTTACCAAGCCTCTTGCAAAGTTGAAAATCGAGTACTTCGGAAAGAAACTTGGTATGATTAAGTTGTGATTAAATTTCTGAGATTAAATCTCTCTATCATGTACATTGATGTATTCTTGAATAAAATAAATAAAATATTGCAATATTGTGTGTTTATTTGAAAAGTGACAATCTTTCATGTGTGTGAGGTCACCATTGTGAGGTGATGACCTCCAATAGTGTGACCCATTTTAGGTTATCGTTTAAATCCAGTTCCGAATTTAGTCGGGGATTATGATAACGCGTGTCTCAAGTTTTTGATCCGGATTGCGTCGGATATCTTGACACCTCTACTTATCACTAAATCCAATTCCGAATTAAGTCGAGGATTGTGATAATTTCTTCTATCAAGTTTAATACACTAAACTTGTGTTCCGGACCTTGCCAGTTACCCTGATATAAAATGATTAAGTGTTATTACAAATATCCAGTTCTGAATCTAGTCGAAGATTTCAATAACACTCACATCTTGAGATCATGATTCTGATCAATCCTCTCTTGCTAAGAGGGAGTGTTAAATTATAGCTTCGATCTGATTGAATTATATATATATATATATATATATATATATATATATATATTATTGATTTATATTGATCAGATTTGATATGCTTAGTAATTGCACATAATATAATTAACATGTATTGGATCGGATTCTTATATTCAATAAAGTTGTTATTGAATGTGAAATCGACTGCAGTCAATACTATCATACAATTATCGTTGGTTACGATAACTATCGTATGATAGTTATCGTAACACATATATTAGTTATGTGTTACGATAACTATCATACGATAGTTATACGTAACACTGTTACTGCCCAGCATTACATATAAACAGCGCTTAATGGAAAGTCATGTCTATGTAAAGACATGACCGTACGTGGCTTAAGCCACGTACAGTCATGTCTCTACATAGACATGACCCTTATAATTCATATATATATATATATATATATATCTTTGTATGGGGCTGTGGAAAAACATCAATTACAATGTTCATGCTAATACCACAGTCACATACGAAGTATATATATCTGCATTATAATTCAGAAAATATACTAGAGATTAACAATTGTGAATAACTTAAATATAGTATTGAATTCTCTCTATTGACAATCTCCATTCCTAACAAATAACATCATCAAATAGAAGCTAATTTGATCACATGCACAAGTATACATCAATCACATAAGTATAAACCCAAATTGTAGCTAAAGGAAATAACACACTTAGATATAAGGCTATGGCTGAAAGCAGGTTACGTTACTCGTCCCAAAATTACGACAAGTCATGCACTAGCATCTAAGATGGGTTCTGGATGATGATGTAGCCTATATATTTTTTGTGTCTCAATGATTAGTGTATATATTCAAGTGAAGAATTTATTATTAATTTTTCTGCACCTTCAATGTTGCATGTTTTGCTGACAAGCTCATTAACAAAGAGGAGCAGTTAAGTAAAAAGATAAATAGTTGTGTTCTATTTTGACATTAGGCAGGATATATAATCTGTTTCTAAACATCATTGCAATGAGTTCTTGAATGAAATCTGGAAGATATATAATCTGAAACAACACATTAATCCAATGCAAGCAAACTATTTGACATAATGCCTCTTAACTGAACTTGAAATAAGTACTAAAAAACAAAGTTGGCCTAGAACAAGGGTGTTCTTACATTTATGCATTTCTGTTCTATGAGCATTGGCTAAATTTGGAGATTTTGTGGCATACGGTGATGGTTTGGAGTTCAGTTGGTGCTCTACTTGGAGATAACACTCTTTGTAGCATTCTTAGTTATTTTAGGTTTTTCTGGGTTTGTTCTCCACAGCCCTTGAAGAACACTTCTATGGATAGTCAGTGCCCATTTTGACACCAATAATCATCCTTCAGCACAGTTATATTTCGGCATAATCAATTTCCATTTCCGGTATCGTAGCGAGTTTTCTATAAGGTTGTTGATAATATTTAGACTAGAATGCCAGTTTGGGTCTGGTTCCAAGATTGGGTACGAAGGACCGGTTCACCGGTACAGCAAAATTTTGAAAAGGGGTTTGGGTTCGTTAGTATAAAAACATGTAAAAATTATATATATATATACATATTTATGAAGGCTAAAAGCATGAGTTAAGATTAGAATGTCACATAGTACCATAAAAACATTTAAACAGCAAAAACACCATAAACTTGTAATCATAGCATCATGAATCATGATCATACCATCATAGCATCATATACTTCAAGTTCAACATCAAAGATTCAAAACATTAAAATTAAATCATAACATCAAGTTCAAGTATCATTGTTTGAAGTTCAACTAATGGATTAAAAATTTATTGATATTTTTCTTCATCTTCTTCACTTCCCTTTTAAAGATTTTTCTCTTGGAAACATGTTTAAGGTAGTCTTAGGTGGTCTTAGGTGGTAGCAATTTTCAAGTCTCCGAGTCCGAGAGTGAGTTTGAGAAATTTTGGCCTGCTGGAAAGTAATGTTTGTCTAGGGTGTGAGCAAGTGTTGAGCTAAGTCTGTCAAGAATATAGAATTGAAACCAAGTGATTTGTGAGGAAACGAGTTAGAATCATTAGAAAATCCTTGTTCCAGCTTCAATTTGACCTCAAAAAGTTAGGACAGGTTGTGGGAGATAACACTGCTGAAGGCATGCTAAATCCTGAAATTTGGCTAAGTCTGGAATTTTTTGAAAACCCCCAAAATCCAGAATCTGCATTTTAACTCCTATGAAGTTGAAACCTATCTCAAACATCCTGACAATATTTATACAAACATAACTTAAAGTATAAGAAAGAAATTATTTCTTATACTTAAATGTTATATTTTTATAAATCCTCCTGCCCCTGAGCTGAAAAAATGACTAAATATGAGAACATGTTCAAGAAAATAATCTTTAAGAGTGAAGAGAAGAAGAACTCTTTATTAAATTTGCCGAAATTTGCGTCTGGTTTGATCAGGGTCCACGTATTTTGTGTCTGGTCCGCTCGGGTCCGACCGGCCCATGGTCTAGTTTGAACCAGGTTTGTGTGGACCGGACCCTATCCGAACCCACAGGCGGACCGGACCAATACCACAGACCAGTTCGAACAGTGGCTGGTCCGGGAGCCCATTTGGACGAACTAGACATCCTAGTATTTAGATATTTGCACTAACGCATTAAAATAACGTTTTATTATTCACTTTAATGTTTAAACATTAAAAAAGGACATAAGTTGTTTTCAAACATTATGGGGGCTTTTTCGAGGGAAGATAGAATATTTGAATTTTAAAATGTCTAATTCCCTTCAAACTCTATAAATTGGAGTTTTGTCTCCCAGTTCTCTCATTCAGAAATTTGTGCATGTTGTTGTCCTCAATTTTGAAATCACAAAATTGGACAACCCTACGCGATTTTCTCATGAATTCCTAGGCCTTTCCTCTGAGTTTTGGTGTTCTGAACAATGTGTTATGAAGGCAATTCATTATCCTTTGAATTGTTGTTAAATATTCAAGATCAAAGGTGATGTCTATTAATTATATTTTATACCAGGCTGTGTACTTGAAGTATATATTATTTTGTATATAAATCTGCACTTGGAAGAACACTACTTTTTATTTGTGTCTTCCAAATGCAGATTTTCTGAATATAAATATCAAAATAGGAGAACATTTCTCATGTAGAGACATGCCTCTACTCGTGTAGCTCAGACATGTCTCTACATGAGACATGTTCTTTAACTGCTGCAGAAGATACCGTTTCATAACACATATTAATGGTGCTGTTTATACGAAGGTTATCGCAGAGTATGTTTTGGTTACAATACGTAATATGTATCGTAACACATGTATTTGTATTACGTAACACATACTATTATATGTGTTACGGTATGTATTATGTATCGTAACACATATAACAGTATGTGTTACGATGCCTTAACTCTTATACAAGTTGCACAATAAGTATTGTGATCTTCAATGATATATATCAGTCGATAAGTCAAACAATAATTTATGTATTATAATTATTATCATATATATATATATATATAGTATAATTAGGATATATATATATAATTAGGATATATCTATATATATAACTCAATTATATATATATATATATATATATATCTATACATAATAAATACATTTAATCATTTTTCAGAGATGATTCCAATTGATTAATTTACTGACCGACGCTATAACATAAACACTCCCTCTTAGCTAGGGAAGATGTTTATGAAAAGATTCATACACAATATGAATAAAATATTACCTCAATATAATATTAGAAATGATATTATCTCAAAATATCAGGAGTATTGGCCTACTAATATCAAATCCATGATATTCACCAAGTACTCAAAGTAGTGGCCTGCTAACATCAAGTCTCATGATGTTCACCAAGTACTCATAAGGGTTATAAAGATATTATCTCATAATATCAGGAGTAATGCCCTTCTAATATCAAATCCATGATATTCACCAAGTACTCAGAGTAATGGCCTGCTAACATCATGTCTCGTGATGTTCACCAAGTACTCATATCTCTAATGGAAGTATATAAAGTATGTGCACCTTCCATAGGGACATCATCATCATGATCTGTTTAGATATCAACAATATGATATCCATCATGATGAGGACAAGTTATTGTAAGATCGTCACCTTGCAATAACTGTCAGATATACAAGTGCAATCATTAAAAGTCGTCACTTCTTCATGATGCACACAAATCACAAATATATATTCATGAAATAACACTCATGATAACAAAGAAATATTTGATTAGTACAGTGATCAAAGATATTGAGACTAATTCTCAGAAATTACAATCATACCAAGTTTACCTCTGAAGTATTCTACCTTAATCTTTGCAAGAGGTTTGGTGAGTATATCTGTTGTCTGTTCATTTGTACTAATATATTTCAATTCCACCACATTCTTTTCTGCCATGTCTCTAATGTAGTGATAAGGTATCTCAATATGTTTGGACTTATTATGAAACACTGGATTCAAGGATAGTTTAATGCAACTCTGATTGTCACAATGAATAATGGTGGGCTTTAGTGGTTTTCCAAAAAGTCCAACAAGAAGTTTTCTCAACCAAATTGCTTCTCATGCTCCCATAGATGCTGCAATATATTTTGCTTCAATGAACCTTTGAGCTACAGAGGATTGTTTTCTCTAGAACCAAGAAATCATGGCTGATCCTAAACTGAAGCAACATCCAGAGGTACTTTTCCGATCCACAATGTTTCCAGCTCAATTTGAATCAATGTATCCATGCCAGTTCAGGTCCACATCTTTATATCTCAACCCATATCTAATTGTGCCTCGAAGATATCTTAGGATATGCTTAGCTGCTACTAGGTGTATTTGCTTTGGTTCACTCATGAACTAACTAAGTGCATTTACTACATAGCAAATATCAGGCCTAGTGTTCACTAAGTACATCAAGGACCTGATTATCTGTCTGTATAGGATAGAATCTGTAGGCTCCGAGTCATTAGTTGCTTCCTTGAGTTTGAGTAGGTTTGTCTCCATTGGGGTAGACATGGGCTTGCAGTCCATCATTCTGAATCTCTTGAGGATGTCTACAGTATACTTTCCTTGATTCAGAAATATGTTATTTTCTTGTTGCGAAACTTCCAATCCAAGAAAGTAATGAAGAATTCCTAAGTCTTTCATATCAAATTCGGATGCTAGGTCTTGTTTGCATTTGATGATGAGGTGCTCTTCTCCTATGATTAATAAATCATCAACATAGAGAATCAAAATCAACATGTCTCCATCTAATACTTTGAAATAGAGATTTGGGTCTGCATCATTTTTGGAGAAGTTAAGTTTTGATGGATAATGGTCGATCCTTTCATACCAAGCTCTAGGAGCTTGTTTGAGACCATATAATGCTTTCTTTAGTTTGCAGACATGAGACTATTTATTGTGAACTATAAATCCTTCAGGTTGCTCTAGGTATACTTCTTCTTCAATGACTTCATTCAGAAAAGCAGTCTTTACATCCATCTGATGGATTTTCCAACCCTTAAATGTAGCAATAGCAATTACAATTTTGATAGAGGTATACAAGGCAACTGGAGCAAATGTTTCTTCATAGTCGATGCCTTCTTTCTAAGAGAAACCTCTAGCAACAAACCTTGCCTTGCATTTTTCTATACTTCCATCTGCTACATGTTTGGTTTTGAATAACCATTTGGAGGAAACCACTGATTTATTTTTGGGCCTAGGTACAATATCTCATACATCATTCTTAATGATAGAATTGTATTCCCCTGTCATGGCATCCTTCAAAGTAAGGTGTTGAAGAGCTTCCTCAACATTAGAAGGCTCTAATTTTATTAATTCATTCATTAGTGCAACATAACTAGAAAATTTGTTAGGCCTTTTGCTTTTTTCTGGAGGTACCCGAAGGAGCTGCATATCTTCTTGCTTCTTAAATCATCTTTCTGGCCCATAGAGGTCTTTTTTTGTTTGTTGTGATCTCTTCAGCAATATCCATGTGATCACTGAAATCATTGTCCTAGGTGATGTCTTGTATCTCCCTCTGATTATCAGGAGAGAGATCTTCTTGACTATCATCATTCATTTCATTTTCATCTTTGGATCTTTTTAATGCAATATCTTCCTCAAAGATCACATCTTTGGCTAGTTCAATATTTCTTTGTCTTGGAATGTAAATTCTATATGTCTTGGAGGTTTCACCACATCCAACTAGAATACCTTTCTTCCCAGAAGGTTCTCATTTGGTTGTTTTCTCCTTAGGAATATGAATGTAGACTGGACATCTAAATATCCTAAGATGGCTTATTTTCGGTTTGGTTCCAATGAATACTTCTTCAGGAGTCTTGTTTTCTAGATGAGAATGAGGACATCTATTTTGAATGTAGACGGCAGTATTAGAAGCTTCTGTCCAGAGATGAGTTTCTAGGTTTTGGTCATGCATCATAGCTTTGGCATATTCAACAATAGTTATGTTCTTTCTTTCTTCAACTCTGTTCTGTTGAGGGTTGTAAGGAACCGTGTACTCCCTCTTAATCCCACTGTTTTTACAAAAGTTTTGGACGGCTTCTAAAGTGTATTCCTTCCCATTGTCTGTTCTTAGTGTTTTAATACTCTTTCCAGATACATTTTCTACTAGAGCTTTAAATTCTTTAAACTTTAAAAGGAATTTTTTCAGACTCTTTACACTTAAGAAAATATATCCATGTTTTCCTAGAGTAGTCATCTACAAAGATAATGCAATACAGGAATTTTCCAATGGAGGGAACAGACATAGGTCCACATAAATCAGAGTGAATAAGTTCTAGTACATTTTTAGATTTACTTTCACTAATGTGAAAAGTGTTTTTGATATTCTTCCCTAATGCACAACCTTTGCAAGTCCCTACATGTTCAATTTTGAGTTTTGATAGACCAATGACCATCTTCTCTAAACTAGGTAAACCACGAAAGTGGAAATGCCCTAGTCTTCTATGCCAATTTTCATTCTCATTAGTTGACTTGTGAATTAGGGCTTGAGAAGAAGAGCATAGTTTATAAAGATGTCCTTGTCTTATACCAATAGTGTGAGCATTAGAGTTTTTGGGCCAAGCTAATACTTTTCCTTCCATAAATGTGATCCTATATCCCTTGTCTTCAAGAGCCGAGATAAAAACTACGTTTCTTTTGATCCCAAGTACAAATAGTATTCCTATGAGTTGGAGTGAGACACCAGATTTGAGATGAATGGTACAGGACCCAATTCCTTTTACTGGATAGTCTATATCATTTCCAATAGTTACTTCCTCATCAGAAGTTTCCTCAATAGAATCTAGGTGATCTCGGAATCTTGTTATGTGCCTAGAGGCCCCACTGTCTATCACCCAAGTGTTCATGTTGTTTGTAACTTGACTAGATAGAGTAGAGTAAAATACAAGTTTCTCTGAATTTGTATCCATATTTTTAACCTCAACGAAAGAAGCTTGGGATTTTGTTCTATCAGGGCACTTCATCACAAGATTACCATATTTTTCACATCTAAAGCATTGTACTTCAGATAGGTCTCGTTTTCTTGGATGAATGTTTCCCGTTGGTGTTTTACCCCTTTTTCTTTTATTAAACTTCTTTTCTCTTGTGTGAGTTTGAGTATGTAGGATTTGAATTTCATCTTTCGGAGCATTTGCACTGATCCCTCTAGATATCAACCTTGACTCTTCTTGAATGCAATTCGTTTTCAACCTTTCGAGATTGGGGAGTTTAGGTCGAGCACTGATGCCTTGAATAAATGATTCCCAAGAGATAGGTAGTCTGTTTAGGGCTATCATTGATAATTTCTTACTATCATAATCATGACCAATTGCAGAGAGTTGATTTCTCAAATTAGTTATTCTCATAAAGTATGAAGTAATAGTCTCTCCTTGGTTCATCTTCATTTGACTAAGTTGATTTTTGAGAGTAAGGACTCTACTAGAGTTGTTTGAACATTTCTTCAAGTGCTTTGAACATGGCATATGTTGAATCTAGTCTGATAATTATAGGCACTAGATGATCCTTCACTCTGTAATGTTCCCAAACCCTAGCAAATTCTCTTGCACTAGAAATGTGTTGTACGAAAGACAAAACACAGCTATATCTTGTCCGTACAGGGATTTGACCCTTAACCGTACAGTAACTTGCGCGGCAGCAGTAGTGTACGTAGGAGCAAGTGTCTGTATGGCAGATGAGAGGTCGTAAGCCGTACGGTTGGAAGGTCGTATGGTGGTTGATGTTTGGTCGTACGGTAGGAAGGTCGTACAATAGGGTTGCCATGGGGTCGTACAGCTGAGACTGCTCGTACGGAGTTGTTGCCCAAGGTTGTACGGCTAGATAGGAAACCGTACGGTATGATGTAGGCGGCATCCAATCCTCGATGCACACAGTTCTCCTTCGGGGTGGTTTAACGGAGTTATACCAATGTTGCACGAGATACACCAGATTGATGAATGCCAGTTACCAATGATATTATCAATGATTGCAGGATTCAATAATGATAGCACAAGAACAAATGTCAGGTCGATGGTCATCAAAACACCAGGGACGCCAGAAGTAATTCAGATTTAATAATAATAGTGCTACAGACACTAGAACAATGAATGCCTAGTATCCACGATACCACAAACTATATTAATGCCAAAGATGCAAATAGATTTCACAGATGTATACAAAGATGTTGTTTCAGAATTGCCAGATTCGAAACAAACGAAGCACAACGGATTTTGGCGCACGGTGAAATATCAGAATGATATTTCCAACGGCAGACTAGGGTGGTCGTATACCACCGAAACTGCAACAAACCAAATAGGGAGGATCTTTCACCTCCGAAATGGCAGCTAGCAAAATCCCAACAGGAATTCGCAAATACAAATAAAATATCAAATCTCAACATGCCAAAATATCCTATACGCCGGTCATAAATACCCCTTCGGAGAAACTCCCGAGGGTTTACAAAAGAATGCCGACACAACAAACACCTACGGACAATAATAATAAAAATGGGCCCCCTTTTTATTAATTAAAGGTCCATTTATAATATTATTTAAATTCTTGGACCATTAATTAATTAAAAATAATTTATTAAAAATGGGGACATTGCACACTCCCATCTACTAGCAATTTCATTGCTTTTGTATTATTCTTTTCCCATTGAAACTTTTCATCTTTCTCATTTTGTTTAGGTTCCTTTTCTTTCACCATTATGATTAATTCGTTCTCTTTCAATGTTAGTAACATTCGAAATTTCCAAGCTACGAAATTTGAGGCGCCTTCAAGTCTATCCTCAAGTCTAACTTTGTTCACCATTTTGATGAATCTAATAATCTTATCACAAAGTATATATATAGTTTGATAGATTAATATAAGAATCTGATCTAGATCTTTTATTCCAAACTTGGCTCTGATCAGAGGTGATGTATATTAATTCTATTTTATACCAGGCTATGTACTTGAAGTATATATTATTCTGTATATAAATTTGCACTTGGAAGAACACTACTTTTCATTTCTGTGTCTTCCAAATGCAAATTCTCTGAATATAAATATCAAAATAGGAGAAAATGTCTCATGTAGAGACATGCCTCTACAAATGTAGAGACATGTCTCTACATGAGACATGTTCTTTAACTGTTGTAAAAGATACCATTTCATAACACAAATTAATGGTGTTGTTTATACGAAGGTTATCGCAGAGTATGTTTTGGTTACGATACGTAATACGTATCGTAACACATATGTATGTGTGTTACGTAACACATACTGTTATATGTGTTACGTAACACATACTGTTATATGTGTTACGATATGTATTAGTATAAAAAATATGTATTGTAACACATATAACAGTATGTGTTACGATGCCTTAACTCTTATACAAGTCGCACGATAAGTATCGTGATCTTCAATGATATATATCGGTAGATAACTCAAACAATAATTTATGTATTATTATTATTATCATATATATATATATATATATATATATATATATATATATATATATATATATATATATATATATATATATATATATATATATATATATACATAATAAATACATTTAATTATTTTTCAGAGATGATTCCAATTGATTAATTTACTGACCGACGCTATAACATTAACAATTGTCCTAAGTTTCATATTTTTTGAACATCATTTTTTAAGGTTTTCATCAAGCTTTTCCCTCATCTTTCTTGTCATGATGGATTTTTCTTCCCTAACTACAAGAACTTGATTTTTGGCAACCTTCGAGTCGTTTCTTAGTTTTTCTTGGTTGTGTGCTTAGTTTTTGGTTTTCTTTTCATCCTAGATTGATTGCATTTTAAATTCCACTCATTTCGAGCTATCTTAGGCCTCAATCAAAGTTGTATATCGTGAGTTATTAAGGAATTAAGGGCACTACAGGTGGGCTTTCTAGGCCTAACTACATATCTTTATTCTTTGATTAAAATCTCGCTTAGGTGGGTTTTTTGTCGACCATTGCATAACATCATGGGTGTTATTTACTTGTAAAGTGGAATTAAAACTCCATCTTTATATATTTGCATGAGGATATATGGATTTTAATGAGTTTATGATGTAATAGTGGGCTTTTTAAGCCTACTTACATGTTTTCTTTTTAAAATTTAAATCACTTGTAATTACACATGAGAAGCCCACGTATGTGTTAAAGTCATTAGTTATATGCATTAAAGGTGGCGATTTTAAAAAGTATTACATGTTGTCAATAACTTGCAATTCATCCTCAAAAACTTGTTATTGACATGTCTTTTATCTCCTAAAGCCCGTAACTAGCCTAAGTGGTGACTTTAGAGGGCATTACATGTGTTAAAAACGCAAATATATATATATATATATATATATATATATATATATATATATATATATATATATATATATATATATATATATATATATGCGAATGGTCTTTTGAAACCCATTATAACCCATAAACGGCTTTCTCATATGTAAATGATTCCAAAAAGTACGTTATAACTCATAATTGGCGATTTTGAGAGCATTTACATGCTCATGTGAGGTGTGTTGGCCTCATAAAGCCCGTGATATACGCATTTTAAAGGGAGAATCCCGTTTTCGACCAAAAACGGCATTTTAAAGGCATATATCATGAGTTAAGAAGCTTGTCCTAAAGCATTATAAGTTGCGTTTTTACACATTACAGTCTCAGCATATGTTTCTTTCCTTCAAGATCTTGTAAAAAGATGAGAACGGCGATTTTGAGGGCATTCGCATGTTGAAAGTTACATGTATGTTGTTTGCATGAGGTTCCTATGAGTAAATGAACTTCATATGTGTATATATGCACATACATGCTCTATTTACTTACTCTAAGCTTGCTGTCCGCTCATACACAGTACCTCTAGAAAACCCCATTTTTGAGTTTTTCCCTCATTTAAAGAGCTGATTTTGCCCAAAATCCATTGCTCTTTGCTGCTCAAAAGCTCTCCAATCCTTTTCCCCACTTGCATGCTTCCAAACCTATACAATTTATACCCCAAATCGGTGTTCTATGGATCCACCAAATGAAGATGTACTCACACTTTGGAATTTTCATGTAATAGTTTCACTTGCATATACTCTTGCTATGTCGGAAGAACCTGTTTCTCCAAAGGGAAAGGAGAAGAAAAAGATGAAATACCAATATGACAAATATCAAAAGTCCATCTTACCTTCTCAAGTGACTTCCTATGTAGATGAGATTCGAGATCCAGAGCTTGGTCACCTAGACATGGGTGAATTCCTTAAGAGAATTGAAACTTCAACCAAGGATGAGATGGCTTATGTCAAATGGAGCTACATCCACTTGGTTGCTACGTTTCTTATGGCTGCCCTAGAGCCAAAAAAATTGTAGCATGTGCTAAGAATTTTGACTACACCTCCAGAATGATCAAAGATCAGGATGGAAACACAATCATCAGCTTGGATCCTGATACCATAGACCGGATTTTCAAAGTACCACCTACTCCTATAGTCATGAACATAACAAAGGAAAAGGCTCTAGAGAGGTGTAATGATGGGAAACAGGATTGTATCAAGTATGTCAATGATCATTGGTTGATTGATAAGAGGCCTTCTAGGGACATGTTCTTTCATGACGGGTTTGCCTATCATCGACTCTCGTAGGCAAATAGTTTGGAGAGAGAGTCATTGTGTGGATCATTTGATTGCTTATTGCTGATAGAGCCTACATCCAGTTTGAGGCCTACATGCAGTTGTAGTGGAGCCTACGTCCAGAAGCAAGCCTACATCCAGTTCGAGCCTACATTCAGTCTAGTTGGGCCTACATTCGGTTATGAGACATCTTGGCCTACATTGTTATATTTTTGAGTTGAGAAATGTACTTTATTATTATAATGTTATTTTATTATAAAGTACATTATAATTAAATGTTTCTAGAAGTTTTAGTAACTTCTCAAGAAAAAGAATAAATAGAGAGCTTGGGCTATCATTTCTACATGCTTGGATTTGGGATTTCTTCTACTTCTTCATTGTGAAGCAATTTGTAGCCTTGTGGTCTGCAAATACTATTCGATCTTTGGAAACGATCACTCCCCTAGATTGGCATAACTGAGGTAGTGAAATATCTACTGAAGGGTTGCATGATTGGAGATGGTACTCAGCCATTTCATGTTGGATTTCATTGAGGATTGATTTTGGGGTTTGCATCTGATTGAATAAGGGTTCTGAATTCATCATTGCATTGGAGAATCAGTTTGGAAGGATTTGAAGTTCATTTTGTGCATTTTCTGAGAAGACTGAAATAGGGCCTGAGCCATACATTCTTGCTCATACCTCTCAATCTACTTGGAGAATAATTTTATGCTTTGGAAGGGACATATATATGCCCTAGGCGTTTCTGATTATACCATTTTGGGGACCAAAGACTTTGCAAAATATTTTATACAAGTGCCGTACTGTACAGCCAGGTACGGCCTGTACCAGGACTGACACAGCAGCAGCATTCAAGGACAGTCTGGGGTGCAGATTGAAGTGTCTTTGTCAGCGTACTTCATCAACAATTTGGTCAGCAAGTGGTGCATCATTTCCAGGTTTTTATACATTATTTGGTGTTGATGTTTTGTTGCCAAAATTGTATAAAAATTGCATATATACAGTCACTGTGTATCAGTCCAGAATTGTGTAATAATCAGTTACTAATTACTCATCATTGTAATTGGATTGATATAGTAAATGAAAGGTGCATTGTAAGGTCTTGTCATTGCCATAAATTCTTGTTCATGTAACTGTCCATACAAATTCAGAAAACAGTCTTTGAATCAGTCACTATCATTCATGATATATTGTAATCAGATTTTGGGAAGTTCATGATACATTGGCATTGAAGTCTTTGCATTCATATTTAGAGTTCTGTTATTGTTCATTGCATTTCATTGCACTTTAGCATCGTTATCTCAATTGTACTTGTGGATTTATTGCTCAACTTTTACAACCTTGAAACACTACATTACAAACAAAACAATTCAGTGCATGCCAAGTGTTTGACGAATTGTCTTAGTTCAGATTTGGGGGTTTTTAGTGGGTCATTACACCCAACTTGTCAAGATGGCCCAAGGGGATTCATCGGTCAGAATTCAAGGAAGAGATTAATGATCTAATCACACTGTTTAGCAGAATTGGAGACCTCAAGGAATCCAACACTTTTGAGCCATGGATGTACAAATTCATCTCCTTGGTAATTAGATCAAAGCAGAAGATATTCTGGGGAGAGATGATCAATGATATTCTCTGCGAGCAATTATCTAAGGTGACTACCACTTGCACATTCTACATGAAGTCTTACCTAGTGTACATTGTTGCTGCTCTTGGATCCTAATTTGGCCTCTCAACCAAAGTGGATAGATCATTGGTACCTGCGTGGGACTATTATGAACAGCTGACTTTAAGACCCAGTCGTGTTCATTACCAAAGGATGCAGGATGTTTTCTATGGACACTACATGTGTTTGTTTGACAAAGAGCTTCCTAAGAAGTGTGTATCAGACGAGGCCTGTAACAAGGTGAATGAGTACGGTTGCCTCTTCTTGCAGTTTCCCAACACATATCTCAGAGTTGGTTATTTCTAGGGTGAGCCATACACCTTGCCCCGCTATCCCACTGACAAAATCATCTTGATGGAGTTGGCGAGACAACTCATGGTTGTGCAAGCATATCAATCAACATTGCACAAGCCTGGAGTGGGGATCTCTCAACGTAATCCACTCAAGATTGGAGGATACTCTTTGGATATAGTTCCTAAGGCAAAATGTATGGAGTCTGAACTGCAGGAGATAACTCTCAAGAAGTTCATGTCCAAAGGCTTCTTTGATTGGAGAGGCATGAAAAATAAAATTAGAAGGCGATTTGTGCACATGTATCACCTTGAGGACCTCTAGATTGACCTACGTACAGAGGTTGATATCAGGAGATTGGACTATTGTCGGTTAACTATGAAGCAAATTGCGGACTTCAACTTGGGAGAGATTATTGATGGATTTGAAGATGATAGAGATGTTTTGGATCTTAAATATCTAAGACGCCATGTAGAGAGCTTGCCTATTATGCCGCCTTCATGGTTAGTGAAGGAGAACATGTCTATCTAAGACAAGTTTCAGCCAATCTTGGCAAATACAAATACAAATATTTGGTTGAAGAGAAGAGGCCTCAAGTGTATAAAAATCAAGCCAAGAAAGGGCTTCGATCCTGCTGGTCTGATTGGGTTGAGATCCGAAATCAGAGGTAAAAGGAAACATGGAGCTTCTACATCAAAGGTTGCAACTATCCCAAAGCTTACCATCAAGGGAGGTAAGGCTACCATCAAAGCTACCGGGATAATTGTCATAGAACCTGACAGGATACAAGTTGTATCTAGTGAGGATGAGTTGCATGAGGAGCCTATTGCTGAGGTACCTCGCTCCATGGATACGTCAGTGATGGCTGCACTTCCAGATTCCGCACCGGTGTCAGACAAGTCTCTCGAGTCTCCGCTTGATACAAACGTAGATTCATTCTCCACAATACATGTTCCTCCAGTAGACCCTCTTGTGGTTACATTTGTCATGCCTATCTCTTCAGTTGCTCCAGCATACACATTAGAGGATCACTATGGCAGCCTAGAGAATGTATTTGATGCATACTCTACATTTCATTCTATGTCTCATGCACCTATAATGCTACTTGACTCCTCATTTGTGCAATTTGAGCAGTTCATGGCCAAGATTTCACGAAAAAGCCCAACACTACTAGCAATCCAAACAGAGGCTCCTACTATAGTCAGTATTGTTGCACAGGTGGAGACAGTGACTACCATGTTAATATGATTTAGAACAACAGAGAGGGGGGTGAATCAATTATTCTCAGGTCCTGATGTATAAAACAATCTCAAAAAAATTTCCTTATATCAGATCCAATAACCAAAACAAACTCGGTCATTACTGATTCAATAATAGAAATATATAACAATGCAGTCCACTACCCAGCTGTAACTTAACTTGTAAAACACAGAAATGTTCAAACCAAAACATTCACACAAGTATTAACACCAGGATTTATAGTGGAAACCCAATTTGGGAAAAACCACTTTGTAACATGCTACTATTATTTTCACTCTTCTGAAGTGAGCTCAGTAAAAAGCCAACCCTGTCAAAGGTTACAATACACACTGTCAGGTGTGACCCGGTTAAAGGATTTCAATCACCCTGTTAAAAGTGAGCCTAGTCATAGGACTTAGATACACTCCATTAGAATGCAACCTTGTTCAAAGGATTTAACATATGACTGTTAGGTCAACCTCTGTTAAAAGGATTTTGACTGTTAGAATGGTTAGAAAGTAGCAGCAATATTTATCTGAAAAATATACAACTCACTTTGCAAATATCAGATCCGATTCCGTATACTAATGCTGGTTTACTAACTTTGAAACTTTGCCATCTCCATCTCTAATCTGCTCGGAACTTTTCTTCAAGCAATCACCACAATTCTCCTTCAGCCTTTCCTGCTTATTCAGTCAATAAAACTTTACTAATCTTCCAGCATTCTCTGTTCACCCATGCACGTGCATATCTAAATGCTCAGGTACCCTTTAGACTTTCCTCAATTAGGTTAACTCATCTTATGCCACTCAATCTCATTCGTAGATCTTAGGGTTAGGTCAGATTCATTGAATCTGCCCAGTTCATGTTCTTCGGCTCCTTTTCTAGAATCATCTCAAATCTCTTAAAGATTTACAATAAAACGTTTTACAGTACATTTAATGCTTTCAAACAATCAATAAATAAAGTCAACACGTTTTACATAATCCAAGAATTCAACAATGTCAGCTCCAAAACTAAATTCTCTTCAAATATAAAATTGTTGATGCTCGGTCAATACTGTGATCAACTACTCAGTCTTCATGTAGAAAGCTCGGTCATTACTAAAAATGTTTCCTCGGCTTATACTGTCTTCCTCAGCAATTAACTATTGTTCGGTCGACACTAGAATTTTGCTCAGCATATACTAACTCGGTCGACACTAACATTACTCGACTTAAACATGATTTTTCCATTCTTTGCTCGGTCAAGCCTACCAGTTTAGTCTTCGGTCTTACTAGTATAAACAATACATTGTCTCATCATTGTGCAACATAGTCAAGTACACTTTGTAGTATCAAGATAACTCAACCTTTCCTTAAGTGCTATTGTTACCAACCTTGCCTATCCCCTTAGCAACACTCAAATAGATATAGTACTTTCCTAAGTAGCAACAATCTTACCAGTTAAGGTTTGACATCAATGACAATACAACAATTGTTTCAATTGCAGTTTCCAACATACCATGGCTACTACATCAGCATCTCAGACTTATTTCTCTTTACCTCTATGGCTGAGTTCCATTACTCAAAAGAGGAAGAAACAGGAAGTTCCTGCTGAAGAATTTGATTTCAGACAACTCAACAGCGCTAAGACTTCGAAGAATAAGAAAGCGAAAATTGTTTCCAAAGTTGTGGTTGATGAGCATGAGATCAACTATGTTGAAGCCGCTGAGCCCATGGTTGATAAACCGACCAAAGAACTTCAAGCTTCTGACTACAAGTTTACCAGAGTTGAACTTGGCAAACAAACACGGTTGGGATGTCAGCAGGATGCACAAGATGCAGTTGGTCTACTCACTAAAAGCAATGACAAGCTACGGGAAAGGAAAAATCTGCTGAAGGAAGAGAATGCACGCCTTTTAGAAACAATTGAGAAAATGAACAACTCCTCACAACAAGTTTATCCCATCTCTTCATCTCTCGGAAGAGTCAAGCAGGTATTCTGAGCAGGTTGAGTGCAAGGCCAAGGCCATTGATGATTGGGGCAGCCGGCTGGAGTTACAAGGTGATCTAGTGATCAAAGATGCTTTTTGCGTGTTGATAAACATCAAGGAAGCCATCACCAAGTTGAACAAGCTCCTTACATCATTCAAACGCCAATTGGAGGTATTAGACGAAGACTTGGGTGTTTGGAGGAAAATGCCCGATTTTGACCTAGATATGTTATGTGAGTACAAAGCCATTTCTTCTCATGAGATGTACTTCAATTACTTAGAGTTGATGGTCAATAAAGAACAAGTCCTTAAGGAATTGGTGATGGATGTGACAGCAGCCATGGAATTGTGCAAAAAATAGAAGTACATTATCACCAGCAATTTTGAGGAGTTAACATGTAAGGTAATCGCTGTAAATGGTGAACTGCTTGCAGAAGATCATGTTTTAACAAAGTTTACAAAAGTAATTCACTTAGAACTCGAGGCGGATAGCTTTGATTTCAGTTTGATTGATAAACTGACAAGCTACAAAGTTCTGTTAAATCATCTTCAAACCAATGTTGTAGGGTACAACAAGGATATTTCCAAAGGTGCAAGTGTAATTCACAAGGCAACTATCATTGCATAGAACACGAGTGCACCAAACCCCGCGAATGTACATGAGTCTCTTCGCAAGTTTTAGACTGTCATCAATACTCTCTAAAGATAGTTCCTAAGTGTCATGGACACTTATCATTTCTCATATGCTTTTATAGATAGGTGTAATTTTCATGACAGATTACATTTGGAATGTAGACAAGTTGTAAATACAAGGGAATATGCACCTATAAAGTAGTTACATGTAATCAGGTTGCAAGTGTTTTAGGCCTTGTAACTTTGAGTAAGTCAAGTAGAATCTTTTGAATAAGTCAAAGGTGGTTAAGGGTTTCCCTTTATTTCTCCACCTTTTCCTCCACTCCTCACCTATATAAAGGAGTGAGCTCATTGTAAATATTGATCTTTTGTTTTGACAAGAAGATTATGTTAAGATCTCTTGTGTCTTGAAAACTTTGTGTTTCTTGGTGCAAATTTTCTGAATTGAATAGAAGCAAGAGTTCTCAAACTTTGTGTTGTGAATCTTGAGATTAACTGGTGTATTCTTACGTTGCATTGGTTGATCTTTCTTTAATTCGGTTTATAGTTTCTCGTGTAAATCATTTGAGCATTAGATTCAGGTTCTTGAAGACTTTGTGCTTCAAGAGGAAGGATTGTTATAGATGGTAATGGCTGCAATTACTTAGAGCTGAAGACTTTGGGCTTCAGTTGTAAGTGTTTTTATTAAGTTTGAGAGTATCTAGTAAAAGACTTTGTACCTTACTAGTTATTCTAATTGAATCCTAATTCAGGATAATCGTAGGAGACTTTGGGTTCGTGTACTTATTCCATAAAATATAAAAGTAGATTGTTGTCTTTGGAGTTGTTCTTACGTCAACCCTCAAGCCACCGATATTATCATAGCAGTAGATACCTTTTGTTAAGTTGGAAAGTTGTTGTGTATGAATCATTCCTAAAAAGAGAGGAATTGATTAAGAAGAACTGCCCTTCATTAATTTCATTTAGGTCTCTGTTGAAGCCACCTACAGTAAGGGAGTCTCCAGTATTGCTGAGAGGAGAGAGAAATCTCATGAGACGTTGCCTAAAATAACCGTTTCATAAGTTGTAGTTTTAGTGACTTACAAAATTTTTAGCCAACACATGTGGCCAAACTCCTTACCAGCAGGATGAAAACCCTCATTTCACTGCTTTGGAAAAAATGAAGATTTATAAGGTAAATTGATTATGAATCTTTGGGTGAATGTTGGCATTGGTTTTCAGTTCTTTTTGTTTCTTTTTAGCCTTTAGGTGTTGCTACAACCAGAGTTTTTCTAAGGAATGACCGTACTCCATGAACTACATCCTTTGCGAAGGGCATTGGAACTTTCTAGGACCAAATGCCCTAGAATTTTGGAGTTGTATAGACTTGTTGTGAGGCACCTAAGTCTGTTCAGGGTTTTGGAGGTGTTTTCTGGTGGGATTTTTGGCGTTTGCAAGGGTTTCAGTAAGGTCTGGAGGTACACCAGTACCACCCCCCACAAATCTGATTGTTGTTGTTTAGATGACATTTTGTGAGTGTTCAATCGTTCAAGATTTAGTGAGCTGGGTGGTGTGGAGTGAAGCTGGAAACTGTGTTGCATCTTTCTACTGTGATTTGGTGTCAATTGAACAACAGGAAATGGTCCTTGAAGTATTCCATAGCTGCCTTATCCCACAAGTTGTGAATAGCAGACCTGTAGCTTGTACTATCTGATGTTTCAACCCTTCATATGCTTGTTTGAAGGAGGTTTGGGGTGGTCCTTGGCTGCCTTGACCTTGAATCAGTAACTAACAGGGACTATTTCAGTCAAAACAGACCTGCTGTAGCAATTATTTCCAGGGTTTTTCAGACCTGTTACAGTTATTGTTGTCCTTCATTGATCCTGTGGCTGCTTGGCATTGACATAGACTTGTTTTGGAGAAACTTCAATCGCTGCACCTGTTTTTTAAGCTTTGGGGGTAAAGAAGTTGGTTGCTTTTGAGTGTCAGAGGTGACCAGCAGACCTGCACATGTAACACCAATTTCAAGGTCTGAAATTAACAGTTTGTCAACCATTGATGAGTACTGAATAGAGCTGGGTGTTCATCTAGCTTGTTGTTATAGCAAGCAATCAACTCTTGTGAAGGAATGATGAATTTCTAGAAGACTGATAATGCCAATATACCCTGTCATCACCAATAGTAAACCTGCAACCAGGTTCTTATCAAGTTTTCAAGGTATTTCTAAATGTATTTCAGTTGAACGTTTATATGGTGAAGTGTTGACTCTTTTGTTCTATGCGTATAACTTATAAGCAACAAACTAGTAGCAGCAAAGAGATATATTGAAAAAATCATATCCAATTTGTAATAGCAAATTCAAATATATTGCAACTTACATCAAAAATCTGTGATAGTAGGAAAGTTGCCTGTCATTGCTTGGTCCTTGTCGTTTCATTTGGCAAAATATTTCTATACAATCAGGGGTTTTCTTACACATTTCAAATTAAGCCATAGATATTTAAACTCAAGAAAAACAACATTACCTGAACTGACGGAGTGAAAATTCCAATGGCTCTGTTAACGTCCCCATTTCTAGAAACACAGAAAAAGAAATATAAGAAAAATGCATAAAACACAGGTAAACAAATACAGATTCATAGAATTAGCATTTAAAAGCATCTTAATAAATTGGCATACAATATGTACTTTATCTCAAGAAACTTCAACATATTATGACTTCATATGTACTATTCAGTGATTGTTGCATGTCATACAAACACTACTTTCAGTTTTAAACTGATTTTAACTTGAAAATCTTTCTTGTGGACCCTATAGGGTTAACATGCGGTATACCTTTGGGCTATACTCTCTCTTATTGCATTAATTTGTGCCTAGCATGGGGCCTCAACATGTTAGTAAGACAACTCTCATAAGCGTCCTACATGTGTAATGTAGACATTAATATAACATTTGGGTCTAATATTAATGTAACCTCATACATATAGAGCACTTAATGAGAGTGGTCTTACTAAAACTTGTAGGCTCCATACTAGGTACAAGGTACATAATAAGAGAGAAGGTTATCCTAAGGCCCAATGTTGGTGACCAAAACCCAATGGAACCCAGAGGAATAAGATTCAAATCAAGATTACAATCTCCAACATTACCCCAAAGATTTATCAGGGCCTCAAGAACAAGCTGAACCAGCCATAAGGGAAACCTCCCGAAGCTCAAATTGATCCCCCAGAGTAAAATGAAGATTTGCTGAAATACACTGCTTTGACTACACACTGATAAGTTCAAACTTGTTTCTTCCTATAGATAATGACAATGCTCAAAAATAATATTAACTTTTGTCTCAAAGATGACTTAGATGAGAGAAGTCAAATCAAATAAGTGTGTTGTGGTTGAGTTTTAGTTTTGTCTCGGATATGAAAAAAGTTGATTTACCCAAATATGTAGAATTTGAAATCAGGCATCTAATATCTTATCAAGGCAATGACACAAAGTAGCCCTCTATGCATAGTCAAGCACGAGGAACAGAGGTATACTAGTCCTCTTCACATATAAACACAAAAACATTCCTCGTGCAAAAACATAGTTGCTATAGCCATGCAAAAATTCCATCCATAACACAATAATACACCTGACACCCTATCAAAAGCACTTTCCCTTAATGAATTGTTCTCTTTCTCCATGTGAGATGCTAGATTTTTTTTATACCTTCCAAAATGCTGCAAAAAACCTAATTACATTGAAACAAGTCATACTAACCAGCAGGTGGAGCAGTGAACCCACTACCTAAAAGGTGGGCTCGCCCAAACCCTTACACAAAAATGGATGGACTAGGCCCTCTACTTATGAGTGCTACCAGTACTAATATACATCGAAAATTAAAGTTCATCGAAAATTAAAACTTACTTGAATGTATCAATACTGCTACTTTTACTCCCTGTGCGCTGTCCAGTTACTTTGATGTCCTTTACACAAAAGGACAAGAGATTAGCAAAATTTATTGATATATTGGACACCTAATAAAACATTTTGAAACATAATTAAGTTTTAACAAATTTGTCAATTGGTTAATATGCAATTATGCATGGTACCAGATAAATTTGACCTGTCAGAAATGGCCTTTCAGTATCCCAATCTGGAGTTGTGGGGTAGGAAACACCTTCCATATAAGACTTGGACATCCCAACATGATCTGTGCATCAAACCAAAGCACTAGGTAAGAGCATAATTTTCAAGACTCCAAAACGTCTATTCAATTGACTAATAAAAATAAAAGATTTGAATTTCCTAGCGTATAAAATTGATAGAGCGCATAATGAGATTCAGTAGCATCCGTCTACATACCACTTGAAATCTGCCCATAAACCAGAATTGTTTTGGCAACTAGTTACACTTGGTAAGCAACAAGTGTTCATTCCAATTACTTTTGAATTCCATGAGCATATTGATTTAATAATATAACTTTCAGTTTTAAACATAGTTCTGTTTCCTCAAACTATCCAGAAGTTACATGAGTGCATATTGAATATTCTAATCATGCACAACACAGCAAAGACCCTGTTCAAATTTACAAGCAAGGACTCAGGACATAAGTAATTTGTCCTGGATACTTAACATCACGTGAAGCATTTAACCAAATCTTCATTCCTGTTCCAAAAGTTCCAGCTTTAAAACAACCTGTGGATCTTGTGGATGAAATTTATGACTTTATGATTTCTTAAGGTTTCAATAATACCCCTGTTTCATATAAAATTTCCCAACAGAGGTGTTAGATGCCTATTTGGGTGCCATGGATTCTAAGAATCCCAACCTCAAGTTGGACAACTTTTTGCTCTCGGGGATCTTAAGAGACTCTCTTGATGCAACGTAGCCCAAAAGGATTGGAAGACCTGGGGAACAAAATGAGGCCTCCACTAGCATTCACCAGCCCACCCCCATGTACTAGCATTGTCAATTTAGTCCCACAAGGTGCAAAAGGAATTAAGGAAGCATTAATGGAAGAAGAAAGGAATGGAAGAAGAGAAGGAAGTGACTCTTTCAAAGGGGCAGCAATGATGAAGGGTTGTGGCCCTTTCAAAAGGTGGTAACTAGGAAAGGTTGTGACCCTTATGAAGAGGTGTGACTCTCCCTCGCATTGGAGGATATAAAGGGGAGAAGGTTTAATTTGAGGAGGTGAAATATCCCGAGCTAGGATATTGTTTCAAATCTAATTTGGGTTTTCAATTTTTGTCATGTTTTGCTACATTTCATTGCAAAATAACATGCAAACATGCAAAGGAAACGATGTAGGTTCCCAAGGAAATAAGCAATCACAAACACAAATCTATTGATAATGAATCTGATATAAAACATGCATGGCTGTTACATCAAATATACTGTTGTTACAATGCTAGAACATGCATAAATTTTCCTCCAAAACCTATTTAAAACAACGATGCAAATCTGCTCAATGATGAACCCTGAGTGAGCCCACCTCTCAATTAGTGTTGGGTTTCAGTCTAACCTACAAATATCCAAGGGCTTCCGTCCTCAGATATGGCTGCTACAGTCAAACCAGCAACAATGGAGAAATTATCAAGTATCAAATGAACATATCATAATACTTGCAGAAGGAAGCAAACCCCTTAAATAGATTCTCTAGAGTCTAAACTGCCTTGGGACCTCAAATCACAATGTGTGATTCTTAATAAACTTTTTGCCTCCTCCAAGAGGTTCGTCCCACTTCTAGAAGGCTTAATAAATAAAATAAATTCATTTTATAACTTTGACTTCATAATAAAGTCACTTCATATTTTATTACCTTCTTAATAAAGTCACTTTATGACTTTATTTCATAACTTAAGTCACTCTATTTTTATAATTTAATTTTATAACCCAAAGTGACTTTTCCCTTGTAATATTATTTTATGGGCTCAAAATAATATTATTTATTTCCCCATCAATTAATAATTGGCAATGCTAGCCTCTCTTCCCTTATATCTCCAAAGTAGCCTACCGGGAAGACAAAAGATTAGGCTAATCAACACCTGAATGATCACTGAGGAGAAGGGGGCATTCAAGAGGTCATCCAAGGGTGAACAACTTGGGGAATGATATATTGTTCTCAAAAGGCAACAATGAAAACATTGGAAAGTGATGACTCAATCCTTATGAAAGGTGGTGACCCTTCCGCCAATAAAATATAAAGGAGGATTCATTCCAAGCATTGAAGGGGCTACATTGTGCTCTGAACCAAGGGACAAATACTCAGTGATCAATCAGCAATCGGTACTCATTAAAAGGCAGATCAGAGTATAAGGCATGAGTAGATCATCCAACAATTAATACATTCAGCAATCCCTTGCATCAGCAAAGATAATCATCAAGGAATATCTAAGCAATCAGCATGAAGAGCACACAAAGGGACTAAGATCAATTCATAGAGATTGATCAGCATTTACATCCAAGAAATTATCTTCAGATTGACAGGCTGATATTATATCAGATTGGCCATCTTCTGCATCCTTCCTTCTTACAAGCAATTGTGGCATAATTATATCTATGTGCACATTAATAATAGATAATGTATAAATGTACGCTCATAGTGGAATATAGGATGTGCTTGATTGTCTGCAACCCATCTTGTAGGAAGGGCCTAAGGTGTAGGCAAAGGGGGTTGCCAAGGCTACGTAAGAAGGCCGTCCTAGAATGGACCAGAGAGCCTTACGTTGGAGAGTCAAGGAACCCACTTACGACGTCTGCCCAATTCCACAAGATGGCAATAGAGAATAGTTATGCATACTGTCTGAAACCCACCATGTGAGAGAGAGGGTTTGGGGTTTAAGCAAAGGGGGTTGTCAAGGCTAGGTAAGTAGGTTGTCCTAGAATGGACCAAAGGGCCCTTACATCAAAGAGTCGAGGAACCCACCTACGATCTTCACCCAACTCCACAAGATGGTATGTGTTTTCCGAAAGATGAGGCACGATGGGAAAGCAAGTACAAGCCGCCAAGTGGGAGGGTGAGGTAAAAATCCCTCTTGGACTTGGTGTAGAAATGCCTTTGGGCGGACCCATCATGTCTCTTCGTCCAAACCTTAATATGTTTGTCAAGTATTATTGACAATCTATGGATATAATGTGGTGCCTAACCTAATTGTGTGTGTGTATGTGTATATAATGATATAAACACACACACACACACAATATGTATGTGTGTGTGTGTGTGGATATTCGTATATATTGTTTTTGATTGCAGGATTCAAGTCTCGAGGTGCATTAACACAAAGATATTTAGTTGGTGAGATGTAACACTAACCCTAATTTGTTCCAGTTGTGATTTTAGGGCAAATTAGGAAGGGACATTACAGCAAGGTTGAGACACCTTTTCCCAACATGAACCACCATTTTAGGAGAGATAATGGCATGATACAATCTCACATGGTATATGTGCACATGTAAGAGCTTCACATGAGATATCAAGACCTACTGTGACTATAAAATAGTAGGGAAAACCTGCAAAGCCACCAATATTATATACTTGAGTATCACCCCTAACTACTCTTCATGCACATTGAGAATGATGGGGGTCATCTCCTCATCATGTAGTGATGATTTCTCATAGAGAATTATAATAAGAAGCTTCTCTTCGAGCTTTTATCATATGGAACGTATAGTTCTAGCTTCTCTGTGACACGCTACACATTCTTTTCTAGGACTGACACCATATGGCACCATCCAAGGATATTTCATGGGTTTCAATATTATCTTTCATATTTGTGAGAGAGATTTTACCACAAGGAGATCAACAATAAACCATACACTGTGTAGAAAGAACTAAGTGTAAGATTTATAAGCAATTACAGCAATGATGATTCTAGTATGGATTTAAACACAAAATTATTCCTGCTACTTGCCTGTATGACCAACATGCAAAGCAACCTATCCTTTAGAGTCTAGACCGGAATTTGTTAACAGAAGACTATGTATGTACCACATGTAAATCCTGATACACAAATGCATTCAGTGAATCAGTACACAAGGAATCTAAGAAATAATGTGAGATTGTAAAAAACTATGAGAATGAATAAAAGAAGGCAAGGTACTCCTTTAGGAGGAGTTCATCTTAAAAATATTGAGGAGCATTCCTCTAGTATTACTGTCCCTTAAAAAATGGGAAAGATGCGTGTAGATCTGCCCAAAGATATTACTCTCGCCATTGAAATTTCTGTATACAAAACCCTGGGAATGACTCTGAATATTGCAAAAATATCAAGAAAAGTCCAGTGTATATAAATTGGTGGTCAAGCTCATTTCATCAACTCCTAAACGCTACCGAAGGAACACAACAGAACGTCACAATGTGTCACTCGTAAGCTTCAAACAGATTTATTGAGAACACAAATTAGGCTACTGCAACAGTTGACACAGGATCAGTTAAGAGTAAGGGGAAAAAACTGGCACTAGTTCAACTACCCTAATCATTACAACTGATCGCGTTCCAATTGTTATAGTCAACAAGATAAAGAAAAATCAAAATACCAATGGCACAATGTTTCTCAGTAATTATACAGCTCAACTTTCATACAGTCCTGACTGTTGTGAATGTCAACTGAATAAAGAAGATCCTACAGACAACATCCCGAGGTTTTGTAATTGGCAATATTGCATTAGCTGTGCTTTATGTACTTATTTGTATTGTACTTGAGTCAAATATCAAAATGTTAAAACTCTTATTGTCAGACCCTTCGAAATGGAAACGAACGGATACCCACCTGCCGCTATCTAAACATATGGACATGGACTTTTATGAATTTCACTTCGCATGTGGAAGCGCTAGTGCTCTGTTTCATTGAAAATTTAGAGAATCGTTTCGGTATGCTTTTTCGTTATTTTCCCGTACGCAAAGGCAGAGGCCTTGTTTCAAATTCTGAGAAGGCAAAGCCCCAAATAACAAAAACACAGGACAGCTGTTCGCTGTTCACATTCAGCGTTGCTCAATGCCACAGAATTTTTCCATCGTATCAAACTAATGTTTACTGGAGGAAATTTGAAGGGCGCAGAGCATGCATTGCGTACAAATGCAAATTGGAAAAAAGGATTGAGTTTAATGAAAGACTACCTGCACTGTAGGACGTAGGATCCTTCTGAAGATCCTTGAGCTCCTTTAAGATACGCTTAGACGCCATTCACAAACCTGGTGCAGGATAAAAGCAAAAGATGATTCAAACAACGATTTCTACGAAAGAGAAAACCAAAAAGTTAAATGGGGCTAGCCACATGCCTGGAAAAAACGTTATGGAGTTACAAAGCGAGTATTTACTAAGGAATACTCGTACGCGCGCGCTTTTGTCATAAATCTCCTGCACTTTGTATGTCTCTGCGTAATGGTGAAATTTGCTACCCGTGCGAATCCTCATTTAGTTTTGGATCTATATTGGTGGTATAGTTTGATATAATAGAAGGAAGAATATGTTAAATATATTTATGTTTATAACATGATAAACGGATTTATTTTTATATTGTTTTTAATTTATTTAGTTTAGTTATATTCTTTTTTAATTTGAGAGAATAAAAATTTAAATTATTAAATTTGATTATGTTTGTGATAGGATATGAATGTTTCTACTTTTTAAAATATTTTTGTTTAAATTTTTAGAATAATGTCTATTTTTATCTATGAATTTAGAAATTTGGTTAGCAAATTTATAAATTAGATCAATTAGATTTCCACAATTCATAAGTATAGTTAAATATTTCTTGATAAAATTGTATGTGAGTTTTTCCATCAACATTTCAGATCACACTTTGTGATTCATCGTCAAGATGCAAGAGAGATCATTTTTCTCCCATATCATTTCTCTTCTTGATCTCTCTTGCATTCTAATGATAGATCATAGAGTGTGATCTAAAGCATTGATGAAAAAACTTGCACACGATCTTATCCAAAAGCAAATGGGGTTGCAAGTAGAGTGGGTTTAACCATGGAGGAAACTCTACAATTAAGTATGCTCAAGTTGGAGTGGTATTGGGATGGTGTCCTAGGATGTCTTAGTGATTCACCTCTGTGAGCATCACCTAGATGCAATGAGTGTTAAGTGTTTCATTCATGCTCATGAGAGATGGGTTCTTGTGAACCACTACTCATGAAACATGTGTCAATGAGTTTCACTTTAAAAACTACACAATTGAATCTTGATAGCAATATCTCAATTGTTATAATGATAGTAAAATATGAATTTATACAATAACAATAATAAAATAATCAATTTACATTTGAATGGAGAAAAAGATGGAGTGATTGTAGACATTTCCAACAATTAGGGTTTATGTTGCAATTCAAACAATTATAAGGCAGGCTCATGAATGTTTGCGCAATGAGAAAGGTTTGGGCTCTGGTTTCTGTGGAACATTACCACAAGTGCCATGGGTAGCGGGATAGATTCAGTACACTAGGGAGAGGGTGAATGGTGGTAGAGTACAAACTTAAAAACTAAGGAGATGCGAAAGGAGTCACATAGGGTTACCACCTCAGTGAAGGACACTCTTGGGGGCAAGGATTGTGGATGGAAATTTGGGGATACATGATCAGTTGATGATGTCACTAGGGTTTCATTACCCAAAACTATACTTGATTTTGGGTAGCTTCAACATCGTGGTGATGAGTCAAATGGGGCATTGAGGCCACAAGCGAACAAAGCATTTCAATAGGATTATAGGGCAAAAAGGAGGAGGAAATGGCTCGTAATGTTACAGTCTACTCTAAACTTGGACTGATCAAGCATTTTAGGGGACTATGGTCAAGCTTGCATGATCTCTATGGGTGGATTGTTGAGTACTAGGAGCCTATCTTGAATGGGTGTGTTCAGATATATCATTTAGCTAGAGGTTTTTCATTGTAGTGTTTGAGGATGCTCAAGACAAGAATAAGGTTTGATGTGACTTCCTTTGGAGCTGGGAAATAAGTTTCCTTTTATGTTCAAACCCTAGCACCCAAATTTATGCCTACTACTAAAGCTTTTTGATAGGGTTCCATTTTGGATGAGGCTTCCTAACATGAGCCATCCTCCAATTCATTTATGCAAATACACTCCTAATGCCAAAATCTATACACCAAAACCAAAAGACTCTGCAGTACAGGCTATCTTGCAACAATGTGAAAACTTCTTAACAAACAATGGTGATATTGAAGTTGTGTCTCTAGACACTTACTTTATTTTTCATGTTGTCAATTATGTATTACGTAATTTGGTTTCAACATATTATGTGTGTAATGTTGTGAATTTGCACCCTTGTGTAAATTACCATTATGTAATGCTCCTACCTTAGCCAAAAGAAAAAATTCCATGTAAGCCACCATGCCTACTCGCTTTGCCTTGTCTTTTTCCATTTAGATCCTTGGATACACAACCTAGTCAACACAGGATGCATGTGCGCTAGAGAGACATTCGTATTACACGTTCATCCCATAATTTTGTAGACGTACAGTGAACCACTAAGACTTACAATCACCACCCATGTAGTGTAATGCCTCTTACCATCGCCCATTAAAGCCAAGATTTAAAACAATAACTTAAAGCTTCATCTTTTCACTTCATTTGGTCTTCTTCACACTTCTTGGACATTATCTTTCACATCCTTCACATTTCTTCACTCTCTCTCTGATCCAGTCAAGACCAGAGAAGTCTCCAAAGGAGATGTCCAATCTTGTAGCAAGAGTCAACACAACAAAAAATATAAAAAACACAACAAAGATATCATCGAATAACATCTTTATTATCAGGTAACATCAAATTGGCTTCAAACATGTTGGGTTGTAAGGCCTTCCCAGTTACAACCATATATAATGAAATGAATGTCATATCCCATCTCCAATCTTTCAAACCCCATAGCTATCCTCTCTTAGCTCTCATTGTTATCCTGCAACCCCACTCTTATAATTGTAAGCCCTATATTTATACATACTAGCCACCGTAGGTCAGCATTCAAGATATTACATATCCCAAGACAAATGTATTAGACTAGGTCATCCTAGATCCCAAATAAATTAGAACATTTAATTAATTCACCAGGCGCGATCCAACCACCAAGTTGTCCACACATAGGTCCACCTCGAGATCCACTCCATTCAGCTCCATCAATTGAAAACCTCCACCACAAACTTGAATAATCAACTAGTGAACACAACTGAACCAGTGACATGAAGAACATGACCAGTTGGCAAAGAACATGCCAAATATCACAATCTACACCACCTTAAGAGGTGTGATCATAGACATAACCTCCATGAACTACAAGGAACAAACCCTTTTCATTATACACGCCAAAGATCTCCATAAATTATTTGCACATAGAATCTCTGAAAACTATCCAAAATAAGGAACTTCATCTGACCACAAGGAAATTCCTCCAAGAAGATGTAAGATCACCAGGAACCCAAGATGCTCCTGCATCAAACACCTGAGGTAGATAGAAAAGTGTACCTCACACTTTAATGTCATAAGAAAATCTAAACACAACCTCATCTTGACCATCAGTTTCCCAATCCTCAAAGTCAAGAAGACAAACCTGCACACAAGCAACCTTTGCTTTCTCCAATCAAACCTCTAATTTATCTGCACTACAACCAACCAGTCAACACACCTACTAACAAAAAAAAATTGATTAGCATCCTCAACACAATGCATCAATTCTTCATTCTCCTTCACAAAAAAATTAGGCAACTCATCACATTCCACCATCAACTTATCAACAACAAGGAGTTCAAGATGTCCACCATCTTAATCAGTCACCTTTATATAACCACCATCTATAATTCTACAACACAAGTAACATCCTCCAACTGGAACAACCTAGCCTGCAACTCCTCATCAACAACAAGATTATCATCTCTAATGAAAACCTTATCAACAAGTTCATCAATACCAACATCCTCAGCATTACCCTCAAAAAAAGGTAACTCCTCCACATCATCAGTGATATCATTACCAATAATAAGATGTTCTATAATTTTCACATCAGACCCAACCATCTAATTATGAAAATTGACTTGATCTATCATCCCAACCTCAAAAAGGTCAGTATTTACCTCTTCGAGCTTTACCTCTTCACCAACAACCTTAACTTGCATTTTCCTTCTTTGAACAAGTCTTTTCACAGGCCAAACAATCCTCTTCTAGATCAGTAAATGCCAACTACAATTCAACCTCCTAATCTCCTCAAGCTTACCAACAATCTCTTTTAGCTTCTTCTCAAGTCATCTAAAGACCCTATCTTCAACCAACTAGTCAACCTTTCTTATCAACTTCTTCCCTTCTCTCCCAAGGTGCAACTGCCTTGGATCAGTGATCTGATTACAAGATTCCAGTTGCCACACAATCAGCGGTCTACTAAACATCTTTGCAAAATGCCTCAACTCAACGATCTATTCACCAACAACAGGATTTCTCAAGGTTTTCACCTCCTTCCTAGGTTATAACTAGTAACATCCTCTTTATGATGCATCCTCACACAAATCCTCTACAATCACAAGCCACATCTACAATCTTCAACCCCTCAACAAATCAATTCAGGATTTCATGATGTTGGGAACAACATCTATCACTCCAAGATTCGTAACTCACTCATATCATCACAACAACTTAACCTTCCAGAAATAAATCCCTTTTGACCACCTTGCACAAGCCCATCACTGATGCGAGTCAGATCTACACTCTACCACCTCATAAACAATACCATAGAAGCTTCACAAGTTTAGATATTGAGATTTATGCCACCGCAAGATCAAACCATCTCTATTACCATTTGATGTAGTCAAGACCGGAGAAGTCTCTAAAGAAGATGTCCAATCTTGCAATAATAGTCAACACAGTAGAAAAATAGAAAAACACAACAAAGATATCACTAAATAACAATAGCTTTATTATTGAGTAACATCAAATTGGCTTCAAACATGTCGAGTTGTAAGGCCTTCCCAGTTATAGCCATATACAATGAAATGAATCTTAGATCTTATCTCTGATTTGTCAAACCTAGAGCTATCCCCCTCATCTCTCTCTAATTTCCTGCACCCCCCATTCTTACAATCCTAATCCCTAAATTTATACATACTAGCCACCATAGGTTGGCATTCAAGATATTACATATCCCAAGATAAATGTATTAGACCAATTTTGCCTAGATCCTAAATAAATCACAATATTTAATTAATTCACCAAGTATGATCCAACCACCAAGTTGACCACATATAGGTCCACCTTGAGATCTATGTCATTCAGCTCCATCGATTGAAAACTTCCACTACAATCCTCAACAATCAACCGATGAACACAACTGAACTGGTGACATGAAGAACATGACCAATCGACAAAGAACATTACAAATCTCCCAATCCACACCACCTGAAGAGGTGCGATCATAGACATAGCCTCCACAAATAGCAAAAAAATAAACCTTTTTCATCGCAAACACCAAAGATCTCCACAGATTGTTCGCACATAAAATCTTTGAAAATTGCCCCCAAAAGAAGGAACTTCATCTGACCACAAGGAAATTCCTCCAAGAAGATGTAAGATCGCCAAGAACCCAAGATTCTCCTACATCACTCTCCATATTAACAACACTCTCATGCTTCTTTGAGCACATTATTGTATTGGGACAACTTACAATTTATTGATTCCATCATTTTGGTCATCTTAAGATCACTCCATCAATCTTTAGCTTCATAGCTTTAGAGGGGAGTCACTCACACTACTTCACTTTATATCTTGTCAAGAATATCATAGTTTCTTGATCATACTCTTGCAATATTATTATCTTTATTATTTTTCTATATATCTTTGTGGTTATCTATCTTTGTTATCTCATATGTTTTGTTGCTATAGATGTGGAAACACCAAAGTAGGGACTTCATTGATGCAAGTCTCGAAACAACCACCCAATAATTTCATTGTTTATGTGTGTGTAGATTTTTTGGGAGGAGGAAGTGGAGAAACTCATCATCTTTTTCAACCCACCTTTGTTGTGAGAACATTTGTTTCCATCATCCCTTATTTTCTATAACTTTCATAATATTAGTCACATTTACAGTTCTTTGTTACATATGCATATATTATTTCTTATTAGTTCATTTAGTGTCTTGATTGTTTGTTTGGTCCTTTTTAATCTATCTATATAGGACAAAAATATGTCATGTGGATATCATATATCTGTGTTGTAGTCCTCAACTTTAATGGGTGTCTAAGGCAGGGAGCTTGCGGAGCCAGTTAGCAATTGATCTTGATAGTTAGTTATTTTACTTCTAATTATCAAAACATTTTAGTAGTTGGTGTAGTTGAGTTGACTCTAATTATTTTATTTCCACATCATACCCTGTAATCCTCAAAGCACACCTTCATCATTTGAGTTATCTCAATCACCCTAGCTCACCAAAGTCTTGGTAAAAGTGAGGTGGCACGAGGTTTGGTTCATCCCTTGAGATTTTAACCAATCTCGAGGTTGGTGATTTTTTATTCTCCACATTTTGGTGACTTGGTGTGAACTAGGGTCCTCTACATCATATTCTCTTTTCATTGAGTAATAGTCTCTTTGTCAACATGGTGACAATCACTACCGAATTGTTGTATAGTAGGAGGGTAAATGCATGATGGACTATCACTTCTCCCTTTAGTGTCAACCACCTTGATGGTCTAGGTAGGACCCAAGGTATTCTTCACCACTTTTGTGGTTATTATAAAATTGAACCTCTTTAGGGTCAAGCTAGCCATTCCTCGGCTAATCTATATGGGATTTTTCCCTTGTGGTATTTGTAAGTGTCTCAAGCTTCCTTGTGAGGGTACTATCCACATGATCTATGATACTAGTTATCATCCCCTAGTATTATTAGGGAACTTCCTATTAGACTATTCCTGACCTACTTCAGGAGGGCCTCTGCATCTCTAAAAAGACACTTGGTTTCTTTCTTATAAAAAATACAAGGTTGGGGAATTAACTTTTAGATTTGTAGTAACTATCTCCCCTCTTAAGTTTTTCCCTTATTTTTCATCCATCCCTCATTACTTATCATGCTTCATCTTATGTCCCTTCTTCATCAAGGGCACATGTCAAGTGTGTGCCTCATGGGAAGCTTACTCCCCCACTGCAAACTTTGTAACCCCTAATGGTGTCTTCAATTCTCATGTTTTCATGTAGCATAGAAAAGAGAAAAAAAGCCCCTGTTGTGAAAGCCCAAGGTTCAACATCATTCTATGATCCCTATCCTTGTGGACATACATCACCCTAATATTTATGGTAAGGGTAAGAGGTTTCCTAGGACTTCTCCCTCTCCCTTGGCTCTTACTACTCAGTCTCAGAGGGCACCCTTTCTTCCTCCTATCCCCCACAAGGAAAAAAGGGGAAGAGCATCCATGGTTGATTCTACATCTAATTTTTTCTTATAACATCCTACTACATTGATGGGGCCCTCTTTTTTTGGTCACGACATCGACAATCACACTCTTATGGAGTAGGATGCCACTAAACCCCAACAAATTTCTTAGTTTAGTCCAAACTTATGTTAGAACCACCTTGAGTGTGAGTAGGAGCATAATCATTTCCAACATGAGAGAGAATTGGCATGTGAGGCGATTGTAAATGTGGAGAGTGAATCTTTAATTCTCATGTATGTTGCTACTATTTTTTCTCTTGTTTTAGTGTCTATTTCTCTAATCCCTTGGCTAGCTACATCCTCTATCTCACTTTCCACTACTATGAGAATGATTATCAGGCCCCATTTTGAATGGGTTAAAGCTTTAATTTATCCCTCACTAGATCTCTAGTTGATCACATCTCTAGTAGGTATCTTGCCTTTTTCCACTCTTGTGAACATGTTGCACACATAGGTTGTGTCTAGTGCAGTTATGTTCACCTAGTGTGTGCCTTCTCATAATTGTTGTCCTAGTTTTTATTTAGAACTAAGGCCAACTACAGTACATCAAGGGTCTCCCCTCCATCCTTTAAATGAAATTTTGAGTAGAGTTTCACCACCTTAAGTTTTCTTTAGAATATCCTCTTTTGATTTTCATTATTGTAGTGGACCAAGCTCTAGCTTCTCACAAGCTCGTTACTACCCCTTTTGTAGAGTTTGATGAGGTGCCTTCATCTTTGCCTCAACATGGTTTTCTTACAAGCTATGAGGCTTCTATGTTTGAATTACTTGAGGATATTTTATTTTTGAAGATGATTGTCACATTATCTTTCTCAGTCACCCCAGTTGAGATCTTGAATGAGAACATTGAAGTTTCCTTATCCTTGGCTTTGGTCATTAGTGGGTCATCTAGGGCCTTTAAAATGATTGTACCACTATAATATCGATTCTGAAGGATGGTGACTTGCTGGTGGAGGATCTATAAGGCAGTACCTATTTCTACATCTATAGATTAGTCTTATTGTATGTTTTCCCCCATGCTTGTCCAGTACTGTTCTTCCCCTCTAGAGGACCCTTGTATTCCATTGGTACCTAAGAATGGAGGGTTATTTTTTGTGCACCTTCTTTTATTTACTATCTTATTCTTTGATTCATCATACACTAATTTTCAATATTTGGGGATAATGCAAAGTGTCGGAGGCATTTATGCCTCCCTTTCTTGTTGACCCAAATTTTCTGTTTCTTTTTTTGTCTTCGTATTCTCTTATTTAGATTCAAAACATGTTAGCCTTGATGAAATACTCCCTGAGAGGCCGTAGATAATATATATTTTTCCCTCTTATGGGTTATGACATTGAATAATTAGATCCCCCTATCGTTGTTTGGAAATTGTGGATATCGTGTGTCACCCATCATGAAGTGACATTCCATATAAACTTCTCACATTCTTATATGCCACAATATATCTCTCTATCTCCTTATAATATATCATGTTCCCCTCTAAGAAACGTGATCCATCCTAACATGGGTTGTTATATTTGATATATATTTTTATTTGATTATATAATTTTCTCATTGTCTCTACATCACAATTTTTTTCTAAAAGTTTAAAAATTTCATTCCAGTTGCCTACCTTTGTAGGGGCCAGTCCACTTATCGAATCTCTCAACCTATCATATGACTATTTAGCTTTTACTACTCATACCAGTGTGATAAATTTTTCCCTATCACATAACTATCTAGCTTTTTATACTTGTGTTGGAACATGTTTAAATTTTCCCTATCATGCACCTATCTATATTTTTCTACTCACATCGGTGCATGTCTAAAGCCTCTCTATCATGCAACTATTTATCTTTGATACTTGCGTTGGTGCACTCAAAATCGCCCTATCGTATGGCTATCTAGCATAACACAACTTGCTACCCATACCAACATACCGTTGGTGATCATTATCTTCAACATATAGCATGCTTGTTTGCAACTTGCATGATAGATACAAACTCAAAACAATTTAGGGTTTTCCTTGGGGAAACCTTATGCAGATGAAAGACCCTTAGGTAAGTCAGGTAAGTTTTTCTCTACTTTAGCTTGCATCTTTAATTGGGTTATGCTTGTTAAAGTGTAGGAAAAATGTAATGTCATAAATTTGTACCCTTGTACAAATTACCATTATTGTAATGCTTTGACCTTAGCCTAAAGACAAAATTCCACATAATCATCAATGTCCCCCCACTCTTCCTTGTCTTTTTCCATTCAAATTCTTGGCCACAAAATTTAGTTAGCATATGACATGTGTGCGCCATGGAGAGGTCTGTGTGATGCACATTCATCCCGTGTGTTGGAATTTTCCAAAGTTTCACCTATTAAATCCTCAAAGTTATCATGTATAATGGTAGTCTTACCAACAAATAGGAGAGCACAAGCACCTATCTCCCCTATTTTGGAAATATACGTTTGGTTGTTTGTTGTCATTAAAGTAAAATGTTGTGTTCCAGAGGTGTTTGTGGTTGCTCAAATGTTGTGGTCCAGAAGTTTTTGTATTGAACCTATAGCACAGTGGAAGACACATATGTATCCAGAATAGTGGAAGACATGTATGTATTCAACACTATAGTGTAGTGGAAGACAAGTATGTATTCAAAACAATGCTATAGTGTAATGGAAGACATGTATGAATTTAGAGCAATGGAAGACAAATATGTATCTTGTGATCATGTGAAGATAGTGTTTAACATTGCTTCATTGTTATATTCTTATATTAAGAAGTATATGTGATCCAGATGACTATGGTTTGGTGATAGAGAAATATAGCTTTACAATCATGGTTAACAAAGCTATATTTGTGCCTTCTAGAAGGTTTTCACTTCAAAAATTTGGGTTAAAGGCGTGTTGATATTTATGTTGATGGATTCAAGTTTTGGTCTTAGTTTTGGCATTCTTTGGTGATCTAAATACTATTTCATCCAATGTTGCAATTTTGTTTAGTTGTTATATAGTCCAAAAATATGTTGCGATGACTTGTAACATTAACTATTGGCATGTGCTATTGTTGGATCTCATCATAGTGTGTGGAGGTTCGAGTACAGTTGGAAATTTAGGTGGATCTTTGCCTTGTGTGTGTATGCAATAAAATAGTGTGCAAATGAATACAATAAACAAGTTTAAGAGCATTCAACAAACTAAGATATTAGAAACATATAAGATTAGACCACATAGAAAACTTGAAAACAATAAGGATTTGCAAACCTTCACAAACCCAAGAAGACTCCTTTGTTGAGAAGATTTGGTCCAAGATTGAGGATGTGTGCTCAATAGTATTTGCTCAAGCTTCAATAGTGTGGAGAGATTTTGGCATCATAAGGTTACTATGTTATGGGCTTGGAGGTAAGGTGGCATGATAAAAATGTATGAATGGTGGATGAATTGTGAAGGGATAAGGGCTCAATATATAGGTCAAGGGGAGGTAAAATGGAGGGTCAAGATTAAAAGTGGAGGAAGGGTTGAGATGCATTTTAAGGATAGCACATGGATTGTGCTTTCTCAAACTCATAGCCTTGTGACAAGTGTCACAATGAGAGAGCTTGAGAGGGGATTAGGGTTTGGGGAGACATGCTATAAAGGCACATCTTGTCTCAAATCCTCAAAGGTTAAGCCTTGAGGATTGTGACCATTTTGGGGAGTCTGAGAGGGGACAAGGATGTAAGAGCATTTAAGGTTGACTTAAATGCATATGGTTGGGAGTGCAAGAAAAGTGACATGAGGGTTGACTTGGGTTGACTTAGGATTTCCTAATCCTCATGATTAGGATTGTGCAAATATTTAGTGGGTGATTAGGCTTGGGTTAGGGTTAAGGAGGAGGATGGGATGAGAAGAGAGAGAATGAATGGAGGGGATGATTAGTTAATCAAGGTTAATTAACTAATTAAGAGGTTAGTATGTGTGAATGGGTTGGGTTGAGCTAGGATCATGGGTCAAGTGGTTGGCATAGGTTAGGTTAGGGTTTAAAGTTAGGAGTCATGTGCTTAAATTGATTAAAAGAGGTTGTTTTAATCAATGGAGGAATAAGAGGATTTATAAATTTAATTTAAATAGGCATATTGCATTTATTTAAATTAATAAAGGAAGGGGGATTCGATTAATTAAATAGTTATGGGTTGTCATTAAATTAATTGGACACTAGTTAATTAATTAAATTAATTAATTAGGGTGATCACATATATTAATTAAATATTTAATCAATAATGCCCTAGGAGAGAACTAAACGTGATTACTAATTTATGTAATCAGATTTAGGTGTCTACATTTTGCCCCTCTTTGAAATAGTGTTAGAATAATGTTATCCCAAAGATGTTTAAAATTTTGATGATGCAAAGAATATGAAAGGCAACAACGTTACCTCAGACTGCGAGAAAAGGAAATTAGTTAGGCTGGGTGATGCCCCCTTGAGAAGGAAGTTGTGAAAGAAAAAGGGGCTCGGGCGGCGTCTCGAAAAGAAATTTTCCCTGGTGGAATAGGAGAGAAAGGAAGGGGAACATATGCTAAAAACACAATCAATAGGCAAAAGAAGAGGTCTGGGAAGAAATTGGAGGAGAAAAGGGGGTCTTGGGGGTCAAGATAGTAAAAAAGGGTCCATGGGAGGGGCCTATACAAGGCTAGGAGGACACAAAAGGTCCTCATTTGCATTTTTTAGTATTGGAGAGTGATGGCACATGGGGGACGTCTGAGCCATAAGATAGATGTCATGAGGAGTGTGAGGCAACACTGAGTGGAGGATAGACAAGTAGGAGAAAAAAACTTTCCCTATGATTTTATGTTTTTGCATTTATTTTAGTTCATAGGAAAAAAAATTAGTGATCCCCTGGATTAGGTTCAAGGTTGCACCCATCAGGATCGTAATCCTAGAAGCCGAGGGGGACACATAAGCTAGGTTATTTTTCTTTCATGTTTAGCGAGAATGCAAATTGGGGGTTGAATACTTTTCAAGAATGTGGTCTTGATTGAATTTATTGCAGGATCGCTTTGCAAAAGAAAATGGGTTGGGGTGGGGTGAAAATTATGCGGTCCCGCGAGGGACCTATAGGGTAGGTCAACTCAGTTATGGGACTGCATTCCTGCGGCCCATGTCTAGGGCTTGGGATTACACTCCCGTGAAGGCAAGATCACAGGGACTAGACCTGTGGCGGGATTGTGAGGATAGATGACGAGATTGTGAGAGGGGAAAGTGGGCTCAAGGAAAATGGATCAAGGTGAAAGGTTGAGGAAAAAGAGGGTTTGTTAAGCTATAATATAAATTCCAAGGCTAATAAAAATGTGTTGATTTGGATGTAGTGGTTTGTGGATACTCTCACATCTCATGAGAGGCATGCGGTAGTGCTCTAAGTGGCAGGGCAGTTCACTATGGTGGACTGGCTAGAGTAGATGCGATTGGACTTGGGTATCTGACATAGATGCCCCGACGGAGGACATACATGGAAATGGTCACAACACTATGTGATTAGTGGAGATTAGAGACTATGAATTTTCATCTTCCCATCGGGGAGATGACCATTACCCTGGAGGATGTGTACAAGATCCATCAAAATAAAGCTTCCAAGTGGGTTGTTATTTGATCAAGCACAAATTTCCATTTGGAGATTGCCACTTGCTTTTCATTTTTTAGTATTGGAGAGTGATGGAACATGGGGGACATCTTAGGCATAAGATAGATGTCATGAGGAGTGTGAGGAAACACTAAGTGGAGGACAGACAGGTAAGCTCGAAAAATATTCCCTATGATTTTATATTTTTTGTATTTATTTTAGTTCATAGGAAAAAAATTAGTGATCCTCCCAGATCGGGATCAGGGTCGCACCTAGTGGGATCGTGATCCTGCAGGCTAAGGGGGATAGCTAGGCTAGGTTAGTTTTCTTTCATGTTTGGCAATAATTCAAGGTGAGGGTTGAATACTTTATGGGAATGCGGTCCTTCTTAATTTCTCACATGATCACTTTTCCAAAGCAAAGGGGTAGGGGTGGGGTGAAAATTATGCGGTCTCGCAAGGGACCTACAGGGTATGTCAACTAAGTTTTAGGATTGCCTTCTCGTGGCCCATGTGCTAGGGCTCGAGATTGCACTCCCACAAAGGTGAGACCATGAGGACAAGACTTTTAGTGAAATCGTGAGGATAGACGACAAGATCGCGGGAGGGGAAAGTGGGCTCAGGGAAAAGGGATCAAGGTGAAAGGGGAAGGAAAAAGAGGGTTTGTTAAGCTAGAATATAAATACTAAGGCTAACAAAAATGCATTTATTTGGATGCAGTGGTCTGTGGACATTATCACATCTCATGAGAGGCATGTGGTAGTGCTTTGAGCGATGAAGCAGTTCACTTCGGTGGACTAGGCTAGAGTAGATGCAATTGGACTTGGGTATCTAACATGGATGCCTTGATAGAGGACATGCATGGAAATGGTCACAACACTGTGTGAGCAGTAGAGATTGGAGATTGTGACTTTTCATCTTCCCAGTGGGGAGATGACCATTACTCTGAAGGATGTGTACAGGATCCATCAAAATAAAGCTTCCAAGTGGGTTGTTCTTTGATCAAGCACAAATGTTCATCTGGAGATTCCAAAACTAAGGGATATACATCCACCAATGGTGCTTTCACCAATTGATCTGTGATGACTTGTCATTTGATTTCCTTTATGTCCACATATTGAATATCAAAATCATTGAGGAGCATTAACCATTTAGCCATGTGGCTTGTAAGCGTTGTGTGAGAAAGTAGATACTTGAGAGGATCTATTTTGGAAATGAGTTTCACAGTGTGATTGAGCATATAGTGTAAAAGTTTTTGAGTGGAAAAAATAACTGCTAGGGAAGCTTTCTACATTGGTGTGTAATTTAACTCATAGCCAACAAGCATACGACTGATATAGTAGATGTCTCTTTCCTTTCCATTGTTGTTAAGCTGAGCCAAGAGTGCCCCCAGTGTTGTATTAGTTGTTGATAGGTAGAAAATGAGAGGTTCCCTTGGAGTAGGTGGTACAAGGATGTGTGGATTCACCAAATATTATTTGATCATTTCAAAATTTATTTGACGTAAAGGATCCCATTTGAAATTGGTGTATTTTCTCAGTAGATGGGTAAATGGTTAGCACTTATTCACAAGTTGCGATATGAATCGACAAACTGACTGTAGCTTACCTTGTAGACTGTGTAACTACTTGAGTGTCCTAGGAGGAGGCATTTCCATTATATCTTTAACCCTACTTGGATCAATTTATATGCCTCTCCTTCATACTATGAATCCCAAGAGTTTTATAGGTGTGACTCTGAAGACACATTTTTTTGGATTGAGCTTAAAACCACAATGATGAAGGCAATCAAATACACATTCCAACACATTGAGGTGATCTAACCGTGTTTTTTTACTTATCTAGAATATTGTCCACATAGTCTTCAAGGTTCTTATGGATCATGTCATAGAATATGATAGTCATGGCTCGTTGATACATGGCCCCTACACTCTTCAAACCAAAAGGCATCATGTTGTAGCAAAAGGTGACCCATGGGATTATGAATGTTGTCTTATGATAATCTTCTTTTGTGATGCGTATTTGGTTATAGTCAGATAAATCATCTATGAGTGACAACATCTCATTTATGGCACTAAGGTCAATAATCATATCAACATTTGGCAAGCAGAAATCATCCTTGGGAATGCCTTGTTGAGATCTCAGAAGTCTATGCATATTCAGATTTCTCATGATGGTTTGGAAACTGACAGCATGTTGGAAATCCATTATGAATAGTCAATGGCACATATGATCTTAGCTTGTCGAAGTTTTTCCAATTCTTCTTTTTTAATAAGGCCACCTTAGGGTGCATTTTTCAAAGATTTTTCTTGACTAGTTTGACATTTGGGTCCACTGTAAGATGATGTACTACTAGTTTGGGGTCTTGTTAGTCAATTTTTATATCACAGTGCAAATTTTGTTGAAAATTGCCTAGGTTGAAGAAACAGGGTTTATCATGTGCATAGGGTTTCAAAATAAATTTGTTTAAGTCTAGAAAACCCTAATTTATTATATTTCTTCGTTACTTTTGTTTCACTTAAGCCACTTTGTGTAATGTGTTTTAAGTCATCGGGCAAGCCAAGTCTTTTAAAAAAATTATAAAACCTAGTGGGCCCTTTTTAATATTTTGCTAAGTCCTAAGTTCCTGGTTGATTTTATTTTTACTAAGTCTTGCATGTGAATAAACCAATTCTGATCCCTTTTAATCCTATGGTGTGCGTTATCCTATAATGAAAAGATGTGAAGCCTTTATTCTTCATGACATCATGACTATGTGACACCTGGCATATGGTGGACCCTAGTCGGAGCTCAAAACAAATGATAGATGTCGGTCAGATCAAAGTCAATTTAATGACTGGCACATTCTGCAAAGAAAAGATGCTCAAAGGTTATTCTTCATGGCATCGTGACCTTGTGATAGGTGTCCCAGATGACATCACAACGTGATTTGAATAAATTTAAATCAAAGGTCAGATCAAGTTGATCTGATAGTTGTCGCAAGCCTGTGAATGGGAGTTGTAAGAGATTTATCCATTGTAGCTTCACGATTAAGTGTCGCATGTCCTTGGTGATAATGTGTTACTCAGTCTAAGGGGAAGCTAAAGGAATGAAGGATCTAGTTGATGTAATGGTTGTCGTGAACCCACAATAAAAAGTTGTAAGATCTTTATCCATCATGGCTTCACGATTGATTTCCATATAACCCTAACAAGTTGCAAAGTGTGAATAAGATGTGGGTAAAGTTAGATGAGATATGACAGCTGTCGTGAACTCATGAAAGGAAGTTGCAAGATGTTTTATCATCGCGGCTTCACGAAAAAGTGTCACGTGTCCAAGGTGGAAAAGTAAAAGTGTGGTGACATTTTATTGCCAAGTGATAATTATATCTTTCTTTCTCATTGGTCGACTTTCCAAGTCGGATTTCAAGGTGGACCCAAGTTTTAATAACTTGATCTGAGTCGTAGGATCAGTTTGCATGAAAATTTCATCAACAACCCAAATTTAAATTTTTCAAAAGGAACGTTTCGACCACTGGAAACATTCAATTATATTCTTGTAAAACTTAATGAGAAGTGTGAGACCATTATACTTGTTGGGGTAAATGGTTGTTTTCTCAGAGTGTCATTACACAGAGCTTTCAACATACGTAGAGTAAAATTTTTTTCTAAGAATGATGCAGTCAAAAATTTGCAGACAGAAGAAACTTTCATGGTTTTTAGAATTATAGATTTCGAAGTACAAAACAAGTAAGTCCATTTTGCAAACCTGTAGTTATAAGGGTTTTTTGAAATTGTGTAATATATCTAAGAATAGAAACCCTAGTTTTTAAGAGATGCACCACGAAGGGATTTTACTGGTAAAATTGAGTATAAAGATAGGGTTGTGTATGATGATTTCCTAGTTCAATTGGATCATTCCACAAATGATGTAGCAGTAGGAAAGAAGCTCATCCCTAATGCACCCCATTTGAAAATGGATGAGGGATTATATGATAAAAGTAATTGGCTAAGAGATGCACACATAGGTGTAAGTGGTCTAAATATTTTTAAGGTGTGGTTTAGCCAAAGGAATTCATATGCTCTGCATTGTAATACATGGGAGCTGGACATGGGAAAATTGGTTGTTCTAGGGGTCTTCATGGATGTAGATTTGTTGATGCTTGTCGCAAAATGCTATGACTCGGTAGCTAGGGTTGTTAGGAATAAATCTGGACCATCTCTTATATCTATTATTACTGAGGAAATTTTTTCTATCTTTAGGCTAAGCACACCTACTGAATACCACAAGCCTATTGATTTTGATAAATTGAAGGAAACTTATGAGGCTCAAAGATTTTTCATCAAAAGTGACCCACTAAGGGAGCATTTTGCAGTAGTTGGGGGTTTGATGTTAGTTGGAGGTAATACCCCAAAGCCTTTCTTGAAGAAGTATTTCAACCCCCGTGCCCTAGGAGTGTACATGTCTTTGTGCAAAAAATTTGGTGAGGATGAGACTGATCCAATGCCCCTCCATTTCATGTTTATGATGATTCATATTATGAACCCTATTGTAGGAGTCAATTTTGATTTTGCTCCTAATATTTCTAAATATATACATAATGGCTTGATTGGCATTGAGAAGGCCAAAGTTGATCAACCCTTTGGATGGTATTCCATGCTTATGCACATGTTCTTGTTCAAAGGGGAGTCATTTTTTGAGGAGATGGAACTAGTGAAGCAGAAGGATGGTGAAGAACTTCCAGTGTAGTTATGGAGCATGGATTTCTCATGGGACATAGTTGATGCTAGTTTCCTCAAATTTGAAAAGGTTTTTGCTTCTAGGCTTAGGTCACTATTCTTGCATGAGAACCCTAGAATTCCAAAGGTTCTCCTAGATTTCATCTGGCCCAAGGAGTTTGCTCTTGAGTTGAAGATAATACATAATTGGGGTGATGTTATCTCGTACCCTGTATCTACTGTATTTAGATTATATGCTTTCAGAGGCACCCCTCATATTGTGCCCTACTAGGTCCCTATCAAGATTGGCCTCACAAAGATTTTATGGAAAATAGGTTATCTACAGGAGAGAGAGTTGACAGGTAGGGGAAGAGGCACAATTTTTTTAGCCTTCAATGTTGCCCACCATTTTGTAATTGCTAAGGGTGGTTGGGTTCATTTATGTAAATTTTTTAAGCCCTATGGCATGAAGACATCTATTGAGAGGTTATCTGATCCTGAGGGATTCTTCCAAATGTTTAGAATGAGAGTAAAGGTAGGGGATATGGCTCACCAATTCCACTTTCCAGAAGATATTATAAGGAATGAGTTCTCTCTCCAAGAGAAGTAGGTAAGAAAAGAGAAGTGGTTGGTTTAGGAGTGTACATATATTTGTGCAAAAAAATTGGTGAGGATGAGACTAATCCAATGCCCCTCCATTTCATGTTTATGATGATTCATATTATGCACCTTGTTGTAGGAATCAATTTTGATTTTGCTCCTTATATTTCTAAATGTATACACAATGGCTTGATTGGAATTGAGAAGGCCAAAGTTGATCAACCCTTTGGATGGTATTCCATGCTTATGCACATGTTCTTGTTCAAAAAGGAGTCATTTTTTGAGAAGGAGATGGATTTGGTGAAGCAGAAGGATGGTGAAGAACTGACAATGTAGTTATGGAGCATAGATTTCTCATGGGATAGAGTTTATGCTAGTTTCCTCAGATTTGACAAGGTTTTATTCTTACATGAGAACCCTAGAATTCCAAAGGTTCTCCTAGATTTCATCAGGCCCAAGGAGTTTTCTCCTGAGTTGAAGATAATACACAATTTCGGCGATGTTAACTTGTACCCTGTGTATGCACCCTAAAATGGTAGCCTAGACTTTGGGCCCCATTTATTAAATTATCAAATTTCGTGAATCAATGCTTTTCAAAATTCAAATCAATTTCTTTAATCAATCCTAATTAATTCAATCATTTCAATTTTCCCTAAGGTTTGATCATTTCATCAATAAATTTTATTTAATTAAATGAAATATTCTCTCTTAAATAAATAAAATAACCTTATTTAATTGAAAAAGAAAGATCTCTTAAATAAAATAATTTTATTTGATTAAAATCCCTTTTAGTTAAATAATTTTATCTTATTTAGAATAATATCTCTCTTTTAATTAAATAATGTTATCTTGTTTAATTAAAAGAGAATCATTCTTTTAAATAAATAAAAAAATCCACTTAAAGTTCTTTGTGATGAAAAAAGGGAAACAAATAATTATAAATAAATAAAATTCCTTTTCTCTCCACACTTTCTAAAAATGAGCTTTGTTTCCTCCTTTTCGATTTATCCCACATTGCTCCTAGAGATGCATTCTCTTCCACATTTTCTTATATAAGGAGCCCTCTCCTCATTTGACATCCCGAATTTTCATATTGTTGTTATGCTGCAGGTTTTCTTGGCGATATTTGGAGTTTTAAAGATTATTACATTCTAGCTTTGCTATTTACATTAGCTTAATCTTCATAGCATCTTAGCTTAGTTTCCTTCATTGTTTTAGCTTAATCTTCACATAGTTAATTAATAAAGGAGAGTAAAACTTGCATTTCAATAGCATAGTTTACTTCTTTGCATTGTTATCATCTAGATTAGTTTTTCATTTACATGCAATAACTTGAAGATCAATGGAGATTAGCATTCTTGCTTCTCATCCTTGAATCTCTCATTTCTTGGTGTACTTGCATGGGTTTAATTAGGTCAATCTGAGGGCCTCATATACAACCCCTGCACTCCACGAATAGAGAGCTGTGAATCATTATTTGAGACCTCATTGTTGAGTGTTCTTGAATGTAATGATTCACAGAAGTGTGACTACTTTTTAGCACACATTTTTGGCACCCACTGTGGGCCCCTGAAATGGGTTTCCCTTCTATTCTATCAATCTTCTATCATTTCTCTATCAAAACTCCCCTGCTACTGCCTGTTCTGGTCTTTTTGAAGCAATTTTTGAGGTTAAGGGTTTCAAGTTTTTTTTTCAGATCTGGTATTCTCTGTGGGACGTTATAGAAAATAAAAAATAGAACTTTTTCTATCAAAACTATGATTTTTTTAATTTTCTATCTGTACTTCTGTGCGTCACTATTACAAAATCTCATGCGAAGTTTCTCACTGTATTGCGTGAAGTTTTGCTGGTACTAGCATTTTTGCACATGACAAAGGGGTTTTCTCATGCGGGCTTGTGTTCTTTCTTGTGCGAGATCTTGTACTTTCTCGCGTGAGCCTTCGTACATTCTCACGTGGGCTTGTGCTTTCTTGTGTGTAGTTTGGTACTTTCTCGCGTGACCCTAGGTACTGTCTTGCATGGAATTCCATGACATCAGAGACCTAGAATTTCAAAGTTGCTAGTTTTACTTGTTGTTTCCTATTTTCTAACCTTTCGAGATTGCTGTGATTGTTCCGGATTCTAATTCTCTGAGATGACACATTAGTGACCTCGCGTTGCTTGGAACCCAAGGTAATTTATTGATCTCTATAACACTTGGTTTTGGGCATAAAATTAAGCTCTTGTGTGTTTGGCTTGAGTGATTTATCGCTTTCATAAAGCACATTTTGATTTTGGACTTTAAAAAGAATATAGATTCATTTATTACATAAGTGTTCCACATAGATAAGTAGGCCCTATTAACACTATTCATGGTTCTTGAGAGAGTGGGTTTCTAGTGAAACTCTTCTCAATGAGAGAACCCTTGTAGGTAGGGAGGTTATTAGAACTGTCTTTGTGTTCTACTAGATTTGTAGTCTTTGACTTTTTGATTGATGCATTATCTCTCCGGAGAGGTTGATAGATCACGAGTTATTGACATTACGAATCTTGGCAAGATAGTTTTAGTCTTAGCATGTCAGAATGAATCTGTCTTCTATGTTTGGGTGAAGAGAAAAGGATAGAGGATTATGCTCTACTCCCTTTTTGGGTAGTAATAGAAACTCAGATCCTTGGATCTAAGCCAAGTCCCCATGTGGTCCTTGTTGTGAGTCACCTTTTAGAGAGGGTTAACCATAGTGGACATTCCCTTCATTGGGTAAACCACATTGACGAAACCTCAAGCGGTAATAGCCACTTTTGCTATGGTAGTGACAACCACTATACAAATGTCCTTATGGAAGAAATCTCCATGAGTACAGTTTCTTGATGGGTTGTCAGATCTCCTCAGCATCTCTAATTGATTAAGTTCTTAGAATGTGTCAAAACCTCGATGTGCCTGGATTGGAGTTTGCCTTCTTGAAATTGTAAGAGTTGCAAAGTCAAGCCATTATTAAAAACCATGGTGCAGCCAAATTTTTCTTTTTAGGACTATGTGTGTGATTGGAAAAACATTTTGGAGAACATACACTAGTATCTTTAAGGAATAGCATACTAAGTCAATATTCATGTTCATGAATGAGGTTGCTTTGTCCCTTGCTCATTATTTGAAGATGTTTGCTTGCTAAAACTCCATGGTTGTTGTTCTATGTTCTTGATAAATGCTTAAAATCTGTTAATATGCCTGGTTAATCTTTTAAAATGAACAAAAAACTGAGTTCTTGAGTTTACAAACTTGCTGATTAAGCGGCCTGATCCTATTTCATCGCCTAGTTGTGCACATTCTCATGCAAGCCTGGTATTTTCTCGTGTGACCCCTGGTGTTTCCTCACGTAGGACTGCATGCCCTTGCGCAAACCTGTACCCTGGTTTGTCAAAATAGTGAGCTATTTTCGGTCATTTTCAGTCCTCCTTAGTTGATCCAGATCAGATCAGGCTACCCACCCTACTGTTGGAAACCTATTTTCACTTTGGATTCTTGTATTTTTGACCTCTTGAATTAGTGACCTTTGATTTTACAAGTAACCTTGCTTGGAATTGGTAAGTCAGAAATTGTCTTTGTTGAGTAGATACACCCTTGGATTCTTTGATAACATACTTGAAGAGTCTTAGTAGTCTCTTGTCCAATTCACTTCCACCCAAAATCAATTTCAATCAGATATAACTCGGTTAAAATCATCCTCCTGATCCATATGTGCTAGGATACTTATTCGTTGATTGGGAACCTCTGTGGCAGTGTTGATTGACACCTTTTGCAATTTTCTATCTCACCATCTCTCTTTTGGACAATTGAACACTTTTACTATCCTAGTTTGATACCAACGTATCTTAGGGTCATCTTATCACCGAGTGCTTTTCTTTTCATGTCAGTTACGACAAGGTATCAAGTGAGTCAAGGGAAACAACCTCAGGTTGTCTTTAATCAATTACCCCCAATCCAAACTCATCAAAAGCATAAGGTAAAGGAACCTATATTTGACCAATCACCTAGGAGCAAGTCTACTAAGTTGAGGACCCCCTTAGCATCTTCTCATTCAGGTATGGATATGAGTTATACCATGACTTGGTGGGAGAGGGAAGCTATGGATCAAAACCTTGATGACCTCTATGAAAGACACAGAGACAACATTCTATTTGGTAATTCCTCTCATGATGCTCAACCTAGTTCACCCCCCATCAATACTAGGTATCTAGATGTGCATCAAAGAGCTGAAAGGCATGAGAGACGAGCTCACCCAGAACAATGGTCACAACATGATGACCAAGACAATGAACTTGGTGATGCTCATGTCAATGCAATGTATACCAATGATTTGTACAAATAGTCAAGACCAAACTCTCCACTTCAAACAACCTCAAGATATACAAATGAAAGGCTCAAAAGGATTGAGTATGAGAAGAAAGCCTTTCTAGATGAGCAAGCTACGAAGCAAGAAAAGTTTAGACAACTTGAGGTGGAGAGACAAGTTTTGTTAGAATTGGAAAGGAAAGCCTCTCAAGAAGAGCAAGATAGACTTTTAGCCCAACAACTTAATACCCAATTCAACAATAGGGGTGCCAATAGTGGAAAGAACTCTCCTTCCTCCACTCCTTCTAGAACACCATGCAGTAGAAGGCATTCAAGAACCCCTTCAAGATCTCCTAGTCCTAGAGTAAGAAGGACTTCACAACATGCTCACTATAGGAGAAAAACACCTCCTAGGCACTCGAGGCAGCCTTCACAACGTGCTCATCATAGTTCTCAACATGGGGGCAGTAGCTCAGACTTTTATCTTAATTCTCAAGACTTCATGAGAATGCAACAAGAGCCGCTCTTCCAACATTATGTGGAGAAGTACTTGGAACAAAATGAAGATAAGTTCCTCAAAAGTCCAATCAACAAGGGTGCAAGAGTCCCTTATAATTTTGATGTGGATAACAAAATTAAGAAGCAAAGTCCATCACAAGAAGAGGAAATCAGACAAATGAAGAAAATGATGGAGAAACTTTTGTCACCTAAGGAGTTCATTCTCACTAGACTCGATTTATTCTAATCCTTTTGATAAGAGTGTGAGCATGAAGGATTTTCCCAGAAGGATTGAACTCCCTCAGTATGACAAATATGATGGTAGTGGCGATCCACATGATCATGTGCACCAATTTTACACTATGAGCTTTGAGTTTCACCAAGATGATTCCTATCTGATGAGGTTATTCCCAAGGATTCTTAAGGGGCAAGCAATGGAATGGTTTACCAACATAACTCCCCTCGTCAAGACTTTCAAAGAGCTTGTTCATAGATTTGTTCAACACTTTGCGTACAATCTTTCAAGATCTGTCACTATGTTGGACCTATGTAACCTAAAGCAAAACCAAGGGGAATCCTTTGTCTCATTCTTGCAAAGGTGGAGGTGACAATGCTCTTGTTATCTTAGGACCATTCATGAAGATGAGAAAATTAACATCCTTGTCAACAACTTAGTGCCTAAAATATGGTATGAGGTTCGAAAGATGATCTTCAATTCCTTCGACAACATGGTCGAAACCGTGTGCAGAATTGAGGATGTTTTAAAAGAGCAAGGAATTTTGACTAGACATGGAAACAATAACAACAATGGTCAAAACAATAATAATTCTAGCAAGGATAAGGGGAAGAATGTGCATTGGAACAAAAACAAACAAGTGGTCAATGATGGAGTTGTGGACTCTCCCCAACCTAAGGATCAAGGTGTCCTCCACTTGTCCAGTGTAGTTCAAGCTATGAATCTCAATGCACCTCCTCAACAAGAGAGCAGGCCAAGGTATCAAGATAAGCCCAAGAAGGAAAAATGTCAATTTGCCAAACTTGGTGACTCATATGAAGATGTTTTCAAAATGCTCATTGCCAACAATCTTGTGCATCCACAAGATCCCACAAAGCATTACATACCTGATATTAAGCCACATTGGTGGGATGAGAAGGCTTTCTGCAAGTTTCATAATGGCATTGGGCATACCATTGAGAATTGTTGGAAACTCAAGCACATTATCCAATATCTCATTGAAAATGGAAAGCTTAAGGTGGATGGTTTGAACACCAATGCTGATCACAAAGCATTTAAAGAGCTATTGCCTAAGTATGAGAAGGGGGAAACCTCTAAAACCAAGGATGGCAAGGCCACAATCAACTACACCTACACAGCTGCATAAAATATGGTCAACATGCTCAAAGTTTTGGAGTAAAGTGTCAACATGACGAGGAACAAGGATCCCTATGGTTATGACTCCTACGTGAACTATCCCCCTATCTTTAATGAAGAACATGTTGTGGTGCTAAGGGGTCCTCACTCTAGGATGTCATCCCAGGCTCTTAATGCTGTCACACGAAGTCAAGGCCCTATCATCATTAGAGGGCCCAGTTCAGGTCAGCCCAATAAAACAAAGCCAGTGGTATCCAAGAATGCCACCATCAAACCAGTTGTCAACCCCAAGCTAAATTATAACCTTGTTGATCAGTTACAAAGAACACCAGCTCCGATTTCAATCTTGGAGCTTTTAGAGTTGTCCCCAAGACACAAACAGGTCCTTGAGGATGCTTTGCACATAGCCAATGTTCCCAACAATTTAGATGTTGACTAATTACAAGGCATGGTTAATCATATTACCAGTCCTCACTACCTTACATTCTCAAAAGATGATGACAAAGCCTTGAACCACCCGCATAATCTTGCCCTTCACATCGAAGTCATAATCCATAAAACCCGTGTCAGGTGTGTGTTGATAGATGGGGATGCTGGGCTCAATATCTATTCTTTGAGTCTGTTAAAAACTTTAGGTTATTCTGAGGGAGTGATCGATACCAGAAAGAAGATCACTATAAAAGCCTATGATGAGGTAGAAAGGAGTTCCAAGGGGTTGGTTGTTCTTCCTGTCAGGATTGGCCCCGTTGAGAGAGACATTTTGTTCCAAATTGTTGATGCTGGTCCTCTGGCATACAATATCTTACTTGGTAGGCCCTAGATCCATGAGATGCAAGCAGTGCCATCCACCTACCACTAGTGTGTTAAGTTCCCCTACAATGGAGTAGAAGTTTGTATACCTAGGGATAGAACCTTATCTGTCAACTCCATTTCGGCAGGGACCCATGTTCCCCTCAACAGAGAAGCAGAGGATTTCAATACAACTCTAGCACAGTGCAAAGATAAGTTCAAATCAATAGACCTTAGTATGGGGGGATACCAACTTAACTCATTTACAAAGATGCATGTTTCCTCTAGGTCTTATGGTAAGCCTTCTCAAGAGATGAGACCTTCTTCTTCGGCCATGACTTTGTTTGACACATTTTTTGAGTCTTCAGTGCCTATCCAGGATGAGAAAGAAGAAGTAGTTGTTAAAGATTGGATCTACAAAGAGGAGAAGTATATGCACAATGAGAATTTCACTCCTTCTCCTAAGGCTTATGGGAGAGGATATACGTTGGTCAAACAAATGGGCTATCCTGGATGTGGCCCTCTCAGTCATAGATTAGACGCTAGAGCCAAACCTCTCAATCATGCTCCTTTTGGACATAGGTCTAAGAAGACGGTTGGCTTAGGTTTTCTAAATAATAACAAGAATATTGTTCATATCCTTGATGAGTCAGATAGTGAGGATGAATCACAGTACATACCAAATTTTACAAATTAGCAAGACATGTGTGATGATTGGATTCCTTCTACTAGTCTCCTTTGGGGAGATTCAAATAACCCAACCACTCATGCAAAATTTGCATGCATAGAATAGGATGGATCATCCATAGAAGCAAGAGAAGGTGTTACCCTTGATGACATCAAGGCTTCTACATCAAGGCATCCCAAGCCTTTCTGGTGTAAACATCCCAGCCGGGATTCAGAAATAGACTCACATGAGTATGAATGGGACTCTTTCTATGATTGTTCCACAGTTGACATGGGTGTTGATGTCATCCATACTTATAGTTCTCAACCTGAGGTAGCTGATGAGTCACGGGTAGGGCTAGAGGATTGGAACCCATGTGTTGCCTTAGTGGATGATCCTTCGCTTGATAGGTTGAATCTTGATTTGGGTAACTTAGAAGAATACTTAATAGATTCTAACTCTGCGGTCACCAAAGATGACACCATCCACATTCACAACATTGAACCCGTCATTAACTTACCCCTTGCTAATTCTCATCTCATTGATTGGTCCAAACGTTATCAAGAGCCTGAGCTCTTAACTTTCCAGAATGACTATGAGATAACCTGTTACCTAAATGCCATCGAACCTATAGTCTCTTCCACCAGTGAACTGGCTAGAAGAATGATAGAGCCAGACATCAAGTACCTCAATCAAAAAATAAAAAGAAAATAAAATAAAAAGAATAAGAGTTCTGATGGGGAAAACCATTGTGTGGCGGTGTCAGAACCAAAAAAAGTAAAAATAAATGATGTATCCAAAGGTGAAAACCTCTTAGAGGTGCCTATGGATGAGGTACTTGATCGTCTCCCCAGTTATTTTCAGGACATATCATCAGTGCTTGTTGAACCTACACAAGCAGTTAATTTGGGTACAGAAGAGGCTCTATAGATTGTACATTTGGCTCAATCCTTATCATCTCAAGAGAAAGAAGCCTACACCAAGTTCTTACAAAGAAAGAAGATTAACTTTGCTTGGACTTATTTAGACATGCCAAGGTTGGACACTAATCTAATCATGCATCATTTGTCCATATCTCTAGGTGTTAAACCAGTTAAACAAAAATTGAGGAAAATGCATCCTCACATTGCTCTTTTAGTCAAAGCAGAACTAGAAAAACTCCTTAGTGCAGGATTTATAAGGGCTATTGACTATGCAAAATGGATATCCAATATTGTACCAGTTTCAAAACATGATAAATCCATTTGAATCTGCACAGATTTTAGAGATGTCAATAGAGCATGCCCAAAGGATGATTTTCCACTACCCAACATAGACATGATAGTGGACATGCCGACAGGTTATGAGATATATTCCTTGATGGATGATTTTTCTGGATATAATCAGATTAAAATAGCTCCTGAGGACTAGGAAAAGACTGGGGTACATATAGTTGGAACGTCATGCCTTTTGGATTGAAAAATGCAGGAGCTACATATCAAAGAGCTATGATAACAATTTTCCATGACATGATGCATAAGAATATGGAAGATTATGTGGATGACACCTTGGCTAAGTCCAAGAAAAGAGACACACACTTAGGAAATTTAGAAGTCATTCTAGATCGTATGGAGCAATTTCAGTTAAGATTAAATCCAAAAAAATGTGCATTTGGAGTCACCTCTGGAAAGCTTCTAGGATTTATCATTTAAGCTAAAGGAATAGAGGTAGACCCAGAGAAAGTTCAAGCAATATTGGATATGCCACCTCCCAAAAACATTTGTCAAATGAGGAGTCTGCAAGGACATCTTCAATCTATCAGGAGGTTCATTTCACAACTGCAGATAGAGCTCAACCCTTCAATAAGAACTTGCATAAGGGGGTCAAATGTGTCTGGAATGAGGATTGTCAAAGGAGCATATATTAGATTAAGGAATACTTGGAAAATCCTCTAATTTTGATGCCTCCTATCCTAGGAAAACCTCTCATACTGTATGTTTTAGCAAAAAAATCTTCCTTGGGGGCATTATTAACTCAACTTGATGACACTGGGAAAGAATGAGCCATATATTACATCAGTCGTACCCTTGTTGCATATGAGGTCAATTACACTAGTATTGAGAAAGCTTTCCTTGCTGTGGTGTTTTCTTCCCAAAAGTTACGACATTACATGCTTGCACATACAATACACCTCATAGCAAAAATTGATCCTCTCAAGTATTTTCTCAGTAAGGCTGCCCTCACAGGTAGACTTGCTAAATGGATGATGGTTCTTTCAGAATTTGACATAGAGTATGTTGAGCGCAAAGCTATAAAAGGCCAATCCATTGTAGATCAATTGGCCGATTTCCCAATTCAAGATAGCATGCCTATTCAAGTTGAATTTCTAGATGAGCACCTAATGTACATGACTGAGAGAACATGGAAGATGTTCTTTGATGGCTCTTTTATGCAAAATGGTTCGGGAGCTGGAGTGCTGTTTGTTTCTCCTCATGGGTACACAATTCCTAAGTCCTACAAACTATTATTCCCATGCACAAACAACATCACTGAATATGAAGCCTTGACAAATGGACTCAAGATGGCAATTGAATGGAATATCATAGAATTACACATCTATTGGGATTCACAATTAATAGTCAATCAAGTTAATGAACAATACCAAACCAAAGATGAGAAATTGGTCCCTTATAATAAAATGGTTGATTCATTGAGATGGTATTTCATATTTGTCACATTTCAGCAAGTCCCCAGAGTAGAAAATAAGGCAGTTAATGCTATGGCTACACTTGCTTCTCTTCTTTAGTTAGAGTAGCATGAGTCCAAATTTGAATTCCTGGTGGAAGAGCTATACTATCCTATCTATGACTCACAAGAAAGCCATGTAATCTATACCCTTGTTAGTCACAAATCATCCCGATACGGTGTCATTTACTCATACCTTCATGATGGCATCATCCCTGACACATTTAACTACTTTGAAAGAAGAAACCTTACCTGAAACTCCTCTCGCCATTCCCTCATCTCCGGTGATTTGTATAGGAGGTGTTTAGATGGGACACTTCTTAGGTACTTAGAAAAGGAGGAATCTGATCAAGCGCTAGTTGATATTCATGAGGGAATCTATGGGGGACATTCTAATGGTCTTTCTATGGCTCTAAGGTTGCTTAGGGTGGGGTACTATTGGCCTACCATGTAGATGGATGTAGTAGCTTTTGCGAAATCATGGGAAAAATGTCAAAAACATGGTCACCTGATACATGCTCCAGGCAGGGAGCTCATTCCTTCCATATCTCATTGGCCATTTCAGCGCTGAGTCTTTGATCTTGTTGGGCAGATTCATCCCAACTCATCAGGTGGACATAAATTTATCATCACTGATATTGACTACTTTACCAAATGGGTAGAAGCTGTTCCACTTTCAGTTGCCTCGAGCAAGACAGTTTCTCTGTTTATCTTGCACCATATCATCTGTCGATATGGAGTGCCATTTGAGATAATCACTAACAATGGAGGTCAGTTTAAAAACAAGGACCTTACACAAATCTACAAGAAATTCAAGATAAAACAACATTGGTCCTCCATTTACTTCCCACAAGGAAATGGACAAGCAGAGGCTTCAAATAAAACCATTCTTAAAATTCTCTATCGAACGGTTCATAAGAATGGTAGAGATTGGCATCTATAGATAAATCTGGCCTTATGGGCTTATAGAATGAGTATTCATACTCCAACAGGGGCTACTCCTTTTGCCCTTACATATGGCGCTAAAGCAGTGTTACCTTTAGAGGTTGAGATTCCTTCACTTAGAGTCTCTGTCAAAGGTCTAGTTACAGATGAAGACTACCGCGCCATGAGACTACAAGAGTTAGAACTTCTAGATGAGAAGCGTAAAGCATCATTTGACCATATGAGGGTCTATCAAAAGTGGATGTCCAAAGCCTTCAACAAAAAGGTTCACCCTAGAGAATTCCAAGTGGGAGATCTTGTCTTACAAGAAAATCCTAAGAACCAACAACATAGAGAACAAAAGGGAAAATTTGAACCTAATTGACTTGGACCCTACATCATCACAGCAGCTTTTGGGACAGGTGCTTATTTACTATTGGCTAAAGAGGGGGAGTAGCTCCGTGAGCCTATCAATATCTTGCACTTGAAGAAGTTCTATCCATGATGTATGTTCTGTCTGGGGCCATCCTTTGTACATATTTATTGATCCTGAAAAAATACCAAAAAAATTCATATATGATGCTGAATTTTTTTTTAAAATTAGAAAATGTCCTAAAAAAAGAGCATCCTAGTGAAAACCTAGCAATAGGCGCTTTGATGTCTCACCAAAAAATTTCAAAAAATTAAAAAAAAAAAAGTGCCTTGGTGAAAACCTAGAAACGGGCGCCTTGGTAGCAAAAATACAAAAAAAAAAATATATTAAAAGTCTTGAAAAAAAAAAATTTGCAATAAAATCCAAGTGGTGAAAACCTGGAAACGGGCGCTACATGAGGCCTTTGCACCCCTATTTCTTAGCATGTGTACTCGACACTTATCCTTTTTCCATCATGTCTTGTCCTTGTTGCCTTGGTTTGGAATTGGTCTTTGTCTTTGTTTAGGGGTCATAACTATGTTAGCTTTAGTGTCTTGGATGTATCAGTCTTTAGGACACCTCGCAAACAGTGTTTTTCAACACCACCTGAATTGTGTTTTTCAATACAACCCTAACATCGAGTGTTTTTTAACACTTATCAGTTTGGTCTTATCCAGTTTTGTCATGAGATTTTACCTACTTGCAAGCATTTGATCCTTATCCTCGGAACTTAGTATCAATGAACACAATTAAATTTTTAAACACAACACTTAACACTTGAGCTATGTCATGATATTTTCTTTGTGTGCTGACTATTATTGATTTTCGTTGAGTCTCCTTGTCTAATAAGTCTCTCCATGATGCATAGCTAGAGGACTTGGGGCATGGGGCATGTTTTTGTTTGCTTTCTGCTTGTGGGTATGGTCTTGAAGCTCTTGAGTGTCTCTTGTTATTCCCTTGACACACTTACGAGATTTGAGGCATTATCCTTGACTATTTTTTTTTACACAACCATTCTTATGGTCATCTTGGCATCTATGCCTTGATGCGAGAGTGGTTTTGCTACATTAAATTGGGTGAGCTACCATTGAAGTCATCTTGACCCTTATGTATTTGATGCTCATGTTAGAATCTTTCCACATTCCAATCTGATATAAATCATATTCATATCTTCATAGTTGCACTTGTGACTAGTGATGATTGTGTGATTTTCTGATGTCTGTTAATAATGGCCCAATGATGAAAATAAGTTCTTTACATTCTCTAATGAATGATGAACATAAAATCCTATGTTACAGTTGTCCTATTGCAAGTACACCTTTGCATTTTCATGTAGCTTGCATTGTTAGACTTCATGATTAATTTGCATTTTTAGGCTGCATTATGAGTTTGAGAGGGTTTTCCTTCATCTTTCTTATGGACTTTTAATCAACTGTGATCACATTTTGATCTTCATTTCCTTATCTTCTTTCATGATCTCAATCGAAATTTCCTATCTTAAACAATTGATTGATTTTGGGGCATGCTCTTTCTTGAGGCAAATTCTCTTTCTTCTTTCCATTTCTTTTCATTTCTTCCAAACTTCTGTCTTCCATTCACTTTCACCCCACTTCTTTTCTTCTAATTCAACCTTGGGGCATAATCTTTCTTGATGATCTACCTTGGTTATGTAATCCTTATATCTTTCATCTTACATCAAGAACCTTATCTTTAGTTCGATTTGATCAAAATTATCAATTCATTGTTTCTCCTCCATCTCATTTTGATTTCGATCACAAGGGGGCAGTACCTATCAAACTTCAATCCTTGATTCAACTTTATCAAACCTATCAATCAAACCTTGCTTGAGACTTGACAATTACCTATTTACAGGGGTGTTGGCCTTGTCTTTTTCAATCGACTTATCTTTGTCTTGATGTGTTCCCATCCGTCGAACACACATCTGGGTTGTTTTATGATCCCAAATCGATCTCACACTTCAATTCCATTCTTTGGCTACATGTGTTCCCATAATGATCACACATTACCCAAAGAGGGGCAAATGTATGCACCCTAAAATGGTTGCCTAGACTTTGGGCCCCATTTATTAAATTATCAAATTTCATGAATCAATGCTTTTCAAAATTCAAATCAATTTCTTTGATCAATCCTAATTAATTAAATCATTTCAATTTTCCCTAAGGTTTGATCATTTCATCAATAAATTTTATTTAATTAAATGAAATATTCTCTCTTAAATAAATAAAATAACCTTATTTAATTGAAAAATAAATATCTCTTAAATAAAATAATTTTATTTGATTAAAATCCCTTTTAGTTAAATAATTTTATCTTATTTAGAATAATATCTCTCTTTTAATTAAATAATGTTATCTTGTTTAATTAAAAGAGAATCATTCTTTTAAATAAATAAAAAAATCCACTTAAAGTTCTTTGTGATGAAAAAAGGGAAACAAATAATTAAAAATAAATAAAATTTCTTTTCTCTCCACACTTTCTAAAAATGAGCTTTGTTTCCTCCTTTTCGATTTATCCCACATTGCTCCTGGAGATGCATTCTCTTCCACATTTTCTTATATAAGGAGCCCTCTCCTTCTTATTTGACATCCCGAATTTTCATACTGTTGTTATGCTACAGGTTTTCTTGGCGATATTTGGAGTTTTGAAGATTATTACATTCTAGCTTTCCTATTTACATCGGCTTAATCTTCATAGCATCTTAGCTTAGTTTCCTTCATTGTTTTAGCTTAATCTTCACATAGTTAATTAGTAAAGGAGAGTAAAACTTGCATTTCAATAGCATAGTTTACTTCTTTGCATTGCTATCATCTAGATTAGTTTTTCATTTACATGCAATAACTTGAAGATCAATGGAGATTAGAATTCTTTCTTCTCATCCTTGAATCTCTTGTTTCTTGGTGTACTTTCATGGGTTTAACCAGGTCAATATGAGGGCCTCATATACAACCCCTGCACTCCATGAATAGAGAGTTGTGAATCACTATTTGAGACCTCATTGTTGAGTGTTCTTGAATGTAATGATTCACAAAAGTGTGACTACTTTTTAGCACACACCTTGTATCTACTGTATTCAGAGTCTATGGTTTTAGAGGTACCCCTCATATTTTTCCCTACCAGGTCCCTATCAAGATTGGACTCACAGAGATTTTGTGGCAAATAGGTTGTCTGCAGGAGAGAGAGTTGATAGGTAGGGGAAGAGGCACAATTTTTCTAGCCTTCAATGTTGCCCACCATTTTTTAATTATTAAGGGTGGTTGGGTTCATTTAAGTAAATTTTTTAAGCCCTATGGCATGAGGACATATGTTGAGAGGTTATCTGATCTTGAGGGATTCTTCCAAATGTTTATAATGAGAGTAAAGGCAAGGGATATGGCTCACCAATTCCACTTTCCAGAAGATATTATAAGGAATGAGTTCTCTCTCCAAGAGAAAGAGGCAAGAAAAGAGAAGTGGTTGGTTTATAAGGGAACCCTTGATTTTGTTAACCACTTTAATAATAGATATAACCCTCTAGGGGATATTAGGCCTTTTGGTGAAAAGATAAATAATTTAATGACACATTTTGAAGAGATCATGGGTGTCTTGAATAAGAATAAGGCTAGAGTAATTGGGGACAACCTTGATTAGGCCATTATTGTGCTAAAAAGAATTGCACATGTGCCTACAATTTCCCCAAGAGCTTATGTGTTATAAAAAAAGGTCAAGGTATAGTGTAATAAAGCCCAAACATGATACATATGACAAGGTCAAAAGAATTGAGGAGAGGCCATCACCACCTCATGTGCATGTACCATATCAAAGGCTTACATCTAAATCTCATGTTAGCTCATCAATGAAAATGAAAAGGGTAGAGTTAGCTACCTAGTCTAGTGGGGAAGCATATTCACCTTCCCAATCCCCACTACATTTTGTGAATATAGTAACAGAACAATTGGTTCAACTTGGTAGTGTAGGAGATCTTGCTTTGAAAGAATCAAAATTGCAGGAGGGAATGCCAGAGGAGCCAACTACCCCTACCATGGACCTTACAATTAAATAATTTAAAGGCAAGGATCTTGACCCTGTCATCAAGGAGTCTTGCAATAGGTTTTTGTCCAATTATAATTTTGTTAGATCTAGGGCTTTTGTGCAATTTGCTTGGAGAGTGATCATCTCCAATTTTGAGAGAAAATGTGAAAAGAGACAAGCAGAGAAACCTAATAAAGAGGACTTTGTTATCAAGGAAGAAATACAGAAAGAAATGTTTGATGAGTTCAACAAGATTACCCATGAGGAAGGGATTAAAATAATAATGGATGCAGGGGTCTTAATCTTGCCAAAAGTAGGACATTGTTGATGCAATAGTTTTTTATGTTGTCAGGAAGAGGACTGACACTGCATATAATATAGAGGAAGAGGACATCGAAGCATCAAAGAGAGTTGTATTCAGTGATGACCATGTTGCCCTTGTAATATGGTCATTACAAAAGTAGGATAAAACTAAAATGGGGGAAGGATCTAGCACATATTTAATGGGTGGCTTGATGGTCAGGAGGGTGAGTGAGACTTCAGTGGTAGAGGAAAGTGATATAACTATTCAGGTATAAAATTTTGCTAAGGCCACAACACTGAAGGATAAGCAGATTATAGAATAGATTAAGCTTAAATGTGAGAAGCTCATGGAATCTTATGATGGTGGAAGAAGAAGAAATAATGAACTAATGGGAAGACTTGCCAGGTTTGGAGGTACATCATCCTTACACATGGAATAGGTGAGTCTTCTTCAAGACTACTTGCATCATCCCCTGCACCACCTCCTAGCTCAAGTCCTATCATTGATATTCCCCCATCTCCCATGGCTCCTAATGTTTTGTTCGATGAGGAACTGCAAGATGAGAAGGCTAAACTTAAGGCCTTAGAAGTAGAGGTTGTAAAGAGATGTGAAGATAAAATCAGTGATACTATTCTACATCTTCTTAGTTCTGTTGACACAAAAATTCTTTATTATAGGGTTTCAAATATTTTTGATATTCTAAATTCTTTTATAGAGGACAAGACAAATTTGTAACAGATCTTGAATAAATAGATTGGCTGGCAAAATAAGATGGAAGAGATATACTTAGTGGCCAAGGAGAAAACATAGACAAATTTAGGAATTGAACAAACATATAATCACACTGCAAGTCTGTTGGAGTTTTCCATTACTAGGGAGTCTGTGCAGAGAGAGTCTAGGTCTCTCCTTTTGGAATATTCTAGTAAATTTTTTGATTTATTCCCTTATATTCTAAAAGGTTTGAAAGAGATTAAAACCTGGGAGGATTGGATGGAAGAGTTGGATGCCACCCTTACTTTAAGGATAAATACAGTTATGATTAATGATGAAAACTATTTGTTTAGAAGGGCTATTGAAGGGATTGTAACTACTAGATTTTATTTTGATTCTTTTTGGAAAAGGATCAAATAGTTGAAGGCCAAGTGGAAGCACTTGATTGAGGGAGAACAAAAAGTTTTGCAGTTCGAGTGGCCTAATGATGTTGTGTTCAATGATTGGGCATCAAGGTTCATCTAGGAGTGACAAGTGTCCATATGGCATGAAAACCAAGACAAAGATGACACTCCTTTTTCATTGGCTTCCTTGCTTTTTGTTGGTAAAAAGTTTTGATGGTGACCTTTTTGTCATATTGTAACAAACATTGTTGTATCCTATTACAATGTGACATGTGTTACCTTCCTAGTTCTGAAGCTTTTTGCAACCCTATGTCTATAAGGGTTTACAAGACTAGGAAGAAGGGTTTGAGATTCTTTTGGTGATAGCACTTTTGTGTCATAGATAGTCAGTATAGACAATTTACAGTGGGAGAATGTTTCATGTGTGTATCTGATTTTGAGATTTTAATCAAGTAAGCTGATAGTTCTTATTTTCTAAGTTATTTTGTCAAAGTCATTGCAAAAAAATACATTGAATGTACTTTTCTCAAGGAGATTAATACAAAATCATTGCATGGATATTTGTGTCTAAATCTTGTCTCCTATTATTATATCTTTTGTTGATTTTATGAATATTTGAGCAAGTCTTAAATTTCATTTGCAACTATTTTTAAGTTGTATATCTTCTCATTGCTGATATTGGTTCAAAAACTAAGTAAATGCTTCTATGATTTGATAAAATCACTAAAATATAATAAAGGATGTTGTAAGCATGAGCTTTATGATTAACAATTGATACATTTATTTACAAAGTGAATAAATAGATCATAAGTTTCATCGTCGTTTAATGACTCTATGACAATAATAATGGATAAGGCATTGGTCAATGTTTAAGTAATCATAAAAAAGTTCTTATGTTGTTCATAGTTGAAAATAAACATCAAATTTCAATTCAATCATTACTTAAAACAAAGGGTTTAAAGAATGGTCTTCTCTTAATACTATGATCTAATAGATGCATTGTTGGTTGCTTTCAGATCTATTTAGTAAAAGAAGTTTTAGTTACCAGAAATCCTTAAAGGGATTATAAACAAGGAATTGTGGAGAAAAAGTGTCAAATCCCAGGTGTACCTACCTTGGTTCTACAAATCCAAAAGTGTACAAGGAATTGTTACCTTGTTAGTTGGCCCAAGGTCAAATAAAGTATGTTGAATATGGGAAATAGCTCACCCCCAGGTGTACTTTGTTTGTTGTCTCTTGGTTATTTAAAAACTATTAAATCATAAGCCAACAGGTCCAACCAAGGAATGTGAGCATAAGACCATTCAAAGTTGATTGTAGCTTCTTATACAAGTGCAGTGAAAGCTATTTCTTCAGCCTCTAGTAATGATGTTGCAATGTATGTAATTCTCAGACATTCTTCTATTCCTAGATTGACAAGCTTGGTTTCTTCAATAAGAATAGATGATTGTTCTTGCCTATAATCATGAATAAGAGGAAGAGGCAAGTATTCATCCTTTGGTGCCTCAGAGAGATTTTCACCAAAAGATACACCCTTTGTTTTTACTTTTTTGGAGTCAAAAAGTGCCCCATAGGGGTTTTCACCAAAAGACTCACATTTTTCTTTTTATTTTTTCTTTTTGCAGCTAAAGACTTCCTCTTCCGCAAAGTATGCCTTGGGTTCCATATTGTAGAAATATGTTGAATCATGCCCCCAATCTTTCTATTGTTTTTTTTCTCCCATGAATCTTAGGAGCACGTCCTCACTTTGGAACTCATCAATATGTACAACACTTGGTTGGTCCCAATCTATTTTTTCAAGGTAGATGAGTGGAAGGTCAATGAGGTTTATGGAGAGTTGGAAAATGACATAATTGTCTAGGAAGGTTTCATCATCAGATATATCATCATAGGATCTATTAAATTCCTCTTCAAGGATGTCTTCAACCTCAATGATTTCACCTAGGGTACTATGATAGGTGTAGCTAGTTTCGTTTGTGCCCCCATTCATGTATAGGCCAAATCCAAGCCCCTAATTCCTTGGCCAAAGTGAGGGTTCAAGTGGATCCTTTGTGCTACTTTCTTCTTAGCCTAAACCGTCTCCTTGGTAGTTTCATTATTTAGTAGCCAATCGGTTAGATTTGGTGTATTTCTCTTTAAAGTAACCAAAGAGTTTATTGCAAGGAGGTGGAGCATCTTGGTATAACCATTTGTTGGTGTTGGTCTCCATTTCTTGGTTGTTTAGAATGCCATTGGAGAGGAATCTAGAATAACCCATTTGTTTAGGTTGTTCTATATGTTCTGATAGACCTTTATGGGATGGACGTCCCTAAGTGTGTGGGTCTAATGATAGGGCCCCAACTACAAAAGCATCTGATAAGCTATATTCCCCATAACCCCTATTGTTGTCTTGACGATGGAGAAGGTGGATGCAAGAATGGTTTATGGATCTAAGTGGGTTCTAGAGGAACTAGAAATAGAAGTACCAATGTCAACTCTTGGGCAATGAGTGGAATGTGGAAATGAAGCTTCTAACGCATGATAGTATGTGAAAGGTTGGGGATCGACATGAATGGTAACTTTAGTGCTCTTATGTGGAAGTTTGATGCACTGGTGAAATGTGGTGGGAACAAATTACATAGAATGGATCCAAGGGCATCCAAGGAGAATGTTGTATGGAAGGTCAAGATCAACATGGCATATAGTATATTACACTACTTGTCCCAACTTGATGGGTAGAGAGATGGTACCTTCAGAGGTACGTTCTAGGTTTTCATAAGCCTTGATGGTGATGACCTCATGTGATATGTCTACATCAATGTACCCCACTTGATTTATAAACTTTAAGGTAAATGGATTTAGGGCTGAACCATTATCTATGATGACCCATTTGATAGTGAAATTATTACCCATAATTGTTAATATGATTTAGAACAATAGAGAGGGGGGGTGAATCAGTTGTTCTTAGGTCCAGATGTATAAAAAAAAACTTTAAACTCTTTAACAAATCAGATCTAATAACCAACACCTACTTGGTCATTACTAATTGCATAACAGAAACATATAACAATGTAGTCCACTTATCCAATAGCATCTAACTTGCAAAACACAGAAATGTTCAAACCAAAACATTCACACAAGTATCAACACTAGGATTTATAGTGGAAACCCAATTTGGGAAAAACCACTTTGTAACATGTTACTATTATGTTCACTCTTCTGAAGTGAGCTCGGTGAAAAGCCAACCCTGTCAAAGGTTACAAACACATTGTCGGGTGTGACCCGGTTAAAGGATTTAAACCACTATGTTAAAAGTGTGCCTTGTTATAGGACTTACATACACTCCATTAGAATGCAACCTTGTTCAAAGGATTTATACCTATGATTGTTAGGTCAACCTTTGTTAAAAGGATTTTTACTGTTACAATGGTTAGAAAGTAACAGTACTATTGATTTGGAAAATATACAACTTGTTGGGTATATTTTAGGTTTTTTGAGGTCTTTGCTCCAGATCATGTTTTTCTTGTCCTTGCTTTTGTCTTTGTTTGATTTTAGGGTTTTAGAACTCCTTAAAACTTGTCATACTTGTGTTTTTGAAACCCTTGCCTTAGACATTTTTTCCCCGAATGGTTATTTCTTTGGCTAGTTTTGAGTGTGCCCTAGTTCTTTCTATTTGCACGTTACTTTTTGGGTCACTTAAGTCTTCCAAATTTGCATGTGGTCCTTTTCCCTATCTTCGCTGAATCACGCAATGTTCTTTCTTGTCTCTAAACCTTTCAGTGAACTGGCGATAGCGGTGAGTCCTTTGTTAAGTTTACTTTGGTTGCTGAATCTCCTAGTCTTTATCACGATTAGTCCAAACATCCAGTGATTTAGCGACTCAGTTGTCTCCTATTCACTTGATTCTTGGTAGTTTCTTTGAAACATTTGGTGACTTGGCATGGCGGTTATCTCTTGTTCTCTAAGTTAGGTGGCTAAGTTCATAATCATCCAGTGACCCAACGAATGTCGTTGATCATCTTTGCAATCGGCGGTCAAGTTTTAATCTCAAAAGGAATGGGTCCTACATTAAATCATTTAGCGACCTAGGGATTGAGTTTCATTCTCGTATCTTGTAAGTTTGGCAGTTCTGACAAGGTAATTTGGCAAAGGCTAGAGTTTCCCTTTGTTGCTTAATCTCAAGAAAAGGTGGCGTTGTTTTAAGTTATTCAAAAATTAAGCAAATGAAGTGTTCATGGGATCTTAGAATCAATTGGTGAAGTTCCAAATCTCTCAGCGACCTGGCAAACAAAGTAAAGTTGAGATGTGTCTTCTTCAGTCACACATTCTCAGAATAAAAGGGTTAAGTTTAGTAACATTGGGAGATTAAACAAATGCAATGGTTGCTGATTCTCATAATTAAAAGATAAAAGTCTAATGGATTGAGCGATTCAGTGACAACCACTGATTGTTCCTAAGATCTATGGTTAGCGTGTAATCTCAAGATGTAACCTAAGGTATGAAAAACATTTAGCGAATTGGAGATACGGGTTATTCGCTCAATCTCAAATCCTGACCATGGTTAAGCATTTGTTTTTGAGAATGCAAGATAGCCTTGTTCGTTGAATCATGAGATTTAATGAGGGTTAAGCATGGCTTTCCAAGATTATGAGATTTAGTTGTTCACTAATTCTCCAGATCTGACCACGGTCAAGGTGTTTTGTTTCACAGTTTGTAAAGTCCTTTGTTCGCTGATTCTCTAGATGATTGTTGAGTTAAGGAAAAGGTTGCGAGAATTGGAAAAGTCTTTGGTTGCTTGTTCTCTAAGTTTAACCATGATTGAATTAAGTGTTCCAAGAATGTGAGATTGCTTTCAGTCACCAAATCTCTAATTTCGGCGGGGTCATGATAATTTTCAAAAAGATGAATCTAAGGACCGTTGATCATCTTTGGGATCAATGGTAGTCACTGAATCTCCAAATAAAAGCTTGAGTTAAGAAATCACTCTGAGATTCCATGAATGGCCTTGTCGTTGGATCTCCAAACTTAACCTCAGGTTAACAATTCTTTTGGAGATCATGAGTTCCTTTGTTCACTGGATCTCTAAACCATGTCTGGTTAAGTTTTCATGCCAATCAGTGTTACAAACCATTACAACATGGAAAAAGGTACTTTTCCAAGCTGGAAAAAGCTAAAATACCATCCAATCAGGTTTTAACGAGGGTTTGCATCAGTAATTAAGGGTTTTAATGCCAAAAAGCCATGATCAGTGATCTCATGCTTTATTTTTTATTTTTTAAATCATCTTATCAACATCCATGCCACAGCTAGCTATGATTTGAAGGTTGGTAATATTTAGAATTGAATGTACAAGTGACTTGGGCTTGATTTGTTACGATTTAGCAAGTGTATGCATTCAATTCTCGAGGTATATAGACATGACTTCATTGCTTTCTGTGCTCAATGTTATTCTGAAGACAATTGAGATTGCTGGCACTGGAGTAGTGAGTGAGAAGTGCAAAAGTTGTAGTACTATGAATTTTTGTGCCATCAAGATGAGTCATCTAGAGGTGAGTGTAGCATCATCCAATGGAGCTGCAAAAGAACAAAGTGGAGAAGATAAGGGAAAGCCAAATTATTCAGATGAGTTTGTCAAGCTGCTACCTGGTTCGAATCAAAACAAGAAGGCTATTGACATGACGTTTGAGGATCTCATCAAAAAATGTAGAGACCCTATCTCTCCATCAGGTTTAGGTTACACCATCTTCTCATATTTCTATAATAATAGGCATAAGCCTATACCTGTCCGTAATGCTTGGGCATTGGGAATGGAAAAGTTAATTGTGCCTGATGTGTTCTTAGATGTTGATTTAATTATTGAGTTGGCTAGGTTATATGGCCCTATATCTAAAGTCATTAGGTGTGAAGACTAGTCTATTTTTGTTTCCTTGGATAGGGGGTCTTTCATGAAGGCATTTGATTTCTACGCCTCTTCTTCCACTGCAATAGATTTGGAAAAGGAAAGACAAAAGTATGCTACTAATATTGGGTCAGTAAAAAGCTAGATAATCAAGCATATGCCCAAGCAGGCTAAGTATATAGCCCCTCTCCCAGTGAGTATGAACATCCCTTATCAATTTTCATCCCTTTGCCATTATATGAAGTTCTTGTGTCATGGGTTGTGTAGGGTTCTAGGGATAGATGGGGATGAAGAAAAAATGCCTGCTGAACTTTTAATGATAATCCTGGATATTCAGAATTCTCACACCAATACTGACTATGATTACATCCAGTATGTAATTGATAGGATGCATGGGGAGTTAATGTCTATCAAGAAGAGTAAGAGACCTATTAGATTCATGAATTACTCCCTCCTTATGCATTTGATTTTGTACTACCATAATAATCTTGATACGAGAATGTTGAAGTTAAGGACTTCTTTTGAGGGAAATCCAAACCCTGTGCAATATTGGTTAAGGGCCTGGAATCACACATCCAATGAGTGTAACTTCACTATTTTCCAAAATTATTTTGTCCACCCAATTCTTGAGATGTTGGGAACAAATCTTGTGAGGCTTCCAACTAAGGTCTTGAGGGTGTTAAGGCCAATGCAGTATGAAGATAAATGGCTAGGGAACCACAATTGGGGAGATTTCTACCTAGGAAATAACTTCACAGTTATCAGAGTTTATGGGTGCCCCCAACCCCCACATATGCTTCCTATATTTGTACCTCCTAGGGTTTCTATGATGGAATTCATCTGGAAATTAATGTGGACTGACAAAGAGCACCTAGCACCTCATAGGAAGGGTACCTTCACACCGAGGCAATTCAGGATTGGTAGCTTCTTGATTGGAAAAAGAGCATTGGATCAGGTCAGCAGTTGGTTAAATCATTTCAAGATGACTACAAGTACCTGCCGGTATGTTGATTCTTAGGGTTTCATCAGGATTGCTAGGATGACCTTGATCCCTAACATTGGAGTGATTAGAGAACATGAAGGTTTGGATGAGGAGGATGTGATAAGGAATATGTTGGACTTAGATGAGGCAGGAAGAAGATGGACCAAATATTTTGATCTGCTAGATAGTAAGGCCAAATTGAGGAAGGCAAAAATCCCTTTTGGTGGTTTTTTCCCTAAGCTCCCATATCTTCAAAGAATGGAGAAAATGATAGAAACACATGGCACCCTATCTAACTAGTTGGAAGGGTTTCTTCAGGAGAAGTTGGATGTGCCAAGAAAATATTCTACTTCTAAGCTTGGGGAATTCATTGATGATTCACAAGAGGGTGAAATTCCACCTCAAGGTGGGGACTCACCAATTATTGATTTGACACAAGACCCACAAAAAGAAGGGGTTACTTTTGAGTTACCATTGAAAAAATAGAGGCTTGAAGTAGGTGATCCTTCCAAGAAGAAAAAATAGAAGAGGGTACTTGATAGTGCTTCAGTTCTTGTGCCTGGTAATAGAGCCTACCATCATCAATTGAGAAAGGCTATTAGAGAAGGCAAGAAGGTTTTGTCAAAAGAAGAGGGGGATTTACCCTTGTTGCTGGGACAAGATGAAAGAGAACTTTACCAAGAGTAGTTTCTCAGTGATGACCAGTTCATCAATAGCAAGGAATTCATGGATTTCCTCATTTGGAGGAAACATGAGGAAGTTAAAAAGACCTTGCCTTAGGGGATGAAACCAAGTGAGGATACTTTAAGAGCTCTGACATCATATGATCCCAGTCTTGAGAGGATTACTGTGGAAGAAGCAAGAGAAATGGTTAAGTCAAGTGGCATGCTTCTAACCCCTAGATGGGACTTGACCTCTACCTTTATCATTGATCAGATTAGAAAGCAGCTAGAGGGAAGCTTGTCATATGAAGTGTGGATTAATGACATGATCAGAGGAAGTGGTTATGATCCCAAGTCTCAAGCAGTTTCACTTTGGTCTTTGGCTTTGAGAACTAACAAGCCATTTGTAATAAGCATTAAGGACAAAATAGAAGGAAATAAAATTGTCTGGACTGTGTAGAACACCACTAATCTCGAGGTATCTAAGGAAGTAACACACTTGGCCCATATAAATGAGGCAAAAACCATCCAATTGTCAGAAAGATATGACAAATTGTTTGAAAACTCAATGAAGGTTGCTAAAGATAGGGATTTAAAGCTTATGATGATCAAGAAAATGGGGGGTGAATTGGAAGAAATGAGGGCTAAGCTTGAAGAAGCATCTAAGGTAGTGCCTCCACCTCCATTGAAAATTGAGTCCCATCCTCAGCTAGAAGCAAAGGTTCCTGACTGGCCAGTGGAAGATCTAGAGAAAGTGAGGCTAGAAGTAGCCTTGAAAACTATGACTGATGTCGTGCAACATAGATAGGACAGAATAAAAGATAGGATGGATTCAGTCCATCAATAAATTGTCTTGTTGCATAAGGCAAATGAAAAAGTGAATAAGTCATTAGCTACCTTGGAGCCACTCTATAGCATATGGTCGGGAAGGAGTTTGTTGTTTGAAAAGCTTGATGCCCTACAGGAACACAAGCCCAATATCCTTGAGGTGGTGACTGAGGTCTATGAGAAGATTGGATTGGTGAGTGCTCTTTCAAAGTTTTTTAAAGGGAAGTCTAACCAACTGAAGGCCAAGTTGGCCATGTTTGACAAGGATTACATTAAGTACCTTCCCTCAGTGTATGGGGATGATGGAAATATAATCAGTGCAGATGAATGGAAGCTAAGCATGGAGCAAATAATAATCAAGCATGAGGCTTTTCTTGGGCGTGACAATACTTTGGACATGCATGGTTGTAATAGTATGATTGATAACCTGATAAAGGTTGAAAATGACTGCATAAGATTTGTCATAGATGTCAAGGGCATCACTGATTCCAAGTGGGAGGTATAATACCCCAAAATTGGCACCTAATAATTTCAATCAATTTTGGTGCATTTTCTTCAATTTCACATCTTCAAAGTCCTATTTACTAGGCAATTTTCTCTCTCCTACCCGACTTTACTTTGACTTGATGTAAATTGAAAAAACCTTAATTTGCATTAATCTCACAACATAATTAATTCCTAAGCATTCAACTTTATGAGCTAAATAACCCCTATGATAAATTAATTTAATTCTAAAGTCCTAAGTGCTTTAAATTAAATTAAAATCCACCCCCTTTGGCTAATACACATAAAAAAAGGAATTAATCTTATTTAGTTATTTGAATGGACACCTCTTTATTTGAATTTAATAATTCAAATTACTGAAATGATCACCCATATGTGGCAATATTTAATTCTCTTAATTAAATAAATCTTTCATATTTGTCTCAATTGGGAATGAAGAGGCAACCCTTCATTTTCAAGAACCTCTTCATTCTCTCCCCGGGCTTGTCTATTTAATGAACCTTCTCCTTCATTCAAAAGAGAGCAATTTGAAAGCACATAGACTATAGAGAAATTCTATCTCAACTATTTACATATTTTCAAAGCTTATTGCATTAATTAGTTTTCTCTCATTTAGTGTTAATTGCATCCTTCATAGTAGATTAATCTCTTCATTGCTATTAGTTAAATGTCATATTTCTTTCAAGCTTTCTTAGACTAGATTCTGCATTCCATATTTGCTTTCAAGTTATTATATTAAAATTTGTACACCATTCTAGATTATAAACTACATCTTCATTCTTAGATTAATCTCATTTTTCTTATCATTATAGCTTTCAAATCCTCTATATTAACTCGGTCTTATGGTTGTTGGCTCTCTAATCTGAGAGTAATTAAACACCCCGATTAATTAGGAGGCAACAGGTCGCTTCACCATGAATTTTGAATTGAGTAATCCATACTCATTCTCATAATTCGATTGTGTGAGTAATGACTATGTTGTGTGTGTAGTTGGAATAGAGGTCCACATTCAGTTATATACATTCTGGCACCCACCGTGGGGCAGAAAATCTGATTTCTAGCCTCATTGATTTTTAAACTTTTTTTTGAATTCTGCAATCTATTGTACGTCCATACTTCTCTATGTACAGAAGTTTGACCAAGATTCCTGAGTGTACCACACAAAGTTTTTCTCCCTATAACACTCTCTCGCATGACATTGTACTCTCTCATGTAGGCCCTGGTACTTTCTCACGCACTGTGCTGTACTTCCTCATGCAAAGTTTCTCTATCAGACAATTAAAATTTCTAGATTCTATAATTTTCTGTTGTTTTTTTCTGACATCTAGTTTTTTTTGCTATTTATTTTAGATCTTTGTTTTTATCATAGCATAACAGTGGTCTGCAGGTCGCTTTGTTGAAGATCTCAAAACTTACTAATGGTTTGATTGCAGGACGATTGCCAAAGAACAATTAAAATGTTGTGTTTGTTTTCTTGCTTTCTTTCACATAGTCTAATTAGGGCTCCATTAAAATTTCTTAAAGGCCCTAATAGCAAAGTAGGGGAATAGGCTCTTCATTACATGGAATTGACACCCACTGATGAAACTGAGACCCAGATGTTGCTAGAATTATGGATACTTGGGGAAGCGGAGAAAGGTAGTGAATTTTTAACACTTCTACTTGCCAGGGGATTATGCTCTTCTCTCTTTAAGAGAACTAGAAACCCAAAAGCTTGTGGATTTGGGTGAAGTGAAGCTAACTCGGTGATGAATTTTCTTGATGTGTTTGGGTGAAGTGAAGAGGTAGAGAAGTATGCTCTTCTCTCTTTGAGATAAATAGAAAATCAAACAGTTGGATCTAAGCCAAGTTATGTCACCTTTAGACAGCCTGCCGAAAGTTGAACCTTTAGGAACGACCCAAGTGAGTACGCACCTATCACCGGTGATTCTGCCTCACTATAATAAAGAATGTTTTGTTGAGTCTAAAGACTCCAAAACCATGTTAACTTCCTTCTCTTGATTTTGACATAATCTTGAGAAGGCTCCGTCTGTTGTACTGAGCGGCGCCACTCCTAGCCCTGCTTGCGAGGGTGTATGACTTTCGGGTGTTGGTGTGGCTGCGAGGCCCTAGCCCTGTATTGGGGACATCGAAGGTTAGTGTGAATGAAAGCCCACTAAGAACTTTCCCTAGTTAGTTTCCTACATGGTTCACCTCCGAAAGGAGTCATAATCTTTGCCCAGGGAGGGGGAAGAATCTCTCCCGTAGATTCCCACCATAGGCATGCACCTGGACACTTGAAGGTGGTATATGACACTAGCCCCTACCACAAGGGTAACCTTTGAACATATACTATTGAGTCCTTGGAAACACCAAAAAAATGGGTGCCCTCTAGGGGGTGACACAACTGTGTGAGGTGCATGCATGCACATAAGCAGTGGGGAAAAGGTTTTGGCTTCTCACCATTTTTTTTGTAGGGATAACTATGTGTTTGTTATCGAGTCTTCAAATTATCTATCATGATTAAACAAAGACTCCCCCGATAATACCAAGTTGCTTTGTCATTGGTAGGTCTATTTTTGACTACTTCTTGTGTCACCATTGCTTGATCAAACCTCTATGCTTGTGAACGAGTGCTTGAAACCTTCAAATTGAGATTGTTGATTAAACTATCCTTCAAGCTATCTAGAAACTAGATTTCCTATCTGAGAACCTTTTACACTGTCCTGAAACTTGTCCTTTATCTCAAAATTTGTGTTAAGCTATCAAACACTATCCTTTTCCCATGCGAAGTTTTAGAAACTGAGTACTTTCTTGTGCGAGATTTCATTCTCTCATGTGAAGCCTGGCATTATCTCGCGTAGCCTGGTATTCTCTCGCGTGAAACTATAGCCCACTTTTAAAAAAATAGAGACTTATTTCCTATTGACTGGTTGACTTTTTATCTGATCTAGTTTTTGTCTGAGGTCTGTTTATCTATTTTCTTGTCATTCATTGTTATAAATTGAGTGTCTCGAGCTACAAACTGATCGATTTTGCTTAAAATCTCATTTGTCTCCTTGATTTTTATCTCATCTCTTTGTGCTTTTGTACCTCACGTTGTGATAGTCTTATCTCAGTTGTTCTAGCCATACTCCTGATGATTCATACTAGGTGCATCTCACATCTTGGTTGTTCTGGCCTTTATCTCCTTTTCATTGTTCCTAGAGATAGAGTTTTTTGCATCATCCTAAGTCTTCTCTCATTTCATCTTCATCTATGACTGTCATGACTAGAAGTGGAAAAACTTATCCCATTCATAATACTGGTCAAGGTAGAAGTGAACCTCCTAATCGAGAAATAGATCATCCTGAATCCATTGCAAAATCTAAACTTTGTGAGGAATCCTCAAGTTCTTCGTTGAGTACTTTGAAAGATAGCTCATCTCAATCACCTCCAGTGTTCCAAGAGTGTTTTAATCCATTGTTTGAAGTGCAACTTGGTTTCTCATTCCAAGGTTAAGACAACTCATTCTTCCAAAACAATTCATTATTTCATAACTTTGAGAGGCATTTTCCTTAGACTAATCCTATTATTAGACCTATTGATCCTGCTAAAAATAGTGACTCATTTGAACCTAGTGATACTGTTAACAATATCTTCTCATCTAAATTTGTTAAATCTTTTGATCTTGTTCATTCATCAAAAGTTACCTTATCTGTACCTTTTTGACATCGTTCACATCACTTTATTGAGGCTTCAATTGTTGCACAGTCCTCTATTGAGAAGATGAGAGATCCATTCAACTTTCAACCAGGAAAATATAGCCAAACTTTTAATCAGTCTCAAAACAACTAGCATTTTGGTCAATCTTCCAATGACCAACATCATGCCCAACCTTGAAATGAGCAACGCCATGATCAAACTCAAGATTTTCAACATCAAGCTCAAAACAAGGCTCAAGGGGGTCAACCAACGTATCTTTATTGTCCTACTCCTTATGATCAGACTCAAGATCAAGTCCCAAGTATTTATGAGATCCTTGGCAATGATGGTGATGGCACCATAACTCAAAATGACATAGATGCTATGAAAGAAAACAAGGGTCTTATTAAGATGATGGAGATCCTCCTTCTAGAGGAGAAGGAAAAATACTTCCTTGAGTTAGCTAAACAAGGGGCCAAGTTACCCCCAGACTATCAAGTTGAAACACTCATGGCCAAGGAAGAAGAAATTGAGACTGCAAAGTTGCAAAAGATGGTCTGAGACATGCAAGATCAGATTAGCCAACTTGCAAAGAATAGGGACAAACCCACTCAACAATTCACAATGGAAATTATTTGTCCTTTCCCCTTCGATAGAAGTCTTCATATGCCACCTTTTCCCAGAGGTGTAGAGCTCCCTAAATATGATAAATACTTGGGTGCAACCAATCCCCAAGATCACTTGATGGAGTTTGGTGCATTATATATGGAATTCATGCATGATCAAACCTATCTTATGTGCCTATTTCCTCATAGCTTGGGTGGACCAGCTATGGAATGGTTTTCTAGATTGCCCACTGGAATTAAGAATTTTGATGAAATGGCTAATATGTTTCTCCAATATTACTCACATAATATTCAGCATCCGGTCAACATCTGGGATCTTTGCAATTTAAAACAATGACAAGGAGAATATTTCCTAACATTTCTCCAAAGGTGGAGACAATTATGTACAAGGTGTCCTCACAAGCTACCAGAGTCTGACAGACTTAAAATTTTCTTTGAAAATCTTGTCCCAAACTATGGATACCAAGTGCAATTACAAGGTCCTCTAACCTTTAATAGCATGATTAAACAAGTAGTGTGAATAGAGGCCTTTATGATCAAGAAAGGTGAATTAACTTTGAGTAAAGACAACAAACAGGGATCTTCAAACTCAAATAAGGATAAAGGGAAGTTTTTTAACAAGAATAGAGACATTGTGAATGATGGAGTGGTTGACAATGTGACTCCAAAATCTTCTAAGTCTATTTTTAATCTCTCTTCCACCATACAAGCGGTTAAAGTGGCTGAAAAGCCTGTGGTGGAAAATCAGCAACCTTCAAGGTTTTCTAGAAACAAACCTTGGGCATCATGACCCAAGCGTGAATTTAATTCCTTGGGAGAACCACTTGATGTGGTCTACAAAACTCTTGTGCAGAATCAGATTCTTACTCCTTTGGAAAAGCGTCTCTATGACCCACAACCATGAACTCATTGGTGGAATGACAATGCCTATTATGACTATCACCAAAATAAGGGTCATAAGACTTCTACTTGTCTTCAACTGAAACATAAGGTCCAAGATTTGATTGATAGTGGTGATATTGTTGTGGATGGCCATAACAAGAATTCAGACCATCAAGCATTTAAGGATCCCTTCCCTCCTCATGAGAAGGGTGAGTCTTCAAATGCCAAGAATACCAATGCTAAAGTCAATTACATACACTAATGATAACAATGTTATTGGTATGATCAAACCTATTGAGATAGAGTACTGTGACGTGATTACTATTAAGGGGAGAGATGATGCTCCCAAACCTAAGACTCTTTTCATCTTACGTAATTTTGTGTCTCATTCATCTAAATCTGAACAACCTCAAGACTATGCTAATGTGGTTACTCGATCATGAGGAAGAGTTGTTTTGAAAGGTCCCGATACTTTTGCATCCACTTCGAAGCAAAATATGGATAAGACTACTATTGGCCTTGCAAACAATAACATGAAACCTATCCCTACAGCTAGCTCGGCTAGTTATAGCATCTTAGATCAGCTCCAGTGAACCAATGCTCAGATTACCATTTTTGAGTTGTTGAAGATCTTGCTTGCTCATAGGCAGATTTTGGATAAAGCCCTCGTCGAGGCAAATGTTCCCAAGGATCTTGATCTCAACCGGTTCCAATCTATGGTGGGTCATTTGACCTTGCCTCACTATCTATCCTTTTCTAAAGAAGATGATCACTCTTTGAGCCATCCGCATAACGCTCCCTTACATATAGAGGTAATGATAGGTCCTAAATGCCTCCACTGAGTGCTCATAGACAATGGTGCTGGTCTTAATATCTATTCCACTAAGTTGCTTACTCATCTAGGTTATGATGAGAATTGCATAGACTCCTGCAAAAATATTACCATCAAAGCTTATGATGAAGAAGAATGTAATTTCTAAGGCTTAGTTGTGCTACCTATCCACATAGGACCTATTGAGAGAGATGTTACTTTTCAAGTTCTAGACATTCCTCTTGCCTACAACATCTTGTTGGGTAGGCCATGGATTCATGAGATGCAGGTTGTTCCATCTACGTACCATCAATGCATTAAGTTTCCATTCCATGGGGCAGAAGTCACTGTGCCTGCTAACACCAATTACTCTTGCAACACTCTTGCACAATCTGCAGATAGCTTTGTTCTGGCTAATAGAGAGTCCACTGAGTTTTATGATGCTAAGCCGAAGGAAATGGAACAAACTTTGAGACTTAAGGATATAGGCATGGGAGAATACCGAATTGAACCTGTGCTATCACTTTTTGCTCTACCTCTGTCCCCACGCTCTTATGGGAGACCTTCTAAGGGTAACAAAACTTCTGATGACCCTCCTCAAACAATCTACAATGGTGCCTTTGTACGGACCTCTACACCTTTAGAAGATGAGGATGAAGAGAGGGCTATCACAACTTGGATCTATAAAGGAAAATAAATATCTGAAACAACTACTCCACCTCCAGATTTAGAGCAAGAGCCATACGATGAGGCCTTCAAGATCATGAAGTGCTTTGGCTATAAGGGGAGTGGCCCTATAGGAAAGAATGACAATGGTTTGCTAAATCCCATTGAAGTTATAGGTCGTAGCAAAAAGGATACTAATGGCTTAGGATTCAAAAAGATCCCCTTTCATTTAGGGATAAACAAATTTGTGCCAGAACCAGAGCCTAAACCTGAACTCGAGTCAGAATTTGATGATACTACTCTAGAGGTAAATCCAGAGGCCAGCTCTAATGAAGACACATTTCCATATTCTATTCCTTCAGAACTCGCTACACTCTTTACAGAACCTAATGAACCTGTTATACCTGTCCACATGATAGAAACTGATAGTGATTCTGATGAGACCACTTCGGTGCATCAATTTACATATGACCAATGGAAAGCAACACTAAATGATGATCCCAATTTTCAAGGTGAATGATATAGGCTGTCGTATTTTCAAAAGCATCTTGAACAAGAACAACTCCAGCAAGTTGTTAACACCACAAGAGATAATAATGAGCCTGATGATGCTGCCAGTGTTAGTAAAATTCCCACATCAAGTACTGACTCACATGAGTATGAATTTGACTCTTTGTCTAATGCTACTTATGATAAAGATATAGACATGGTGCATACCTATGAAAGACTTCTCAAAATAGGTGAAGGGTCTAGTGTTAGGCCGCATGAATTAGATGCCATTGGTGTTAACTTGTCCTCTACTTCCAATGTAGGGTCTTATAGGGATTCAAACACTCCTTTGGATGAGATCGCTCTAGGTCTTTACTTGCTCATTCGCTCTTTTGATGGTTATACCGTGAACACAATTGAACCAGTCACTACTTCTCTTTCACTCCATCATCTCGATCTGATAAACTAGAACTCCCCCTCATCATCCAATGAAGTCCTAACATTCCAGAATGATTATGATCTATCTTGTTACCTCCATGCTATTGAAATTGTGATGTCCTCCACCAGTGAAAGCAGTGTCAGCATGACAGAGGTGGATATCAAGTATCTTAGTCAAAAAATTAAAAGAAGAAAAAATAGATGCTCTAATGGTGAAAACCACATTGTGGCAGTATCAGAGTCAAAAATAGTAAAAATAAAAGACGTATCTGAGGGTGAAAACCTCTTTGAGGTGTCCAAGGATGAGATACTTGATATGCTTCCAAGCCACTTTCAAGAGAGGTCATCAGTATTGATTGAGCTAACACAACCAGTAAATTTGGGTACAGAGGCTGCTCCACAAATTATTCATCTAGCACAATCATTGTCTACAAAAGAGAAAGAAGAGTTCACTAGCTTCTTTCAAAGCAAGAAAATAAACTTTGCATGGATTTACTCTGACATTCCTGGATTAGATCCCAATCTAATCATGCACCATTTGTCCATTGCGCTAGGTATTAAACCTATTAAACAAAAGCTTTGAAAGATGCATCCACACATGGCACTTTTGGTCAAGGCAGAGCTAGAAAAGATTCTTAAGGCTATTTTCATAAGAACTATTGATTATGTAGAATGGATTTCAAATATTATCCCAATCACCAAACATGATAAATCCATTCATGTGTGTATAGACTTTAGCATGACTTCTCGCTACCTAATATTGACATGATAGTGGACATGACAGTAGGATATGAGATGTATTCCTTGATGGATGGCTTTTTTGGCTATAACCAAATAAAAATTGTGCTAGAAGATCAAGAAAAGACCACTTTCACATGTGCCCGGGGCACCTTTTGCTAGAATGTCATGCCTTTTGGGATTAAGAATGCTGGAGCAACATATCAGAGAGCTGTTACTACCATTTTCCATGATATGATGCATAAAATAATGGAGGACAATGTGGATGATAATTTAGCCAAAAGCATGCAGTGAAGAACTCATCTTACAGATTTGGGTCCCATACTTGACCACATGGAATAATTTAGTCTTGGACTTAATCTAAAGAAATGTGCATTCGACGTCACTTCTAGGAAACTATTGGGTTACATAATTTCAGCTAAAGGCATAGAAGTTGATCCTAAAAAGGTGCAAGCTATTATGGACATGCCTCCACCCAAGAATATTAGTCAAATGAGAGGATTATAGGGAAGACTACAATCTATTCAACATTTCATTTCACAGTTGGCCGACAAGTCATAACCATTTACTAAAACTTTGCATAAGGGTGTGACTTATGAATGGAATGAAGAATGTGATAGGGGACTCACTCAGATTAAATAGTATCTTGCTAATCCACCTATATTGATGCCTCCTATTAATGGGAAGCCACTCATACTATACATCTTAGCAATGAACACATCTTTGGGTGCTCTCCTAGCTCAAGAAGATCAGAACAACAAAGAGAGGGCCATTTACTATATCAGCAGAATATTGGTTTCATATGAAATGAACTATTCTATCATTGAGAAAGCTTGCCTAGCAGTAGTGTTTGCTTCTCAAAAATTGTGGCATTATATGCTAGCTCACACCATAAGGCTTATTGCAAAAATTGATCCACTAAAGTACCTACTGAGCAAGGGTGCCCTCATGGGTAGATTAGAAAAATGGGTGATGATACTTAGTGAATTTGACATTGAGTATGTGGAAAGAAAATCTATTAAAGGACAAACAATTGTTGATAAGCTGTCAGAAGCTCCTCTAAAAGATCACCAACCTTTGTGTATTGAATTTCCAGATGAATCCATCATGCTTCTCACACATCAAGCTTGGAGCATGTTCTTTGATGGATCATTTACTCAGCAAGGATCTGGTGCAGGCATTTTGTTTATAACACCTCAAAGATACTCATTACCAAAAGCTTACAAAATGTTGTTTCCCTACACAAACAACATTGCTGAATATGAAGCTCTCATTAATGGCATGAAGATAACCATTGAATGGCATGTAGATGAGCTCAAGGTCTTTGGAGACTCTTAGTTAATCATCAACCAAGTTAATGATGTCTATCAAACAAAAGATGACAAGCTAGTACCTTACAAAAGAATGGTGGATGATCTCAAATAGTACTTTTCACACATTTCTTTTCAGCAAATTCCAAGAGTAGACAATAAAGTAGCCGATGCTATGGCCACTCTTACTTCACTGTTACAAATGCTAGAAAATGACTTCAGACATGAATTCTTGGTGGAGACATTACACTTCCCTGCCTATGACATTCCTAAATCCAGGATGATCTGTTCAGTCATTGGACATGATTCATCCCACTACCACCATATCTATTCCTACCTTCATGACCAAATCATTCTAGACACCTATACCTAGAATGAAAAGTGTCACCTAATTCATATTGCTTCATGGTATGTCATCATAGTAAATGACTTGTATAGACGGGGTCTAGACGGTACCCTCCTTAGGTGTCTAGAACTCGATGAGTCCAAATGTGCACTAGCTGAGGTACACGAAGGTATTTGTGGGTCTCATTCGAGTGGTCTGACGTTAGCTTGGAAACTTATTAGAGCTGGTTACTACTGGTTGGATATGGAAAAAGAAGTTGTTCAATATGCCAAGACTTGTAAACAGTGCCAATTTCATAGAAATATGATCCATGCTCCTACTAAAGAGGTTATTCCTTTCATCAGTTTCTAGCCATTTCAACAGTGGGCCTTTGACTTGGTGGGTCAGATACACCCTTCTTCTTCAAAAGGACATAAGTTTATCATCATAGCTACTGATTATTTTACCAAGTGGGTTGAGGTAGTGCCTCTAGCTGTAGTTGATGGCAAGTCTGTGGCTATGTTTATATTGAACTATATCATCTATAGATATGGTGTACCCTCATCCATTATCACTGACAATGGGGGACAATTCAAGAACAAGGACTTGAGAGAGTTATGCACCAAATTCAGGATTATTCAGCATTGGTCATCTATCTATTATCCCCCGGGTAATGGACAAGCAGAAGATTCTAATAAGAAAATTCTCAAAATCTTGTACAGAACAGTTCATAAATCTGGTAGAGATTGGCACCTCCAGATTAATCTAGCTTTGTGGGCCTATAGAATAAGTATCTGAACACCAATAGGGGCTGCACCCTTTGCCTTGGTTTATGGAGCAGATGTAATATTACCTATTGAGGTCGAGATTCCTACATTGTGAATCTCCCTGAGGGGCCTCATCATCGATGAAGAGAATAGAATATCCCAGCTTCAAGAGCTTGAGTTACTAGATGAACATCAGAAGGTGGTGTTTGATCATCTAAGAGCATACCAAAAGAGGATGTCCAAAGCCTACAATAAGAAAGTTAGACAAAGAGAATTCCAAGTGGGTGATCTCGTCTTGAGAGAAAACCCCAAGAATTAGTAGCAGTGAGTTTGAAAAGGGAAATTTGAACCAAAATGGCTTGGTCTGTATGTTATTACTGTAACATTTGGGTCTGGTGCTTATCGACTCTCCACCACTGAAGGAGAACAGCTTAAAGAGCTTATCAATGCTCTTCACTTGAAGAAATTCTACAACTGAGGCATTCTCTGTATGCTCATGTACATACTTATTGGTCTTGAAAAAATCCTAAAAATGGTATATTGGCAAAAAATCCTTAAAAATTGCAAAATGTCCTAAAAAAATGATCATCTTAGTGAAAACCTGGTAAACAAATGCTTTGATGTATCTATTATCTTGGTGAAAACCTGGTAAACAAGCGCCTTGATAATAATATAAAAAATAGAAAATTTGAAAAAATACAAAAAAAATCAAAAGATAAAAAATACAAAAAAATGGAATATTCAAAAATAAAAAAAAATAAAAAAAAGAGAAAAGTACAAAAAAATTGAAAAAGAAGAAAAAATGTGTCATTGATGAAAACCTGGTAAACAGGCATCATGGTAGCAAAAATAGAATCTCTGCCAAGATGGTGAAAACCTGGTAAACAGGCACCTCTTGTTTCCTGAAGCTATATCTTATCTTAGCATCACTTGGCTCTTAGTTTTCTACTTTAGTTTCCTTGCATTCCTGCTTTAGTTTGCTTTCCCACTTTCCTGCTTTAGTTTTCTAGCTCATGCACTTTCTTTCAGTTGTCTTCGATATTTTCCTTGACTCTTCATGGATTGGAACTGGTCACACTTGGGGAAATCTTCCTGGTTTAGGGGGCATTGTCTTGTCACTTTCAAAAGTTTTGTTCACGCATCGGTCACCAGCGATTCTCACTGCGTCTGCCTACTGATGCCTAGCTATTGGTGAGATTTCTCTCCTTGAGGATCTCTTGGGTATCGGTCGCCAATGGCTCCCATTGTGCCTTCCTACTGATGCTTAGCCCTCATTCGAACCTCTCTCTTTTGAGATCTCTTCCTTACATCAGTCACCAATAATTCTCATTATGTCTACCTACTGATACTTGGTTTGAGCTCTAATATCTTCTTGAGACTTCATCTCTCATGATGGTCACTAGTGGTTCTCACTGCGTCTGCCTGCTGTCGCTATCCCGTTGAGACTTTGAATGTTGTACACTTCCGATTTGACTTCAATCCGCTTGAACACAAATGTAAACTAAAAATAAAACTAAATTTATGTTCCTTTGAAGCATGCTGAGTTTTTCCTTTGGGTGCTTGTTTTTTTTCTTTATCATTTCCCCTTGAGTGAATCTAAGACATCTTTCTTGACTGAGAAACACAAAGACTGGGGGCATGATCTTTTCTTTGCTTTATGTTTGCTAGTTTAGTTCCAATGATCCAATGAATCTACATAAGAGGGGTGTCCATCTGTAAGAGCCTTCATCTCGTATTGGATGGCCATGTGTACCTCGACTCCTTTTATATGGAAAATTTGGTGAGGTTGGTTCTTCTCCTTTTTTGTTTGAGTGACTTCTTTCTGCTATGAGTAAAATCGCAAATGCTCATCCTGCTAAGTGAACGTAAGGGTCACTGTGAGCATTCTTTTGTAAAGGAAGGAACTCTTGTGTGTCTGGTGTGTTTATTCACAAGCAACATTCAGGTCATTCTAGCAGCTATGCTTTGATGCTTATGTTAACTTGCTAAATCAAAAGGAATAGGTGTTCAAGTCATTCTGGCTTCTTGTGCCTTAATGCTTACACCTCATTCTAACAAATCTAAGACTTATGTCATATTCATATTCTCATGATTGCAATGTTAGTGAGGGTTCTATGACATCTTGTGAATGTCCTGTGCCTAAAAGGACTCAATGATGATAAATATGATGAGTCCAACAACCAAGTCCTAGGGTTTGCATTTAGCTTAGGCTTGCATTTTCATTCTAGGCTTGCATTTAGCTTAGACTTGCATTTTCATTCTAGGCTTGCATTGAGATTGTGTTTTTGTGCTCTCTTGATTGTCTTCTTCTAGATCTCTTCATCAAAGGTTCTCATCTTTCATCTCGGGTTCATCATGGCTACACAAGTGTCCGGTCCCCGCTCTCGATCTTCAAAACATCTTTTTGATGAGTACCTATTATATATTGCTATATCCTGCATGAGATGGTTAGTATCATTTTCATTTGCATTCATAAATCCATATACATTTACATATTCATTTGAATGTGCATCCATTATAAGCATACATAAAATCATACATCACATTCATCTATCTATCATCTATCATTGCATTTCACATTGCATATTCATACACCATCATAAAATAAAAACATGTGCATATTCATACCATCATAAAAGAGAAACATGTGCATTACATATCTAATCCATACATCTAAAGCATATAGAGCACATCTCATAAAACATCAATATCAATGCAATATATCAACAAGTACAATGATATCAACATCATGATCTCATATATATATATCTCTCGATTGAATCCATGTCATGTATAAAGAAGGGTGCTACTCGAGCACAATATAAAAAATGGGCTTCAATACATGGATATCAACAATATGCTAACTCTGCCCATCACCACCTGGAGGAGGTGGTGGCAGTGGTCCCTATGCTGGTGCCTGTGGTAGTGGTATTGGTCTTTGGGGAGGGGGCATTGGTCTCTGTGGAGGTGTTTGCTGTGGAGGTGCCTGCTGGAGAGGTGCTTGTGGGGGTGCCTGTGGTGCTCTAGCATACTCAAAAAATGGAGGCACCTACTTTGATACATCTGGAATAGCTTTGCAATATGCTACATAATAATAAGCTACCTAAGAAGACTCATATCTGATCTCCAGTCGTGCTCTCACCAACTCCTCACATAGCTCTTTGATCTCCTAATCCCTATCGGCTACACGGGTCTCCTATATGATGACTCAAGTATGGTAGTCATCTCTCTCACACTGAACCTGCATGACCCTCTCCCGGCTCTTCCTGAGAGCCTCCTATAGCTATGGTGCCTATGCTCCTATAGGAACATCTGGCATATCTGTATCATCGCCCAGAGGGGTTTGTTGTGAGGTATCCCCTGTTCTCTACTTGGTGGATCTCTGTTGAGACCCACTACTCTTGACACCTGCATCTGACCCCATAGTCCTTGGGGGGATGTCTGTTTGCACTAACCTAGGCCTCAATGCTCTTTCCCCAAGCCGTTGAACTGGTACCTGCTATTGTATAGGTACCTACGGCTGCTGCTGTCCCTATGGTCCCTGTTGTGCAGCCTGTTGCTGTACAGGCTACTGTACTGGTACTTGCTACTATGTTGATACCTGCTGCTATGCTCCCTGACCCATGCCAGTGGGATCTATAAATCTAGGATATGGATGGGCTAAGTAGTGATCTTTGTGTGCGGACATCATCCCTGTTAGGAATGGGAACACTGAGGGGGGGGGGGGTGAATCAGTGTTCACTGTAATTTAACTTTTTACTTTAATTTGAATACTAAATTATAAATGCTTAAGTACTAAATTAAACATTCATATAAACATGAAACATGAACTCAACACATGACACCAATATGGTTACGGGGAAACCCAAATAGGTAAAAACCCCGGTGGGACTTGATACCCACTAATAATTTGCACTAGTGTTTTGTGATCCTTGTTAGAAGATTCTTTACCTTGTTAGGAGTAGCTTTACAATGCTTTTAGTATAGTAGACCTTGTTAAGGTTCAGAACCAATTAGGATTCTTTTACAATGATCCCTATTAGGGGAGTGGACTCACTGTCCTAGAGCTCATTGCTCAAATGATGAAGGCTACAACCTTTTGAATCAGATACACACGATATCTGTAGGTAAACTGTCACTGTGACACTACTTGTCAGATCAGTTCCTTTGATGCACTGATACTTTGACCTCTAGAAAAGATCTAATACATCTTATGCTCACTTTGCATACCTTTTCTCTGCTTCTCACAACTCTATTACAACTTCCATACCCACTACAATGGGTGCATCTCATATTTATACACTCATACAAACAAAACAATTAGGTCGGCCCTATGACTAATTACAAACAATGATTCCAAAAGAATTGGCTTAAGTGTGCTTACAATTATACATGTACATATGTTGGAAACCTAAATACAATGGGTGCATAGCCTCTACAACATTAATTTATAATTGCAAACCAAAATAATCACATTCGGCTCTATGCTCTGTTCTCTGCTGGCACACACTGGCTGTGTAACTTCAACTGACTATAACTTTCACATCTTTGTATATCTACTTATGTTCTCTTAGAATAAGCTTAAGTATAGTCTAACAACCTTAACTTCTAGGGTGCATACCTTAATTCATCCATACACACATGCGCTGATGCTCTGAGTCTCTGGTACTCTGTATGCTATCTAGTCTTCAACACTTAACTAAATTCTGATCTTTACACTTGGTGCATTGACTCCAAACTACTATATGACTTTGTTTCCATAATGACAACACTATATCTAGTCATATATCTTAGTATATACAACTTGCAAACAATCTCCCACTTTTTCATTGATGGCAAAAAAGGAATATGGCCAAGTCTCTAACTGTCCCTTTACACAAAACTTTTGTCTTCTATACATTTTCTATACATAACTTTATATCTCCCTATACATATATGTACTCCATATTCTATACAACTCCCCCTTTGACATTAATGACAAAGGTGCATCAAAAAATTTATCTACATACACTTACTGAGGGAAAACATCCGGATATGCAATCTTGAGTTTTTGGATCTCCTTCTTCCAAAAGGTTATCAAAGAATTGACTATCTGTAGATGGGAGCATAATGCATATTGAAGCTTCTCCATCTTCTCCAATTCTATGCTCAAACCTTGATCATAGGTTATCATGGTTGCATCAATCTCCTTTATGTTTTGACTGAGAATGTCTAGAGAGGGTGCAAGAGCATTCCTCAATTGAGTCTGTCTAGACCTTATCTTCTCTATTTCTTTCTCTACCTTCTCAATTATATCCAACTGTCCTTGATAGACATTATTACACATGTTCACATTAGTGGATGTGTCTAGCACTAAAATCTTCACCTTCTCAATCATTACCTCTGCATCTTTGATCTTCTTAAGATGGGCATCAATGAACTTATCCTGATCCATGGATTTTGCAATGACTTTCCTTCCTTGATCTGCAAACTCCTTCAATGATGCCTAACCAGACTTAAGAGAGTTCAAGCCTAGTGAAAAATTACTCATCATTTCATTGAGTCTCTTCTTTAAGTATTTATCCTTTGCCACTAAGGCCACAGATTCTTCTAGACTAGAAAAATTAACTTTGAACTGAGAGATGACTATGCTCACATCATCAACTAAATGTACATTTACCATTTTCTTATCCTCTAGTAGCAGACTATTCAAAATATTTACTGATTCTACCAGGAGAGGATTCCTCATTACTTGCTTCTCCTTGGCCTTCTCCATAGCTAGGACACTAAACTTAATCAAGTCTTCTTCCTTCCAGGAGTCCAAACTACTAGTGTCAGGTGTGAAACTTGACAACAATGCTAAAGAGGGAGTGATGGGAGTGCTATCCATCACTTCTTGCTTCACCTTAACCAAATCAATAGAAGATTCATCTTTCTCTTCCACCTCTACTCCTCCTTTCTTTTCTTCATTAGATATATCTTGTATGATTACTTCTTCTTGCTGAGTGGGAGGAATATTGCTACATAGGATTTCTGCTTCCTCAGTGCTGACAAATGCTTCCTCAAACTTGTCTAACTCCTTATCAGTAGCCACCATGGCTATTTCCACATTATTTATGATAATTGTGTTATCTTTGGGTGATTCAATCATGGGCGCAGACTGATCTGCTTCTATTTGAGTTTCTACTATGGGCGCTGAGTCTTGAGGACTTGTCATTGGTACATTAGTGGGCTCTGCCACTTTATCTTCCTTGATGGGTGCAACAGGTGGTTTGATCTGTTGTTCTAACAAAACCTTCTCAAATGCTTTTTCTGTTTCCTTCATAATCAACTCATAATCTTTATTCATGATATGAAGAGTTCTCATTTTTGTTCTAAGGTGTGGCTTCACCAAATTCAATATCAGTTCCACTTCTTGTTTAGAGCATACTTGCAGAGTATCTTCTAATACTTGTTCTCTTATTCTTTGATCTTCCTCATTAGCTTGTCTCTTCAAATTTTCCAAAATATCCCATACTTTATCTAGAATTTTTGTTTTCAATTCAAGGACTGTCTTCTTGAACTTGATCATATGTTTGACAATCATACTATGAATTTCTGACTTATCAATCTCACTATATTATTCATAGAACTTCCCTACTTGATCAATTCTTCCCCCATCAACAATTCTTGCATTTAAAACTTTAAGGCTAGGTCTGAATCCTGCTTGAGGAGATGCTTGAGTGTTTTTCTTGCTCCTTAATGCTTGCGAGGATGGATGACTAGTGCTAGCTTCTTTCTTCCTTTTGAATAAAGGCTTATACTCTAAAGGAGTATCTTTGGGCATAGAAGGAGTACTATCTTATTTATCCTTATGACTATCATCTTTCTCAATTTTTATCTTTTTCAACTTGGGATCTTCTTTTTCTTTTGCTGTGCTCTTCAATTCTAGGGCAATCTTCTCATCCCTTGCTTTATCAAGGTCTACTTGTGATACACCATGAATTCTTAGGATCTCTGATGTGACCTTTGCAACTTTTCTTTTTGTTGCAACACTATTCAGCTTAGCATCAACTTCTCTAGTCTTCTCTTCATAGGTTCCCCACCTAGGTTCATTGTCATCCTTAGGGGCTGATAGTAGTACCTATGCATAAGCTTCAAGAACTTGTTCTCCAACCTCATACCCAAGTGGATGAATCCACTTAGTTCTAGGTTCCACAACTTCCATACATGTAGTATCAATCTCCACCATGAAGCATATTGTATCCTTATATTTCTCTACAATACTCTTAGGAATCCTGTACCTCATCTGCATTCTTGCTCTGAAAGTCTTCAATTCCAAAGTGATGTAATCTCTTAGTGTGCTTTTTGTGGATGTCTTGTTTAATATCTATGGCATGGTAGGAATGGACTTGTCTAGATACAAGTTTGACACTTTACCAACTATATGAAGGTACATATAGATGATTAGGGACCCAAACCTGAATACCTTAGTCTTATCATGTTTGATAGCTTTGATATTGTCTATCAACTATGCACACAAGATCTCACACAAGTTGAACTCTCCATCTTCTTGCACAAGATGGATGGCTACTAGAATAGTGCCTGCAGACACACTATTCACCTTGTTGGTATGATGAAATCTGTAACCCAATATCATTGATATCAACTTGATGTTTGGTTTCTCTATAGGCTCAATGGTCATGCCACGCTTATCACTTCTAGATTTACACACTTGCTCCACCACTTTCCTAACATCCTTACCCACAGGAAGGATGGCCCTTGTCTTAGAAAGGCCTATCATCTCATGAATTAGGTCTTCTATTATTCTTAATGGTACATCTCCAATCCAAAACAAATCATCATGGATTCTGCTCAACAACATCTTAATCCATTCAGTTTCATAGAATTCATATACCATGGCATATTCAATAATGGGGTGATCATTCCATTTAGTGTATTCATCCATGAACATTTTTTCAGGTTTCAACATTGTGTCCATGTGTGCCCTTAAGATATCCAGTCCAACAGGTTCCTTCTTATAATAGATGTAAGCCTTTATGTCTTCTACATGCATGACACCCATCGACGTGCGGGAAAATGCTCCCTCTAAATCATCTAGGGTTGATTTAAATGGGTGCCTCTTGAAAACATACCTCTTCTTCTCAGAAACATAAAAAATAATAGGAGTGGCCATGACTTACTTGATATTCACTTTCCAAATGATCTTTGAGATGTTCCAACGACTTTTGAAATGGTGCAACGAGCTAGGGTTTCTTGCAATCGATCAAATGCACTACAATTACTGATAGCTCAATCTCCAAATCTTCACAACAACTTCCAAGGCTCAATTTTCTCTTCAATCGCTCTGAATATGAATGCAATGAGTGAACAAACAACTTTCTATGTACTTAAAGTAAGAAATTCACCATTAATGTAACTCACGTAAACTAGGCTATCACTTTAAATTTTCAAATTTGAGTTCCGCTAACAATCATCATGTGTGCTCTTGCACAAAGGTTCCTATACACTCTAAAAGCTTAAGTCCAAAGGCACATACTCTGAGGATGAGTATACTAGCCATGCAAGGGTCTAGAGCTAAATTAGCTATGACCTTGAGGGCCATTCATTCAGATGTAGAGGGTGCATCCACTTGGGATGCATCCAATACATTCTCAATAACATTTTCCTTCTTTCCTTCTGACCAAATCATGCTCACATCATTTGAGGCCTTCATAAACTTAACTTCTGCTTCAGGATCCAAAACTAGTTCTTCATCCTTTTTAGGGCTTTCTTGACCTTGCGTCCTTGATCTACAAAACTTTGAGATATGTCCAGCCTTGTTACATGTGTGACAAATCACTAGAGGTCTATTATTCCTTGGTGAATTGACATGAGTCACCATTCTACATGTTCTAGCTAAGTGACCATTATTGTTACATATCTGACATGTAACATTCTGAGAACTTCTTGCATTGGTCTGATTCTGATTTCTTTGATCATGCTGAATCCTATTCTTCTTACTAGTCTTGAAATTTATTGCTCTAAGACCAAATCTATTACATGTATAATAGTAACCATTGAAAGGTTTTACCTTTGTACAGTTCCTTGCAATGTGTCCATGCTTGTTACATACAAAACAAGTGCATTCTACAGGCTTGCACTCATTCTTAGGAGGATCACTATTGTCTTTGGTTTGATCTTCAGTCTTCTCATCATTAGTAGAGTTCTTTTATGAATCCTTTCTTACTCGTATATTGTCAATCTGATTCTGTGCTTCATTGTATCCAATACAACTAGTGTCTCCTTTGATTCTTCTTGCATATAACTGTGATTCTACCAACTCAGCACTAGTGTGTAATTTGTCAATATGATCCTTTGACTTCTTCAATTTAGATTCCAAGCTTTCTTTGATATTCTTTAGCTCCAAGATTTCTAAGTCAGCCTCCTTTAGTTCTTCATTCAGTTGAAGGTTCTCCTTGACTTGTTCATTATAGACATCTTGATTGTTCATCAGCTTGTCATCTAATTCTTCAAGCCGACTTAACAAGGATGCATTTTCTTCACTCAACTTCTTGAATTTTTCTTCAAGTTCACTGTTAGAGCATCCTTTCAAATATTTTCTTAGTCTTTTGATAACTAATTGATCATCACTGACTTTTTCCTTCAGTTCTTCAATTTCTCTTTCCGAATTGTCTAGGTCTTCAAGATTCTTCTTCAAGTGTTTCATATCTGGTTTGTCCATGATCTCCTCAATTGGTTAAACTTCTTTGCTAAGGACCAGAGCTCTGATACCAATTGTTAGGAATGGGAACACTGAGGGGGGGGGGGGGGGGTGAATCAGTGTTCACTGTAATTTAACTTTTTACTTTAATTTGAATACTGAATTATAAATGCTTAAGTATTGAATTAAACATTCATATAAACATGAAACATGAAATCAAAACATGACACCAATATGGTTATGGGGAAACCCAAATAGGTAAAAACCTCGGTGGGACTTGATACCCACTAATAATCTGCACTAGTGTTTTGTGATCCTTGTTAGAAGATCCTTTACCCTGTTAGGAGTAGCTTTACAATGCTTTTAGTACAGTAGACCTTGTTAAGGGTCAAACCCTATTAGGAGTCTTTTAAAATGATCCCTGTTAGGGGAGTGGACTCACTGTCCTAGATCTCACTACTCAAATGATGAAGGCTACAACCTTCTGAATTAGATACACACTATATCTGTAGGTGAACTATCACTGTGACACTACTTGTTAGATCAATTCCTTTGGTGCGTTGATGCTTTGACCTCTAGAAAAGCTCTAATACATCTTATGCTCACTTTGCATACCTCTTCTCTACTTCTCACAACTCTATTACAACTTCCATACCGATTACAATGGGCGCATCTCATATTTATACGCTCATAGAAACAAAACAATTAGGTCGGCCCTATAACTAATTACAAATAATGCTTCCAAAAGAACTAGCTTAAGCGTGCTTACAATTATACATTTACATATGTCAGAAACCTAAATACAATGGGCACATAGCCTCTACAACATTAATTTATAATCGCAAACCAAAATAGTCACTGTCGGTTCTATGCTCTGTTCTCTGCTGGCACACACTAGCTGTGTAACTTCAACTGACTATAACTTTCACATCTTTGCATATCTACTTATGCACTCTTAGACTAAGCATAAGAATAGTCCAAAAACCTTAAATTCTAGGGCGCATACCTTAATTCATCTGTACACATGTGCGTTGATGCTCTGAGTCTTTGGTACTCTGTATGTTATCTAGTCTTCAACACTTAACTGAATTCTGATCTTTACACTTGGTGCGCTCACTCCAAACTACTATATGACTTTGTTGCCATAATGAAAACACTATATCTAGTCATATATCTCAGTATAGACAACTTGCCAACAATCCCTGCATTGGTGACATCCACCATGTAATCCCATCAGGCCTGAGGAATGCGTGCCTCAATTGCACATCTACCTGGATCTAATCTCGAATGCCACCCCTTCTTCTCCTCATCGGTGAAGTGGGCATAGGGGAAGTACTCATGGGAAACATCCAGTTGTCTCCCAAACTGATGCAAGACACGTGTAACAAGAAAGTGCTCAATGATGGTAACATTGTGCCCAATCAATGGACACGAGACAAACATGTAAGAAAGCTCCCTCTGAGCATCATCCCATGGCTTAGTAGCAACCCATGGTCTCTAGATAATAGCCTCCATATCATCGAGCTATCCACACCACTGCTCTATCTTACCCAGCAATGGATGAGTCATTGGACCTGCATACCTATATATATGGCTCCAGCACCTGTCGCATATCATGATATATAGGCCTACAAATAGGGAGATGCTCCCAGGCCCAGATCTGAAGAATGAAGACACCTGCTGCCATGGTCCTCACACTACGATATACTATCTCATGCATCTCATGGTACATCTGGGCTAGCATGCACTCACTCCATCTAAATCTGATTGCTGGTCTGGCCAACATCCGCTGCAACATAGAGCCCCAACCACACTCTAGTCTGTGTTGTCCTCTATCTAGAACAAGTTAACAACTTAGGAACATAGCGAGAACAATGACTAATGGGTGAGTGTCACTGTGCTTGTTGATCAAATCCTCCCAAGAGATGGCCTGACCCATCACTAGATCATCTTGGAAGATAGTCCTCAATGCCACTATGCCTACCCTCGACTGTACATCATACTCTACTCGAGCACCATGGATGGGTATCTGCAAGATCCTGTATATATCCTTAGGAGTGAGTGTCATCTCCCCTAATGGCAAATGGAAGGTGTTCATCTCCGAATGGAAATGATCTACAAGTGCACCAAGAAGACCGTGATTTACCCTAATGTCGGGTAGATCACGCAAGTATCCCAGACCAAGTCCCTCAATGTGAGCACTCTTAGCATCTGTCAATCTCTGTATCAATATAGTGATCACTGGATGATGTGACCTAAAGGTGATGTCAGGAAAGTCAACCTGTAAAACAAGTGATGACATTGGATCAGTATCTCAGTATGATGGTTTCAAAATGACAAACACAAATACAACAATGCATCTATCCTAGACATGACTCTACGATGCTCTACTTGGCTGATTTCATGCAAATTTGACAAATTTTGGCAAATACATTAAAACACTACTGCAACTTTTCGTGTGAGGAAACTTTTTCCTTGTGTGAGACAAAACCTTCTCTTGCGTGAAAATGAGAAAGTTTGCGTGGGATGACCTAACGCCCCACATGAGTTTTTAGGTAGAGCCTGGGCGGAGGAACCCTAACCCATGCGAGGAAACCATTTCCTCATGTGAGGGGTGACCTAGGCCGGCATGAGGAAACTATTTCCTCGTGTGAGACTTGAAGAACATGCTCCTAAAGTTGCTAGATCTACCCTAAATTGACCTAGAAAGCAATACAAATTGAAATGCAAGGAGGATTATCAACTACTCACAGGTGGGTGATACTCTGGCGGCCAGGCGTGTCATTGTGAGTGCTCAAATTGATGCATATGCACTGGAAGGTCCTCCATTCTCTCTCTTAGAGCTCAAATCGCAAGAAGACAAAAGTGAATAATGAATTGAAAATGACCCCTCCGAGCCTTATATAGCTTTTTGCCCTAATTTTCAAAGTGCTTCGTTTTGTGCAAAAATTGCACCCTTGGCTAAATCAACTACTCTAAATCCATTTTCGGGATCAAAATCAAAATCTGTCATCTCTAGATAGCTCAAAATCATGTTTTAAAATTTTGGACCCTTTGGGATCAGACACTTGTGCAGTCAGTCTTCTGGCATCATCTTCCTACCAGATCCTCATCTTTTCATCATTATCTTGAGATCTTCAATGTTTTCATAAAAGTCAACTCTGGTCAATCATGATCAAAATTGGTCAACAAGACCTCCCAATCACTCCATTTTCTTATGTAGCTTCTCAAATCTAGTCTGATTGCTTCTACTTTGCAACCTCTTATTGTCAATCATACTTATGATATGTCATCTTTCGATTTTGCTCCCGAGGGGGCAGGATGATTGCATCATTTGAATCTTGTCGAACTAGTCTCATTTCAATATGATCTAAATCAAAGTCCTCACCGCTTGGGGCATCTCTTCACTAGGGGCATCTTCATGCCTCGCATCTGGTCATCTATCTTTTAGGTATTTGAGCAATCTAACTCAGATCCTCAGGAATCAAGCTTCGTTCTGGAGATGGTTCTTGAAATCTTTTAGGTATTGGGGCAATCTAACCCTAATTCCTGGGAGTCAAGCTTCATTCTAGAGATGGCTCTTGAAATCTCTTTTAGACCATTATCTGGGCAATCTAAATCGGGTCTCAGAGGGCTAAAGCTTTGTATTGGGGCAATCTAACCATGATTCTAGAAATTAGTCCTAAATCTGCATCTATCATCATTTGACCAATCGGTATTGGGGCAATCTAACCTTGATTCCAATCTCTTCTCAAGTTGTCATTAGACTGTTGTATTTGTAATCTAGCTTAGACTTCGGAGAATCATGCCTCATTTTGGAGGTGGTTCTGCAATTCGATTTATTTCGGTGTCTTGGCATCCTAACCTTGACTTTTGAGGGTTAAGCTCCATTCTAAGGATAATCCTAAAACCTCATCTGTCGCATCAAACTATTCTTTGAATCAATGCACTGCTCACACATCAATTCAAAGCGGGGAAAATGTAATACCGCAAAATTGGCACCTAATAATTTAATCAATTTTGGTGCATTTTCTTCAATTTCACATCTTCAAAGTCCTATTTACTAGGCAATTTTATCTCTCCTACCTGACTTTACTTTGACTTGATGTCAATTGCAAAAACCCTAATTTGCATTAATCTCACAACATAATTAATTCCTAAGTATTCAACTTTATGAGCTAAATAACCCCTATGATAAATTAATTTAATTCTAAAGTCCTAAGTGCTTTAAATTAAATTAAAATCCACCCCCTTTGGCTAATACACATAAAAAAAGGAATTAATCTTATTTAGTTATTTGAATGGACACCTCTTTATTTGAATTTAATAATTCAAATTACTCGAACGGTCACCCATATGTGGCAATATTTAATTCTCTTAATTAAATAAATCTTTCATATTTGTCTCAATTGGGAATGAAGAGGCAACCATTCATTTTCAAGAACCTCTTCATTCTCTCCTCGGGCTTGTCTATTTAATGAACCTTCTCCTTCATTCAAAAGAGAGCAATTTGAAAGCACATAGACTATAGCAAAATTCTGTCTCAACTATTTACATATTTTCAAAGCTTATTGCATTAATTAGTTTGCTCTCATTTAGTGTTAATTGCATCCTTCATAGTAGATTAATCTCTTCATTGATATTAGTTAATTGTCATCTTTCTTTCAAGCTTTCTTAGACTAGAATCTACATTTCATATTTGCTTTCAAGTTATTAGATTAAAATCTGCACTCCATTCTAGATTATAAACTGCATCTTCATTCTTAGATTAATCTCATTTTGCTTATCATTCTAGATTTCAAATCCTCCATATTAACTCAGTCTTATGGTTGTTGGCTCTCCAATCTGAGTAATTAAACACCCTAATTAATTAGAAGGCAACAGGTCGCTTCACCATGAATTTCAAATTGAGTAATCCATACTCATTCTCATAATTTGATTGTGTGAGTTATGACTATGTTGTGTGTGTAGTTGGATTAGAGGTCCACATTCAGCTATATATAGGAGGTACAGTTGAAGACATTACAAGAGTTGCAAAGTTTTGATTGGCCATCTGATGGTAATGTGGCAGCTTGGGAAAACAATATCAAGAAGAAACAAAAGAAGCCAACTGTCTTGGAGCTGGAAGTAGAAGAAGAGGAATAAAGTACACATGGCACTTGATCCAGAATTCTAGGGAGAGCATGTACCAAAAAAAGGATGGTGTAAATTAGTCTGTAATGGAGGTCATCATTCATGCAACAAATCAAAGTAACTACTCTGAAATATCTCCAGACAAAGGTACCACCTGTGAAGATGCTAGTAGTTGTGAACTACTTTCTATTTTGTAGTCCTTGTCATGATGGTTTGTACTTTTTGTCTTTTGTGCAAGTCATTTTCTTAGCCATCTAAAGCTTGTTGCATCCTTTCAAGGATTCCAAGATGGCTAGAAGATATAAATAGCAAGTTTTGATCTTTTTGTAAGGGTGGCTGAAGTTTTTGGTAAAGAAAGTACTGAATATAGGATCTGACTTCTTTGAAGTTTTTGTCAAAATTGTATGGGTACAGTTGAAAATTAATACAAATATATTGGAGTTTCATTGCTATTTCCTATTGTCTTTATGTATGGATGCTTTAATTTTCTTATGCATTAAATTGTAAGGATTTTTTAATGCTTTGTTCACAAAGTGAATATAGGGGTTGAACTCAAGTTTCTCTCAAGGTGAGAGTAAATCTTTAGGGAGGTCTCTGGGAATTGAATATCTGTACATGAATTTAATGGCAGGGTTGGGAATTGGGAGAGTGAATTGTTAGGCATTTCATTTAAATTTCAGTATCTTTATGTTAATAGAATTCTATAGATGTTAGGTTTTGACTCTGGCCCAATGAATAAGGCACTGGTTTAGCTTTATTTGCATCTATTCACCACCAAAATATCAAAAACCTATTCAATGTACTTTTATTTGTATGTTTGTGAATTGTATTGACTATGTCAAGTACATAGATCAATTTTTTAATGCTTTGTAGAAGCCATTGTGAAAGGTAAACCCGCCTAAGTTTTACACTCAAAGTGAAGAAGGCTCAAAGCCTTAATACCTTAGCATTTAAATTGTGCTGGATGCAATTGTTGGGAGTACATGAGTCTTAGGTTCAGTAAGTTTTCTGAATGTGTCAACCATTTGTAGGTTTAAGTGCTAACACAACTCACTTTGCAAATATCAGATCCAATTTCATACACATATGCTGGCTTACCGATTGTGAAACTTTACCATCTCCATCACTGATCTACTCAAAACTCTCTTCAAGCAATCACAACACTTCTCCTTCAGCCTTCTCTTCTTAGACAGTCAATAACATCAACAACACTTCCAACATCCACCTCTCTCAACAACCTCTAGCTTAGGTTTCCTTAATACTTCTTCTATTAGGTCAATACATCTTTTGTCGCTTAATCTCCTTCATAGATCTTAGGGTTAGGTCAGATTCATTGAATCTGTCCTACATTATGTTCTTCAGCTATCCTTCTAGAAATATCTTGAATCTCTTAATAGATTTACAATAAAATGTTTTAAAGTGCATTAAATGCTTTCATACAATCAATAAATAAAGTCAACACATTTTATATAATCCAAGAATTCAACGATGTTAGTTGGAAATCTAAATTCTTCCTCAAATGCAAAATATTGACGCTCAGTCAATACTATGTTCAACTTCTATGTCTTCACTAGAAAGCTCGGTCACCACACAAACTGTTTCCTCAGCTAACACTGTCTTCCTTGGCAATTAACTAGTGTTCGGTCAACACTGAATTTACTCGACATATACTAGCTCAGTTGACACTAACAACACTTGGCTTAAACTAGATTTCTTCACTTTTTCTCGGTTAAGCCTACCAGTTTAGTCTTCATTCTTACTTAGATAAACAATACATTGTCTTATCATTGTGCCACATAATCAAGTACTCATTAAAGTATCAAGATAACTCAACCTTTCCTTAGGTGCTATTGTTACCTGTATGCACCATAAAATGGTCGCCTAGACTTTGGGCCCCATTTATTTAATCTATCGATATCAATTCCTGAATCAATATTTGTCATACATTCAAATCAAATTTATTGATCAAATCATAAATATTTCAATTTTCCCTAAAGTTTGAATATCCCATCAATTTTTAATTAAAAGAAATATATCCCTTTTTAATAAATAAAATAATATTATTTAATTGAAATTAATATTCTTTGAATGAAATAATGTTATTTAATTAAAATCCTCTTTTAATTAAATGGTTTTATTTTATTGAATTAATATTCATTTCTAAATTATATAATATTACCTTATTTAATTAAAAGAGATATTATTCTTTAAAATTAAATAAATGAAATATTCTCTCAAAAGATCTCCTGTGATGAAAAAGGAAACAAATTGAATAAAAATAAAAGAAAATAAAATGTAATTCCATTTTATTACAAACCTTCTAAAAATGATGATTGTTTCCTCTTTTTCATTTATCCCACATTGCTTCTACTTTCACATTCGAATCCAACTTTTCCTATAAAAGGAGACCTCTCATGCTCATTCAATGATCCCGAATTTTGATATCGAACTTATGCTGCAAAATTTCATAGCTTGTAATCATTTAGCATTTCAACTTGCACATTCACATTTTGGATTAATTTACATTTTAGATTATTTTCAAATCATTTTAGTTTAAATCCATTACATATAGCTTAATTTCATTTTCAATAAATTAGTAGTTTGCATGGCAAATCATTTAGAATAGTTTCATTTAGATCAACTCGAATCTCTCATTCTGAATTGTATTTGCATGGGTAAAATAGGCTGATCTGAGGGCCACATTCAAACCATGCTCTTCTCAGATAATTCTTACTTAGATAAACAATACATTGTCTTATCATTGTGCCACATAATCAAGTACTCATTAAAGTATCAAGATAACTCAACCTTTCCTTAGGTGCTATTGTTACCAACCTTGCCTTACCCCTTAGCAACAATCAAATAGATATAGTACTTTCTTAAATAGCAACAGTCTTACTAGTTAAGGTTTGACATCAATGACAATACAAAAATTGCTTCAATTGTAGTTTCCAACTATAATGGCGATATGAAGTGGGAGGTTGTGATCTAGTTTAATGGAAGATATGTTGGAAGGTTTAAAGAATAGGCCACAAGATGCTTATAAGTGGCCAAAAGGGGCTTGGGAATTGTGTTGGGTTGATGTTATTGGAGACTTGTGATTCTTGTAAGGCCTTTTTAAGGATCTCTTGATGCATAGGTGAGGTACAAAGGAGATCCAGGATGGAGATTTGGGTGGGGGTATACCCAAGGTGTTCTAGGAGGTTGTATTGCACACTAGATGAGGAAGTAGTATTAGTGCATGCAAAGAATATCCTACCTTATTGTGCGGTAATTGCACATTGATTGTCTACACCTTTGACATAGATAACATTAACCATGGGTTCGAACTAGGTCATGACACAACTGGAAAATTTATCATAGTTGATATAGGCAGTGGTGTAATCTTTTCCATCAGCATGGTCACCTTGTTTACCCTTTCCTTAATTTTGGATGGGTGCATTTGCATTAGCTGGGCCTTTGCTAGCATTGTGTTGAGGGAACACAATTTGGTAGATTTGCAGGTTTACATTTGGTGACACCTGGGTAGGTGCATTGACTATGATCTCTTTCTTGTCTATGAGATATTGAATGTAATGTTTGAGTTTCATGCACTTCATGGTCGTGTGTCCCTTGACATGGTGATAGTCATAATAATCATTATCCTTGTACCATGTGGTTTTGGAGTTGACTCATAAAATTGTTGGGTTTGAGGATACATGATCAAATTATCATTATCCATTCTATAGAAGATTATGTCCAATAGTTCACCAAGAGGGGTGAATGTGTACTTTTGATTGTTTTGGATATGTGGTTTGGTTTGTACTTGTACGACTAATATAGCATTGGTTTGGTTTGTTGGTGATGGACAATTTTGCATGGGTGACTGATAAATTGTCATGGTTGTTGTTAGATTGGTGTAGGTTGTTGGTATTCTGGTGTGGGTGTTTAGGACTAGACACAACAACTTGGACATGTTTGGTATTGGTGGCCCTGTCGGTGACAACATTCTTGTTCTTGGTCCAGTATTGAGGATGGTCATTATTGGGCCTATTATGATGGGTTTCTTTGTAATGATTGATAGTATTAGCATCTAAGTGGCCTTTGTTAATGTTCATTCCCTTTCCCTTTATATATTGGTAGGTCTAGATGTAATTCATGTGTATAAAGTGAGATAACTTAGGATGTAGGTTGTAAATGAATTTCTTCATCAAATGCTTCTTTGAGGTTTGATATAATAGTCTTGTGGTGATGTTTTTCCACCTTTCAAGGTATCCATCAAGGTTCTAACCTCCCTTTTTCTTTGAGTTGCAGAGATTTAAGAGAGATAGTTCATTCTCAATGTTATGTGCATATTGTGCTATGAAATTTTTGGATAACTCTGCAAAAGGAGACACTGATCTATAGGGTATCTTGTAGAAGCACTCAAGAGTGGTACCCCCTAAGATTTTGAGAAATAGGCACATGAGAAAGTTATCATTTTAAGAAACCTCTTGACAAGCCATGTAAAACTCCTTAACATGATTGACTGGATCTCCCTTCCCCTTGTATTTGTCAAATTTGGGAGTTTCAAAGTGTTTGGGGAAGGGCATTGCTATGACAAAGTGATCGAATGGGTAAGGAAAAACTTCTTCAAATTTGAAGGTATTTCTTTTAGTCCCATCTTTTAACTCCTTGAGGGCATTCTTCATTTCTTCCCATTTGGGGTTGGCAGGTGGTGGAGTGGGTGCCTCCAACATGTTGGATCCAAGTGCTTGGTAGGGATTTGGAGAATATGGGGGATTCTAAATAGGATATTGGGGAGTTTGATAAAAGGATTTCCCTATTGTATACATGGGATATTGAGATGGTGGTTGAGCATGATATTGAGGTGGACATGGTGGTAGGTTTTGTTGAGAAGGGTAGGTGTGTTGCACTTACAATAGTTGCTGATATTGAGGGGGTAGTTATTGTATGGGTTGGTATGTAGGCCAGCCAAACTTATGTAAGTTGGATGTGCATTAGCGCCACTATAGGATGGGTATATGTTTTATGTGTGTATATTAGTAGGAGGTGGAGAAAGGTAGTTAATGAAAGTGGATTTTCTAGGTTGACGCAACTGAGGTATGGTTTGAGCAATGATAAATGAAGGCATGACCAAATAATTGGTGAATGTGGGAGTTGCATTAGCTAACTTTTGAGGTTGTGTGGTTTGTGTTGAAAATTTCATGGCTAGTTATGGGATAATGGGATTGGAGATGTGTGATTATGTTTGAATTCCTATGGAATGTGTTTGTGCTTGAGTGAGACCCCAAGAAGAGCCTGACCTTGTAGCTAGTTATGATGTAGCAATAGCTGAGAATGTGGTTGTGACTATGGGGACTTATGGTATGATTGGTTGGTTTATGATTCCTATAAGAGGCATCCCTATTGTGTAAAATAGTTGTTGAGGTTGTGTTGTGGAGATGAAAGTGTGTAAGGTTAGACTGACATCCTTGATAAAAACCCACTAAGTTAGCAGATGAGCCATCAAACTACTCTACTCCTTTCTCTAAAGGTTCATATTTCAAACCTAATTGATCAACTATCTTCTTAGGCATCATAGAACAAGTGGCACCACTATCCACCATACAATTATGTACCAAATTATCACCAATGATCAACAACACATAGAATGGAGGTGGTCTCACATTCTTACCTTGAACTATAGATTGTCCTTTGTTGCTGGTATTAGCATCTTTCCCTTGATCAAAATTGGTCATCACAACTTTTTGGGAATCATCAACAACTTATTTAGGGTTTTAATCTTGAGACAATTCCCTTTTCAATAAATCAGCTTGTCTAGAAATGGATAAGGAATCCTACATAGTCATAGTCACATTCATCTTCTTCATGTTGTCCACAATGTTGTAAGGCACAACTGAATGCACTTTTTGATGTACCTTAACAACAACTAGATCCACAACCTTGTGAGGCTTCTCTTTAGTTAGAATAACATGTGTTTTTCTTGTTATACTTGAAATTGGTGTAGATGATGTCTTTGCAATTACAAGACCTTTATTTTTATTAGTTATTTGATCCATTTCTAGATCTCTTTTCTTTGCTCAAGTATTGTTTGTAATTGTTGATTCACCATTTACACCACATAACTCCTCTCCTTTCCAATTAAGGAACATAGTCTCATTAGCTTGTGCATCTTTTTGTTGTTCAGATATACTAGGAGCTACATCTAGTTGTGAACTTACATCATTTTGGACTTGTATCATCTTAAAATGGAAGCACTTCCATGTTAAGAATGTTTATCCCTCCTTAGGGGGTGTTTTGGGGCCATCATCATGTTGTCCTCTATTTTTTTCCCCCTTCCCATCTTCTGTGCCTATTTAGGGCTCTGTTTGGGCCTCCTCGGGCACTGTTTTCCTCTTCTAGCTCATTTTCTAGGGGTCCTAAACCCTTGGGTCAAGGTTGACCTTGACCTTGACCTAGGTCAGATTTGACCTCATCCTTGACCCAGGTCCCCCTTTTCATCGAAAAGTTTGCTGGATGCGGAGGGAAACCCAAAAGTTTATTTTTCTCACTTTCGAGTCAGCTGTTTTGGTCTCTGAAATGGTAAACTCTTAAATTTCATTTAATCTAGGTCCATTTCTAGGGGTAAGGGCCCAATGGGAATTTATTTCTCATATGTCAGACTCTCTAGGAGTTTGTGCCCTAGATCTCTATAAAAGGAAGCCTTCTCCTCTCATTTTCTCTATCACTCATGAATCAAGCATTCAAGTTCTCCATTGAAGATAAAGGATTCAAGCATTCAAGCCTTTGAATGGATTTTGTTCAAGCATTCAAGATTCATCATTCAAACCCTAGATCCATCCATCATGGTGGTGTGATCTTCCTTCAAGATCCTTTGTTCATCTTCAAGATCTATTCATTCTTCCCTCAAGGTGGATTTCAAGCATACAATCATGGAGGTTTTGATTTACATTTATGGTTTTGATTTACATTATTGAGTCCAAGATTTCATATCAATATACTTGTTTACATTTCAAATACAAATGCATATCTATTGAATATCATAGCTTCATTGTTAGATCTACTTCTACTACTTGCTAGCATTCTCTATTTCAATTCCATTTTTAAGGTTGATTCCAAAATTGAGGTTTGACCAAGGCAAACCCCTCATCCAAAAAAAAAACCTTTTTTCTTGCAGGTACAAGTGCAGGACATCAAATATTAGTGCAGATCCAAGTACCCTTTTCGTCGAACTTTCAAGAGTCGTGAATAGAATTTCCATTGGAGCAGTACAAGTCAAGGATGAATTTTTGGGGTAAGATTGTTCCCTAGGGTAAGATCTTACCCTATTCCCTGGGTCAAGGATGACCTTTCTCTAAGAGACAAAAGATTTATGGGTTTTGTAGATCTCGCAGTTTCAGTTGAGCATAGCGAAAATCAACTATTTTTGAGACTATTTGACAAGGTTTTCAATAGATTATTTTTTAGAGGTAAGTACTTTCATTTCTTCATTTCAATATTAGCATTTCTAGATTTACATTCCATCCCCTTAGAATTCAAATGTATATATAAAATATGGGTTTAGGGTCTCTTTCATATGCATTATTCTAAACCCTATTCATCCATATTTTATATCTTACAGGACCATAATCATATGATTAATTACCCCATTGCAACATGAAGCATGGCTATGTGCTTGATTTCATAGATAAGACCACTCATATTTTAATGCTAGGTTGTTCTATGTTGGAACAATATCTTTCACTGGGTTAACATCATCAAGAGGGGCTGAATTGTATGGTTGAAAAGGTCGTTAACTAATATTTTATCTAGTTGTTTGATATGCACCTTGATAGGGTTGTCTATTCTATTGATATTGATATCTTGAACCTTGATATGGTTGATTCATTCCTTGATTCTAATGTTAAAATATTGGCCTAGGCCCTTGATACTATTTTTTAATATTGATTAGCTCATTCCCCATAGTTTACATGATGTTTTCTATCTTTTGCTAACCACTTTTGAGTTCTTGCAACTCATTAGAAGGTCTTGCAACTAAAACTTCATGATTTACAGTAGTAGAACATGTTGGAATAGTAGGTAAAGGAGCTAAAGGTGGCACTTGCAATGGCACATTAGAGTGTATGTCGGGAAAATAAGGCATGGGTGGCCTAGGTGCTATCTTGCTTGCTTGAATAAGACTATTTTTGGCTCTAACAACTATATTATAAGCTTGAGGTAATGAGGTATCTCCCATGTATTGGCTCATTAATGAAATGTATCTATTCAAACTCTTCAAATAATATAGGAAAGCATAATCAAGAGAAGGCCTTACTATAGCGGGTACCCTATTCCGTGTCTTTTGGAAATGGATATTGAAATTTATCATCTACTCCTAAGGGTATCTTTTTATGGTAGTTAGTTGTTCTACCAATGATAAGTGATCATATTTATCTTCAAAAAATTTGGTAAAAGCATCCCCTAGTTGGTACCATGGAGAAATTGAAGCAACTGGTAAGCTTCTAAACCATTTCTGTACTTTTCTTTTGAAAGATGCAACTAGTAATCTAACAACCACATTCTCTTGCATCGCATGATGAACATTACAAAGTGAAACTACATCTTTGATGTGTTCAAATGGGGTTAACTAACCTTATCTAGTGAATTTTGGTAACCCTTTTATTGCTGCTAATGGGATGTCATCATGCTCGGCTAAATTCAAAGGACTACCTTGATTAAAAGGTATAAAAGAAAATGCTCTTGGCACAACCATGAAGCTAGAATGTGTTGATGCACTTGTTGTAGAAGAATTGGAACTTTCTAAAACTGAACTTGAACTTGCTAAAATAATACTTGCTACTGAAAATGAAGTGTTGGTTGTAGCAGAGCTACTGCTTGTTGAAAATGTGAAAGTTCTAAAAGAGGAACTAGAAGGCTATGTTCTAACTATAGGCGATGTTGAATATTTGATAAGATGCTCCTTCCTTCTCCTTATTTTTTATGAAAAAAAAGGATTTGTCACATAAACAAGGTGGTGTTGGTTGAACTCTAGAAGAAGAACAATCCTTCTGAGTGCCCTCTCTCTTCTTCTTGGAGGAGATAACTGCAAAAACTCAACAAATTTTGAGCTTCTAGTCTCTATTCTTCTCATTAAAAAAAATACAACATTGATATTTTCCTTTACACAAAGTATCAACATATGCTTGAAGACAACCTTTGAAAGGCCACTAACTTGCTATCTACACATCAAAACAACATGACTATGAAATTCTGACTTAGCATCCCATCGGGTGTGCCAAAATTGTTATGCTCCAAAATTTGCACCCTTGACTAAACTATAAATTTTATAAATCTTGGTATAACATGGGAATCACTTCTATGTGGTACATGCTAAGACTTAAGTGAAACCTCTAGATTCTAGGCCGGTTCATGTTGAATAAACACCTAATTTACTCAAACTATCTAAAACTTTGAGGGAAAAGGGAAGAGAAATAGAAAGGAAAAAATTGAAGAAATAAACCGACTAACTTAAACTATCAGGTTATACACCAAAATGATTATGATTTTCATGGACAAAAAAATAAAATAATCTTAATAATAACACTGAGTAGGGAGAACACAATGTGACACATAAACAACTTCATATGAATATTTCACAGAAAGGAGAAAAAACCAGTTTTGAACTTTGAACTAACAGGAAATGACATTTCACAGTTAACCAAAACTCTAACTGAATGCTCAAAAACTATAACCTACTAAGTTGTAATAACATTCATTCAAAGGTGCAAACTTGAGACATAAAATGCAATATTTTATGAAAATCATAGCATGGAGCATCAAATCAAATAGTGGCACGCAAAAGAATAAACTCCAAGATAGGTCCCCAAAAGCTCTGTAATATTATTCCAAACTCCAATAATGCTTCCAATATATCATGAGTTACAACTGCACATACATGAAAATTTTTCCCCAAAAAAAGTCTCTAAAAGTCTCTGCATACATGAAGTAGAACTAACTCAAAAATGAGTTGGAAAAACTCATTAAGTACAAACTACCCATTACCTCCCAGGGTTGGATGCAAGAAAAAAAACCCCAAAACATGACACTCCACTCTCTAAAATGAAGTCAGACACATGAAAAAAGTCTCTCCAAGTCTATAACACACTTATGACTCACTCAAACCACCCAAAAAATGCTCCAGCCGCTCATAAATGACTTGGACAAAATCTAGGAGAAAGTAAAAAATGACCTCCCTATATTCTTTCCTAGTGTTTGAAAACTAATTTAACTTCTGGGAAAAAGTCTTCAAGCTCATCAATACATCTTTATCTCTCCATGAGACTTGTTCAAATATACATGTGCCTATTTTTCTTTTTAAAAAATTAATTACCTTAATGTTGATAATTATTCAACATAAAAATAATTAACCAAAATATAAAAGTATAAAAGTAAGGAGAATAATTGATAAATTTATTTTGATAAATATTAACAAATACTTAAAATTATTTATTAATATAACTTGCCAACATAAATTAACAATTAAAATACCCCACCTTCATGTCACTCGACACACTAGACATTCATAAGGTTTTTAGATCGTACCTGCAAGGCCTGAATTATTACCTTGGCATTTTTTGATAAAGAAAATTCCCACAAAAGTGTCAATGTCTTACCTTGCAAGTTTCTAGGGTATAGAGTTTTTCCTAAATTGAGAGCATGTATCTCATTTTGCATTTGGACTAAGCAAAAAAAAAACCTTTTTTGTTGAGAGCCCTAGCCGCCATGGGAATAAAAAGAGGGTTTCTTGGCTCAAACTGAGTCTTATTCTTGCAATTTTGACACTCCTTGTTCAGATTTGGCAATATAGTGAGCTTTTCCTTCTTTTCTTATACAAGATATGGACAGTTTTGATTGAAATTTTATAAGAGTTAAAAAAAATATGTTTCTCTTGTTCAGTCGTGACCCTTGGGATTTTAAAGAGGAAATGTTGAGAAAAACTCAACTCGACATTGCTTTTTTTTGCTACTCTTGAAATCTCACATTCAAATTTGTCTTTGGGTAAGTAATTGTTAAATCTTGAAGTCTTCTTTTGAAAAATTAAGGAAATGATAAGGTTTTTTTGTTCCATTTGTATGTCATAACCATGGAGCTTTCAAAAACACATTCTCTGTAACAATATCTTTGTACAACAACCATTATCCTTTGTGGTCTTTAATTTTATAACCTTGCTTGTCCTAGGGCTTGTTATTTGATGTATCCTTTTGCTTTGTTGGTGAATGGAAGCTTACATCCTTCTCAATCTTTTAGAAATAAATAGCAAGAAGTGATAACTTTGATTTTTTAAAGCACAACTGGAAGTATGATCCGTCAATGAAAAGGGTGCCTTCTCTTGGTTGCAGCTGAGGGTTTTTTTATACATTATAGATCTGGGTTGTTCTCGATCATTTTCCTTGGACACCTAAATATTTTCCTAATGAAATATGGCATTTACATTATATAAGCTTCAAAACATGGAGACTTCTCTCATTATGTAGCTACATTCATACTTTTATCCTACAACTTTCCTTACGAAGAAAACTATAGTTTTTCATCTCAAACCTTTCCTTTTATTGTGAATGACATTGGATGTCATTATTCTTTAGCATTAATTAGAATTGTTTCTGCTTTATGCTCTGAAAACTACAATTTCTTTTATAGGGCAATAGATGATATAGCCACATTATCATGTAAAGATGCTTCGCAACCATGGTTTGTCTTGCAATATTGGAAAAAATTTAGTTAACACAAGCTTGGGTTTTAAGACCTCCTAAGAACTTAACACTTTCCAGTTAAGTTTTTTACCATCTCGCCTTTGATGTTGATTCTATGACTTAGATGTTGCATTACTTGTCTCTGTAGCACCACAATGAGGTTGAATGATGTCCTGGAGATCTTTAGAAGGCTTCAAAGATTATTGATGCCTGCTATGGTCATTATGATATGCTCTTTTTTAATAAGGACCTTCATTTGTTGTTACAAAAATATTACATACCTCCAACATTTATGAATTCCAACTTTCCCATACATTATAGGTCTTTTGATACCTATGCAAGCATTCATGCTTTAAACTTATGCTTTCATGGGTACCTAAGACCTGTAGACTATGAGGAGAACCAACAATAATTCAAAGAGTAATACCTTATTCTAGTAGCAGTTTTTAAACTTTTAGCAACACCATTACATCTTCTTGTAGCATCATTTTGTTTATCTTTTAGAAATGACTATATTTTGAAGAATCATGTTTGATTTTCAGTCTACATCTACTATATTGGAATATATCTCTTGTTTTTCTTATAGTGACACTAACCAATACAGTAAGGTTTCATATTCGACAATATGTCCATTAGACAGTTATTTGTATGCAGTTATTTCTATGAATACACTTGTAGTGGTCAAGATACCATAATCGAGTTGTTGAAGTTCTAGAATATTTTATTGCAATGTATTCTGGACCTTCTTCAACTTACAACATGATATCTTATTATTTGATCATACTTGTTGATCCAATATCAACCTCCGACACAAAAACTTTCCTATGAAAGTTGGAACAATTAGATGACCTCATGACATGAAGGTATATTTGAATATAAAACTTCAACGATGATACTCCAACTGAAACAAAAGGTTTCATACAGAAGGTATGTGTCCCTTAAATAATTATTTTCTCATTTATCTATTTTACTCATTGTGTCTCTTAGGGTCATGCTAGGCTCAAACCCTTGTGGGAGCCCAATTACATCCACGTCACTGATAGACAAGATTTCCCTACAAGAAATAAACTAGCTAGAAATAAATTTGGGTTTTAGATTTGAAGCATGGATGCATGTTTGGGGTATAAAAGAGAGGTAGAATCAATCATTTCTTAGATCCATTGGATCTATCCCCTTCATGTTATCATTTTCAAGAGATGGCATTGGAAAGTGGGAATATGGGAGCAACAAGAAAGTGAGAGCACAATTGATCGGGGCAATCAAAACAAATGCCACTAATTCAAGAAATGACTGGCCCTACCCTTCTTTTATGCCTTTTAATCTTCTCACTTATGTATTATTGTTTCAAATTCAAAATTTTGAATTTATCTTTAACTAGTTTCACGGTTTGTGTGAAGAAATCTTGTACTTTGATGAATAAATATTTACATTTTTAGGAAAGAGTTTAATGATATATGATCTAGTTCTATTTATTCTCTTTCCTTCATAAAATGTAATACTTATACACATAAAGCAATGAATGTAACTTTATTTCTTGACAAATTACATAATGATACTAGTTTTTAATGTACCTCTCCTTAGCCAGAAAAGGCTCTACCTAATTGATCCAATAGGGTAAAAATTGGGTAACATTGATATGACACTTGCAAAATTTTTGAAATATTTAACAGTAGTAGCAAGACCACACCATAATTTATAAGAAGTCTTACTAGTATCACCTTTGATGTGCACCTAGTTGAGAGTGTAAATTGTAGTACTCATATCTTCTCTCCAATGGATATGCAAAATATTTCCTTCCAACATCATTGTCGTGGCAGTGTCTAGAATGGTTCTATTTTTCCTTTCCACTACTCCATTTTGTTGAGGGGTCCTCCAAGCAAACATTTTTCTTCTTATCCCATATTTTTCACAAAATGTATTGATCTCACTGGAAGTCAATACACCACCTCTATTAGATATCAAACACTTCTTCTTCAAACCTATCTCTATATCAACCATAGACTCAAAAATCTTGAATTTTTCTAGAGTCTCAGACCTCTTCCTCAAGAAAGTAACCCATATCATCCTAGAATAATCATTAGTCAACAACATGAAATATTTATTTCCCTATAAAATTGTAATTATAACAAGACCACTCAAATTAGTATGCACAAGATCCAACAACTTACTTGAACAATTATTCTTACTTTTAAAAGTAGCTTTGGTTTGTTTTCCTAACTGACATTCCTTGCACATGGTTTTGGAAAGTTTCTTTAACTTAGGAAGATCTCTCACAACCTAAATAGAACTTATATTAACAATATTATCAAAATTCGCATGACACATCCTTTTATGCCACAAGTAACCTTCATCAATTTGAGCAATCAATCATCTCTTCTAAGTGATATTTAAATGAAGAACATTACCTTTAGTTTTTATACTTGATGCAATTTCAATTCTAGAGCTTCTCAAGATTCTACACTTCCTATTCTTGAATTGTAGATCATATCCCTTGTCAACCAACTATCCAACACTCAGAAGATTATGCTTTAGACCTTCAACATACACACCATCAGTATTGTTCTTACCATCAAGATTAATGGATCCTCTACCATTGATTAAATAGGGTGTATCATCACCAAACCTCACAACACCCTCTTCATACTTTTCTAAACTCACAAAATTACTCTTATCACATGTCATATGATGACAACATTCACTATCAAAAACCCATTCATCTCTTTCTTCAACTTGTGCGGCCAACTATCTTTCCTCATTTATGTAGCTAATAGAGTCAGTAGGTATTGAATCATCTTCCTTGATAGTAATAAATACCCATTCATTATCACTTGAACCTCCTTTATTAGATTCATCATTTTTCGCACCTTCATCACTAGCATAATAACATCTCTTCTAAAATCTAGGTTTCTTAAGTTTGTCCTTAGGAACTCTTTTTGGACATCTTGAAGCAAAATGACCTATCTTATTGCAAGAAAAATATTTAACAGGCAATTTTCCTTCATACTTACTGACACCTTTGGGAAATATCCTGGGAATAGGAGCTTGAAGCTCCTCAAGTTTGCACTCTTCATCTTCAATATCCATTATTTCCTTCTCATATCTATATATCCTTCTTGAAGAACTTTCTTCCATATCACATTTTGCTCATCTTTTTTAGAAACACTAGCCTTGAATGTAGATTCTATCTTAGGAAGTGAATCACTCATCTCAAAAGCTATAAGCTTACCAATAAACATGTCTTTGGTTATATTTGTCACAATTTTGATTTACTTAATAGAAAAAAATTTTAGGCTTGTAGGATGTAGGCAAGGATCTGGGTGTGTGTGTGAAAATTGTACCTGATCTGTAGACACAACACTTCAGTAAAACATTAGAGGTTAGCAAAAATCAAAATCATGCAAAATTGAAATCTAATTTAACCAAGCGATTTACTGCCTTCTAGTAGGTGTGAGATTGATGTTCTCAGATTGTTATTGAGATCAGTGACCTAGACGACACCTAAATGAAGGATTTGAATGCAATTGATCTAGATATGAAATATGAATGCAATTAATCTATATTTTTTTGGATTTTCTATGCAATGATATGAAAACTGATATGAATCTATGCTAATATGGAAGTTGATCTAACAATGATATGAATCTATGCTAATATGGAAATTGATCTAACAATGATATGAATCTATGCTAAATGATATGCAATGCTCAAAACTAGAAAGATCTCACAATAGCTTGGATTCGCAAAGATGATTCTTTAGACTCCAATTCGAGAGCGTGAGAATGCAAATTCATGGATGAATTATGAAGAGCTGAGCCTTGATTTTATAGAAATCTAGGGCTTTGGAGGTGCATGGAAAAAAGCCATAAATCACTCAGATTAACTCAGCTTGATTTTTGAGTTATCTGATAATAACGATAATTTAATTCACAAAAACATGCAAAAGCTAAGTTTTAACTCAAAATAGAGTTTAGCTTTAATTGATAATCGATAGTTGTTTGCTTTTATGATTGTGCATGTTTTATTTATGAATTAATTTAATAAATAAAGTGATTTATGCTCAACTTAACTGATTTTTGAAAATAAATAATTGATTTATGGGTTAATCAATTATTTAATCAAACTTTTATTAAAAACTATATTATTAAATAATGACAACTTGCTTTAATTAATTAAATAAAAATTTAATCAATTATTCATAGGATATTGGATTTATTGTCAAAATTAAATAATACAATTAATAATAGATAGAATTATATTTAATTACATAATTAAGTGGCAAGATATTAAATCTAATTAATTAAATATGAAGATATTCAATTAATCAAACTTAGGATAAATGTGATTTATCATCAAATAATCATTGAATTAAAGATAATTAAGATAATTAGGAATATTCCCTGATGCAGAATTTAAGATAATCAATTATGATTTGATGATGTTTAGATGTGCCTTAGATTAGGACTTCGATGTCAATTTTGTTCAAATTGTTGATATAGAAGATTAATGAACTTATAGCCCATTTTTGGGGTATTACATTTTGCCCCTCTTTGAATTACTGTGTGAAGTACAATGGTTCAAAGATAGTCTGTGTATGATAGAGATATGAAACTGATTCAAAATTGATAATTGATATGAGACAGAAGCTGATTGATATATTTGATATGAAGATGATAGGTCTTGAATGACCAAAGATAATGTTCACTGTAGCAGCGATGAACCGAGGATTGCAAAAAAAGTGTCAAAATGCCTGATTCCAAACCTTATGATTGCGAAGAAGTGAGTGACCGGTTCTAGACTCGATTGTCTTAGCAGAACTAGCAGGTATCACATCTGAACCCTTCAATTGTCGAAGAACCAAGGAAAGAACACTATGATCTGATGGTTGTAAAAACTGATATAGTTTACAAGATTAGGAGAATACTAGATTGATATGGATCTTGATGAATCTGATATGCCCCAAGTGATGATAGATTTGCCCCGAGTGATGAGGTCTTTTTTGATGAATCAGTAACTAGACGTGGTTGTTGTCTTGATCACTAATGAAAGATATTGATAGAAATTGATTTACAGACTTTGAATGATATGCAATACCATGCCCCCTTTGGGATTAAAATTGAAATCTGACAAGAAAAAGTTAGCGTTGATAGTTCAGAAGCATGTTAATTGATTGGAAAAGTGGTTATACACGTTCAAGAACGCATTTTGCATCATTGGAAGGTCCCAAAAGACCAAGTTTGACTAAGTTAAACCATGAGTTGACCATAGTTGACCAAGTTGAAATTTTGATAGTTTGATGTAAGATAATCAATTAAGTTGAATACTAGATCTCTGTGATGATGGAAGGTTGATTATGCAAGCAGTAGACCGTCCTAGGCCCAAAAAAAAATTTAGATCGTGATTTTGACATATTAAATGATCTCAGATTTGAATTTTGATCCCGAAAATGTATTTAGAACGTTGAAATTAGCCAGGGGTGCAATTTTTGTGAAAAATAGAGCACTTTTGAAAATTAGGTCAAATGCTATATAAAGGCCTGAAAGGTCATTTTTAATTCATTTCAACCGTTTGACTTTGGAGATTTGCGGAGCCCTCTGAGCAAGAAAATGGTAGAACAGTGAGATCTGAAGGTTCCTATGAGTTCACATCGATTCAAGCGCAGTCGGAGATACCAGAGACCCTGACAGTATGGACATCCGGTAGGTGGACCTCTGTGCCCCTCTGAAAATGCAAATTTTCCGTGTTTCATAGCATTTTAAAAAATTTTCGTACGTGTTTTGCTTTTTTAATTTTTGCATGTGTGAAAACTCATACGAGTCCCATACCAAACTCGTACGACATTCCATTTGAAATTTATGTGTCGTTTCAAGTCCACCCAAGTGTCGTATGAGAGGGACCCTTGTGTCGTACGACATTTCATCGGGTCCCTCAAAACTCATATGATACCAGGCGCAGTGTCGTACGACCATGTATTGTCATTTGGTCTTTTATGGAATGTCATACGACATTTGATGCCAGTCTAGACTGTCGTATGAAAAACATAGTGTTGAAAACTGACTTTTAGGGCCAAATTTTGACTTTTCTGATGCCTGATGCTGATATCTAACTGGTTGACCTACCTTCTGAAGTACCTGATTGTCCAATTTTTGTACTATTAGCCTGTTATTGAACCCAATTTTTGATAGAATGCCCTATTTTTGTATGATATAGGTGACATATCCAGATGTATACGTCTGACATTCATACCCGGCTACCCAGAGATTATGTATCATGCTTCCGAACCTGATGAGGGTTCATCTTGCTACCTGTGGATTTGAGTATTTGATTCATTTACCTGACATTAGGGTAAATCATGGCCTTTTGACTGCCTTGATTGAGAGATTCCATTCGGAGACATAGATGTTTCATTTACCTATTAGAGAGATGACCGTGACTCCAGAGGACATCTATAGGATACTGCGCATTCCATTTCATAGCAATTGGCATCCTGAGTATGTGAGTTCTGGTCAGGGTGGTCTTCATGCCTTTAGACGTCTGTTTAGAGATGATACACAGTTGACAGGGTCCATTTCTTGGGAGACCCTTGTACAGAGATATGGTCACACGCACCGCTTAGAGTGCATTATTGCGGGGATGATTGAAGAGCTCATCATGCCAGGCCGTCAGCAGAATGACTTTTTGATGGGATGGGATCCGATGGTAGCACTACTTATGGCTACGCCCACTGAGCTTGCCTGGGGTCAGTGCCTCTTGGCACATATGTTTTTAGAGATGCATGAGATCGTGTATCAGGATTGCAAGATCTTTGCTTCAGGAGCTCTTGTATTACAGATATGGGCCTGGGAGCATATCCCAGTATTGAGACCAGTTTTTTAGACATAGCGGCAGCCACAAGAGCTAGTGATATATACATATGCTATTTATGTCACATAGGTCCGTATGGGTCATACCGAGTACTTTCGGCGATGTCTAGATGACATGACTTTTATTCATTGGAGGCCATATTTGTAGATAGAGGTCTGGCCCACTACGAGGGAGCAATATAGTTTTCTTTTTTAGAGTCAAGTACTTATTGGCCGCTCTCCCACTATTCTAGAGAGATTTTTGATTAGCAGAGTGTGGCGTCAGTATGGACATAGATAGGATGCCCCATGAGAGTACACTACATATGCTTGCATTGTGCATGAGATCAGGCTTGGATGGACACTGAGGCTCTCCTATTCCTTATGTGCAGAGGAGTACAGTGCCATTATAGGCAGAGATTGGGACTACCGGCCATAGGTTGTCAATGCAGGAGTGACAGACGGATACATTGCATGGCTTGTAGATCATCCCATCCACAGATTCTCAAATCCTATGGAGTTGATACCCTCCATGGAGGAGGCGATGGATGTTACAGGTGTTCCTATGGTATAGGGCTCGAGACCATAGGCAGTGCATCCTACACTGCCCAGATAGAGAGTGAAAAATCCATTGCAGAGATCATCTGGGCATATGAGGCCTCCTCATCCTTCTACTTCTCCCACAGCTACATCCACAAGGTCACATAGATGATCCAGGGGTGAGAGGGGTACTTTGGGTAGTGTCGGTGCGACAGATGAGGTGTTGGCAGGTGAGCAGTTTGCAGGTGGTGATGTAGATCCCACACAGATAGACACCACTTTTGATTTGGGTGCGGAGGTTAGACGTCATAAGGTGCGTAGATCAGATACCACTAGATAGCAGCCAAAGTAGCCAGCATAGGATACAGAGATGCCAACAGCTGCAGCAGAGCCTACTGTTCCTCTCACTTCATCAGAGATGATTAGACAGCTCAGAGCTTAGGTCTGGGACTTGAAGGTACAGAGTGCCAGATGGGAGGAGAGGTTTTAGGAGGTAGATAGGTAGCGCACTAAGCTTCATGCAGAGCTTCACTTAGAGGTTTGGAGACTACAGACAGAGGTGACCCATCAGACCTCATGAGCCTCCTATTATGTGTTTGCATACTATGCTATTATTCCTGCTAGGCAGAGAGTACCTACATACTCTGAGTACATGGAAGCCTCAGAGGGAGCTAGGGCACCGAGGGTAGAGGTCATACTAGATGCACCACCGCCTCCTCCACCAGATATCGAGGAGCATGCTGAGAGTTGATTCCTATGGTCATGGTTTGATATATTCTATTCTTTTTTATCTTTGATATACCATTCTGATTCTGATAGCTTTCCAGAGCTCATTCTTTTGTACATTGTGCCAGTAGTGCACCCCTGGCACATTTCAAGATTTTTGATATATATGAGATTGATATTTTGATTGTGACTTCATTTGTACTTGTCATGATGTGGATTTATGATGATATCATGCTATGCTTATGCTATGATTAGTGTAGAATGTATGTATGGATCGATGCAATGCAATGATTTCTTTCATATGTATGGATGTTATGCAAATGTAATTGATTATGAAAAGATGTATGTATGATTTATGCTTATGCAATGAATGTAATGTAATGTAACAAATGATAATGATATAAGATCTAAATGCAGCGATACACATGATATGTTTTTGTAGGTTGATGAAGACAAGTACTCAATCTTATGTCAAAAGGATGTTTAACCCCGGAAGGTTACTGCTCGTGATTTGATGAAGAGACCTTCAAGTGAGACTCAGCTCACATTAGATGTGAAGAATTGATATGAAGAATTGTTTAAGCTTTGAAGTTAATTTAGTCATTGTGAGATCATGCAACATGAAAAATGCAAAGAGACATACAAAATGAAATGCAACCTAAGACCTAGGACCTAGTCACTGATCATGTGTCGATTTGTTATCATCATTGAACTTTTAGGTAACCAGATAAATCAATACAATGCCCACTAGCTAAAAAAAACCATAGACATATGAATATTGATTTGTATGTGCAAGAATCAATACAACACCCACTGGTCAACAACCATGGATATATGAATATTGATTTTGTTTTCGGAATGTCAGATTAGATATAAGCACCAAGGCACAAACGCCAGGATGACCTGAATATCATGTCCATTTTGATATAGCAATTTGTATAAGCATCAAAACATAAATGTCATGATGACCTGAATACACCTTGCATTACAAAAACATCAAATAGCCAAGAGATTATTCTAAATCCAATGTGAATTACCCGTAGTGACCCTTTAGTGTTCACATCCTTAGGTAAGATCACGTTTCACAGTAGGAGAAAGAACTCACTCAAAAAGACTATAGTTAGATCAAACTTTCTTGAATTTTTTGGGTATCATTGGTTGAGGTACGCATGGCCATCCAATTCGAGATAGAGGCTCTTACAGTTGGACACCATTTCAATCTAGAATTTCCAAAGTTGTTTAGATTTTCACATACAAGCAGAAAATAAAGAAAAGATTATGCCCCCAGTCATCACTCTCTAAATCCTATAAATGACATCATCGAAGAGCTCGAAGGGACACAATATGCAAAAATCTCAATGTGAATCAGTAAGCATACAAGGAGATAAAAGCATGCAAAAAGAATAGATTGTTTTTCAGTTTGATGTTTGATTGCGTTGTTGTAGATGCAAAATCCTTTCTGGAGACAAGACAAACTTGACTGACTCAAATGAAGCTTCAAAGGACTCTGATTAGATATGAGACATCTAAGATATACTAGAGACCATAGGATATGACATTGATTGCCCCCAAGTTTGAACATTGATAGGATACAGACACTTGAGTTGTTTGGTGTACAGACCGACTTATTGAAAACTGGAAATGCAGAAACAAACTGGGAGATATGTACAAACTAAAGCAAGACTAAAAGCTGGGAAAGACTAAGATTGCACTGATAGATGGAGCATTTTGAAACAAGTGGTGCCTTTTTGCCAGGTTTTCACCATCTTGGTAGAGATTCTATTTTTGCTACCAAGGCGCCTGTTTCCAGGTTTTCGCCAAGGCACTTTTTTTTTTCTTTTTTTTTTTTCATTTTTCATTTTTTCAATTTTTTTTTGTACTTTTGATATTTTTTAAATTTTTTTGTGAATCATCAAGGTGCCTATTGCTAGGTTTTCACCAAGATGTTCATTTTTTTAGGACTTTTTCCAGTTTTTAAGATTTTTTAAGGACAATTTACCATAGACTGAATGCCTTAGGCGTAGAATTTCTTCAGATGGAGAACATTGATTGGTTCTCAGAGCTATTCTTCAATCGTTGAGAGTTGATAGGCACCAAAGCCAAAAGTATCAGTGATGACAAAGGGACCCAACCAGTTGGGTTCAAACTTCCCTTTGCGTTCTCGATGGGATTGATTTTTAGGATTTTCTCTCAAGACTAGATCGCCAACCTGAAATTCTCTGTGTCTAACTTTCTTGTTGTAGCCTCTAGACATTCTCTTCTGATATACTCTGAGATGATCATACGCTGCTTGTCTACGCTCATCTAGTAGTTCTAGTTCTTGTAAACTAGACACTCTGTAGTCATCATCAGTTACTAGACCATGCATTCTGATTCTTAGTGATGGGATTTCAACCTCAATAGGCAGTACTGCTTCAGACCCATAAACTAAAGTGAAAGGTGTAGCCCTAGTAGGTGTTCTGATACTTGTTCTGTAGGCCCATAGAGTTGGATTAATCATGAGATGCCAGTCTCTACCAGTTTTGTTTACTGTTCTGTGCAAGATCTTTAATAGATTTTTGTTAGAAGCCTCTACTTGGCCATTCCCTTGTGGATAGTAGATAGAAGACCAATGTTGGGTGATCTTGAATTTGGCACATAGATCATCTAGGTCTTTATTCTTGAATTGCCCACCATTATCTGTGATTATGGAATGAGGGATCCCATATCTGCATATGATATAGTTTAAGATGAACATTGATATCTGCTTTCCCATTGCTTGTGTCAAAGGGACTGCTTCTACCCATTTTGTAAAATAATCTGTGGCTATGATTATATGGGTATGTCTGTTAGAAGAATGAGGATGAATCATCCCAATAAGATCAAATGCCCATTGATGGAAAGGCCATTGTGTTGTAAAGGGGATTAGATCCCTCCCTAGAGCATGAATTAGGTTGCCATGCACTTGGCACTTTTGACAATTCTTAGCAAATTTGATAGCCTCTTTCTCCATTTCAGGCCAATAGTACCTAGCCCTAATAAGTTTTCAAGCTAGTGTTAAACCGTTCGAGTGTGACCCACAAATACCATCATGGACTTCCTTTAATGCATGTTGAGACTCTTCACGTTCTAAACATCTAAGTAGCGTACCATCTAGACCTCATTTGTATAGATCATGACCAATGATGACATATCAGGAGGCATTACAGATAAGGTATCTCTTTTCATGGCGGTTGAAGGTATCGGGAATGATTTGGTCTTGGAGATAGGAAAAGAGGTCTTTGTATCTGGATGAATCATGACCAACAACAGTGCAAATCATACGAGTTTCAGGGGAGTCATATGCAGGATAAGATAGTGCTTCCACCAAGAACTCGTAGCGTAGCTCATGTTTAGGCTACTGTAATAAAGTAGATAGTGTTGCCATTGCATCGGCAGCCATGTTTTCTGTTCTAGGAATTTGCTCAAATGTGATAGATATGAAATATTTCTTAAGATCATCTACCATTCTCTTGTAAGGAATGAGCTTTTCATCTTTAGTTTGGTACACATCATTGACTTGATGAATAACAAGTTGAGAGTCTCCATGAATGTGTAGCTCTGTTACTCTCCATTCAATTGCTAGTTTCATACCATTCAAGAGGGCTTCATATTCTACAATATTGTTCATGCAGGGGAAATTTAGTCTGAATGCTTTTGGGATGGAGCATCCTTGAGGAGTTATGAACAATATGCCTGCTCTAGATCCATTTTGTGTATAGGAGCCATCAAAGAACAATTGCCATTCTCTAGAAGATAGGTGCATAATAGAGGAGTCTGGAAATTCCATTTGCATTGGTGTGTCATCAAACATGGGTGCATCTGCTAGTTGATCAGCAATAACTTGACCTTTTATAGCTTTTCTTTCAACATATTCAATGTCAAATTTTCTTAGAAGCATGACCCATTTAGCCAGTCTACCTGTGAGGGTAGCCTTGCTTAGTAGCTATTTTAGTGGATCAATTTTTGCTACTAGATGCATGGTATGAGCTAACATATAGTGTCTTAGTTTCTGTGATGCAAAGATCATAGTGAGACAAGCTTTCTCAATCATAGAATAGTTCTTTTCATACGCCACCAATGTTCTGCTTATATAATAAATGGCTCTTTCCTTTTTCTCTTCATCATGTTGCGCTAGCAATGCCCCCAGTGATGTGGCTGTTGCGAAGACATATAAGATCAATGGCTTCCCATGAATAGGAGGCATCAAGATAGGCAGATTTGATAGATACTTCTTGATATGGTTAAAGTTGTTCTCACATTCTTCATTCCCTGAAAAGGTCACACCTTTATGTAATGTTTTTGTAAAAGGCTGTGATATGTCCGCTAGCTGTGATATGAATCTTCTGATAGATTGAACTCTTCCTTGCAATGTCCTCATTTGACTGATATTCATGGGAGGTTGCATCTCTATTATAGCCTTGACTTTAGCCGGATCAACTTCAATGCCCTTCTTTGAAAGTATGTATCCTAAGAGCTTTCTAGAAGTGACACCAAAAGCACACTTCTTAGGATTTAGTCAGAGACTAAACTTTTCCATTCTGTCTATGATCATGCTCAAGTCCTTTAGATGTTTAGTTATGATCATAGATTTTGCTAAAGTATCATCAACATAATCTTCCATAGTTTGATGCATCATGTCATGGAAAATAGATGTCATTGCTCTTTGATATGTAGCACCAGCATTTTTAAGCCCAAATGGCATGACATTCCAACAGAAGGTGCCCCATGCACATGTGAAAGCAGTTTTCTCTTGGTCCTCTGGAGCAATTTTTATTTGGTTATATCCAGAGAAACCATCCATTAAGGAATACATCTTGAAACCTGCAGTCATGTCCACTATTATATCAATGTTAGGTAGTGGAAAATCATCCTTAGGGCATGCTCTATTCACATCTCTAAAGTCTATGCACACTCTGATTGACCCATCTGGTTTATAAATAGGTACAATATTAGAGATCCACTCTACATAGTCAATAACTCAGATGAATCTGATGTTTAGGAGCTTCTCTAATTCAGCTTTTACCAAGAGTCAAACGTGAGGATGCATCTTTCTCAATTTTTGCTTGACAGGTTTGACATTTGGAGCAATAGATAAATGATGCATTATAAGATTAGGATCCAATCCTAGCATATCTGAATATTTCCATGCAAAGTTGATCTTCTTCTCTGTTAGGAATGTTGTAAATTTTTGTTTCTCTTCTTCTGATAATGATTGTGCTACATGTACCAATTGTGGTTCCTCTGTTGTACCCAAATTGATGGATTGAGTGGGCTCAATTAGAACTAGAGATCTGTCCTATAAATGACTTGAAAGGACATCAAATATCTCATCCTTAGGCACCTCAGAGAGGTTTTCACCTTTGGATACATCTTTTATTTTTACTTTTGTAGGTTCTGAGACTGCCACAAAGTGGTTTTCACCCTCATAACTCTTTTTCTTTTTCTTTTTACTCTTGTTTTTCTGACTAAGATATTTGATGTCCGAATCGGTCATGCTGATGCTTGGTTCACTGATGGAAGTACTCATAGGCTCAATTGTATTGAGGTAGCAAGCAAGGGCATAGTCATTTGGGAAGGTATAAATACCATGGCTCAGATTTGTGGAGGTTTGATTAATAAGTTCTGGATATTTGATAGTCAAAGTAGGGAAAGATTGGGAGATAGTGTTTACAGATATGGATCTATCATCATTGGTCCTAACCTGACGCTAGAGTTCAAAGGTGATACTACAACTTAAGACATCCAATTCGTGAATAGGTTCAATGTCATCGTGGGAGTCCAATTCAGCCATAGGTGGATTAGACTCGATAGGTTCATCATTTCACTCTAGAATTACGTTGGTTTGAGGTGCATATTGGTGAATAACATCAACATATTTCTCTGTGATAAGCTCATCTAGTTCTGGGATGAATCCCCATTCATAGTCATTAGATTCATCTTCTAATTCAGGATCTCTAGGAAATCTTAAAACATGAGTAAAGTCAGGGTGAATACCCCAAGAAGGGTTACCCTCAGATTCTGATTTGTATTCATACTCATGAGAATCTATCTCAGAATCACTACCACTTCCATCTTCTTGATTGTTTTTGAGATTAGTTGGTTCTTGTGTTGCAACTATCTCTTGATTGATAGTAGGTTCTTGTGTTTCTACTACATTAATTCTCTTGATAGGATCATCTTTATCATCAAGAAGGTCTTTGATCTCTTTAGGAAATTTTTCATAGGGGATGAGTTCTGAACTATTTGAATCACTATCTGATGGTTCTATTTCTTCTTTCTTAAGGAGAGGTTCCCCTGGTGCGATCTGCTCTATGACATGAGAGCAATTACCTTTGAGGTGATAGGGTTTCTTCTTAAAGCCTAAGCCAACTTTGTTTTTATTTTCTCTACCAGTATGTGGGAGAGGTGCCTCAAGACCTTTTCCTCTAATTAATAAAGGTCCTTTACCTGAATATCCCATCTTAGCTATTAATTTATCTCCTGGACCATATGACTTGGAAGGGAGTTTGAATACTGCAGAGTCACCAGTTTGAACAACTTGAGATTCAGGTTCATCTTTGTACAGCCATGATAGCACAGCCTCATCCTCTTCAAATTCTTGCTTGGATACTTGTTCTACTACAAAATTCTTTTAATATGCTTCAAGAGGTTCTTTAGAGTCTAGTTTGGATTGTTTCAAAGATTTCCCATAAGACTTAGGCGAGATAGGGAGAGATGTCAAAGATAAGACTGGCTCGATAGTATATTCTTCCATACCATTTTCTTTGATATTAACCTCTTTTGCAAGATCTTCCATTTTAGATGTGGATGCTTCTTTAGTTGGTCCAATGGAAGATTCTTTGTTATTAGGTACAAGCTTATCTGCACTTTCCTTCAAGGTGTTGCAAGTTGTAGTCAAATCTGTGGGGATAGTAACCTCTACTCCTTCATAAGGAAACTTCAACCATTGATGGTATGTAGGAGGAATAGCTTACATTTCATGTATCCATGGTCTCCCTAGAAGGATGTTGTAGGCCAAAGGTAGATCAAGCACTTGACAAATGGTATCTTTGATAACTGGACCCACTCTGATAGGTAAGACAATGGTGCCTTTAGAAGATCTTTCTTGTTCATCATAGGCCTTGATAGTTATTTTCTTTCGAGGATCAATAGCTAATTCTGAAAATCCCAATTGTGTGATCAAGCTGTAAGAATAGATGTTTAGGCTAGCGCCCCCATCTATCAACACATGTTTGACTCTATGGTTTTGGATCAAGACTTCTATATGCAAAGGCTGATTATGCAGGTGACTCAAGGAGTTGTCATCTTCCTCTGAAAAGGAGATATATTGTGGAGATGCAAGATGTCCAACCATAGTCTAGAACCTGTCTAAATCAAGGTCATCAGGAACATTGGAACTGAGCAAAGCTTTATCGAGAATGGCTCTATGAGCTGGAGATATTCGAAGCAACTCAAACATAGAGATTTTTTCATTAGTGTGCTGGAGTTGTTGAACAATGCTATAAGACATAGGCCTTGTATCCTTTGGATTGGAAGATTTGGAAGCAGCCTTCTGTTTAGAAGCAGATGAAAGATTGAAGGGCACCTTAGGGACATTTGATGAATCTAGGATTTGTCCTTTCAGATGAGTTTGAGCTTGTGATCGAGTAATTATGTTAGCTGAGGAATGATCTCTATCTCTTTGTACGATTGTGATGACATTACAACTTTCAGAGAGACATGGTTCAACCATATTGATGACAACATTATTTCTAGGGTAGGCATAGTTAACTTTTGCCCCCATATTAGGCTGAGAAGTTGAAACTTCTTGACCATGTTTCAGAAATGGTTCTATGAATGTTGTATGATCGTTATTGCTCTTGGGATTGTCAATTGTGATGTCTCCACTATCGATCAGATCTTGAATGGTATGCTTCAAGTGGTAGCAACTACTAGTTTTGTGACCTTTACTCTGATGGAAATTATAGAATTCATTTTCTCTCCACCATTTCAGTTTGGGGTCCTGATGATTTGGTTGGATTGGTGGTAAAGAGATGATGTTATTAGCTAGTAGAGTTTTCATAGCTGATTCTAAAGACTCTCCCAGAAGAGTAAACTTTTGATGTTTATCCCATTTTTTGTATTCTGGCTTCCTTTGAGATGGTGGAGAAGACTTTTCCTCTGAAGCTTTAATGGCTTGAGTACCAAGAGTGAGATTGTAGGCTGGTGCCTTTGATGGGGCACAGACAGTGTCAACAATGCCATCTGTGATGATGCCTTTGTTCTTGTTCCAATTTTTGTTCTTGTCTTTAGAACTGGATCCAGATTCGTACTTGTCTTTTTGAAGTGTGATTTCTCCTTTTTTTACAAGCACTTTTTTGATTTTGATAGCATTATCCACCATCTTGTCAAAAGATGTATGATCTTGCATTTGTAAAGGATAATTGATTTCTAGAACAAGGTTATTGATGAAGATTTCTAGTTTTTCTATTTCTGGAATAGGTCTGGCATATAGAGAGAACTTCTTCCTCCATCTCTTGAGAAATGTTAGGAATGGTTCCCTTGGGTATTGTTTGAGATTATAGATATCGATCATGGTGACTGGGTGCTGAATATTGTAGGAGTATTGTTGATAAAACAATTTGATCAACTCCTCAAAAGTTTTGATAGTAGAAGGTAATTTTGAAAACCAATGAATGGACGCTCCCCCTAGAGATCGAGGGAAGAGGCACATAAGGTAGGTCGGTTCATGCATGAACTCCATTGATTGTGTACAAAATTCCCTGACATGATCTTGAGGGTTAGAGTGCCCGTCATATTTATCATACTTCGACATCTCCACTCTTTTTGGAAATGGTGGCATGTACAAGTCTTTGTCAAATGGAAAAGGACATAGAGCCTCCATGGAGAACTCTTTAGGTTCCTTCTCTTTCTTGAGATTGTTAAGTTCAACTTGTATAGCATGCATTTGTTTCATCATAGCCGTGAGTGGATTCTCTTCCTCATGTGTAATGATGTCTTCAACATTAAAGTTGGGAGGAAGTTTAGCTCCTTGATGAGCTAATTGTAAAAAGTATGCTTCTCTGTCTTCTTTCAAGAAATGCTTCATCATTCATTTGAAGTTATCATCATTTTGATATTGAGAAATTTCTTTAGGTGTGGGTTCCTGATCTGCACCATGTTGAGATTGAGCTCCTTGAGAGCCAAAATTTGTCCTTGCTTGGGACATGGTAGGAGTTTGTGGACTCCCTAGATTAGATTGATGAGGGGTATGTTGAGTACCTCCATGAGTTGATGGAGGAGGTATGTAACCAGATTTCAATCAATAGTTGCCAAGACTGTCATCCTCGTAAAGACCAGAATTGATGAGTTGCTCAAGAGTTGGAGTTTGGAGAGTGGTGATAGATTTCTTGTGAGAGGAAGCTCTAGTCTCCACCATTCACCTCAAGTGAAAAAAAAGAATAAGATCCAGATAACCAAAGAATGAATTGAATCAAGATGGTCAAATGATGCAACCTTGTCAAGGTTTGATTGATTTGAAGATTTGATTAGAGGTGGATGAAGGATATTGTGCCCTGGATGTATGGGTAGGTTCCCAAAAGATAGTGGACAAGATATCACAACACTTAGTCATTTTGATGATTGATTGAAGATTGATAGTTATGATGAAGGATACTATGCCCTGGATGTATGGGTAGGTTCCCAAAAGATAGTGGACAAGATATCACAACACTTAGTCATTTTGATGATTGATTGAAGATTGATAGTTATGACAAGGTTTTGACACAGGATGATAAGGACTCAAATTGATTAAACAGAAGGCTGAATCAAATTCAAAAGGCCACTTTAGGAAAATGATTCGACTCTTAATAGCTACTGCTTTATTCCTGACACAATGATTCATTCGATAGATTTTGAAATTAGGCTGAAAAAGATAAATATCTGGCAATTTTGACAATTTTTTGACAACTTTCAAAAATTTCCCAAACGACACTCTGCAGACTCGTACGACAGTGGGTATGCTATGAAATGATAGTTGCAAAACTCATATGACAGTTGGGTAGCAATGAAATGATAGTTGAAAATCTCATACGACAGTTGCAAGATTTTGACTTTGAGAATTTGTTGGCATGGAAACTCGTACGACACTGGGTACTCAATCATATGACAGATGGGTTGTAATGAAATGACACTTGGAAATCTCATACGACAGTTGCAAGATTTTGACTTTGAGAATTTGTTGGCATGGAAACTCATACGACACTGGGTTCTTTACCATATGACAGATGGGTGGTAATGAAACGACACTTTGAGAAAACTCGTATGACTTTTTGACCTCCTAAGATGACTTTTGACTCCAGAAAAGAATTTTACTTTAGATTTTGCAAATTTTGAGTTTTTATATTCGGATTGTTTGCAAATTTTAATGTCTAGATTTGAGGATTGTAATAGATTTGTCCATTTTCAATAAATAGATAGATAAACAAGCATGCAAAATAGCAAGCACATGATTTCAAGCATGTCTGAAAACAATGAACAAGGGCAAAAGCAACCTTGCGCATGAACAATCAAGTGACTTATTCATTCTAATCCTCAGAAGTGCTAATTGTGTATGTTCCAAAAATGTTTTGCAATAATGCACATATACCCCATAAAATAAAAATTTGGCCTCGCTAGGGTTTTTAGTAATGGTTTGACTCTGCAACTTTTATGATCCAAAGGGGTGAACTCCAATCTCTGCGCACCAGGGTTTTGACACAGTCTGAGAACTTAATCTTCAGGAGCTACTAGGGAGATCTGACAACCCAACAATGAACCATACCCATGGAGATTTCTTCCACAAGGACATTTATATAGCGGCTGTCACTACCACGGTGAAAATGGCTATTACCACTTCAGGTTCTGTCAATGCAGTTTGCCCTGTGAAGGGATTGTCTGCTACGGTTAACCCTCTCTAAAGGTGACTCACAATAGTATACCACAAGGGGACTTAGCTTCAGATCCAAGGTTTTGATGCCTCTTCACTTTTAACCCAAACAAAGTAAGAAAATTAATCCGACATGCTAAGACAAAGTTTGTCTCACCAAGGTCTATGATATCAACCCCACGTGATCTATCAACCCCTCTGGAGAGAGAATGTATCAATCAATAAGGGAAGATGCACTAACCAATTTTGATTCACCAAAGCTCGTGATGTCTACCCCACGTGATCTATCAACCTCTCCTGGGAGAGAATGTATCAATCAATAAGAGAAGATGCACTAACCAAGTTGAATGTGAAACGCACTAAGTATCCTCCCTACCTACAAGGATTCTATCATCAAGAAGGATTTCACTGGGAATCCAATCTCTCAAGAATCACGAATAGTGTTCATAGGGCCTAATTACTATGTGAGCACAAATGTATGTTTCCAAAAGCAAATCTACCAAAAGTACCCAAAAAGAAGAAAGAGGAACACTTAACGCTTAAAGCGAATATGAGATGAGTCCACAAGGTGAAACACTTAACACCTCACACAAGCTGAAAATGAGTCCCCAACTTAGAAAACAAGTGAGTTCCTAAAAGCACAAAAGGGTTGCCAAGTGGAACACTTAACGCTTCTATCCTATTGACCCCTCCCCTTTATGGCACTGAGATTGCAACCATGGGGTGGAATGAGGGGCTGACGAATTAGTGAGTCCAATAACTCAAGATAGCAATCAAGATCAATCACAAGTATCTGAGACTACTTAATGAATCCTTAAGGGGTCACAACCTAGTATCAATTATGCAAGTGTGTAAAACAAAAGCATGAAAATAATCACCCAAGCTAGACACACGAGAGATTTATTTTAAGCCCCAAATCAAAATATTATTAGCATAAGTGGAATACCTAAGATCCTCGCAATGTGCTTAGTAGATTTTTACCTGATTTTAGCAAACTTTACACTTTTTTCAATCAAAACCAGCAAGAGTCAATCAAAAATAGAGAATTCCAACTGTTAAGATTAGCTGTTAGTCAAAATCCGAAAATCAAATCTGACAAACTGCCTGCAAAAATGAAACGATAAGTAAAACCTGATGCTGAAACTCATACAACAGTGGGTCTATTACCAGACGACAGTCTAAAACTCATACAATAGTGGGTATGCTCTCAAACGACAGGCTAGAAACTCGTACAACACTGGGTGTTTGATGAAAGGACAATCCAGCTTCCAAACGACAGTGGGTGCCTGATGAAATGATACTTGGTCAACTATCGTATGACAACAGGCTCAAACTCATATGAATTTTGTCAGAAACTCGTACGAAGATTGTACAGACAGAAAATAAAAATCATATTTTTGCACAGAAACTGAGGAGAAAAAGATAGAAATTGATATTGGAAACCCATTTCAGGGCCCCACAGTGGGTGCCAAAAATGTGTGTGTGAAAATTGTACCTGATCTGTAGACACAACACTTCAATAAAACATTAGAGGTTAGCAAAAATCAAAATCATACAAAATTGAAATCTAATTTAACCAAGCGATTTACTACCTTCTAGTAGGTGCGAGATTGATGTTCTCAGATTGTTATTGAGATCAGTGACCTAGACGACACCTAAATGAAGGATTTGAATGCAATTGATCTAGATATGAAATATAAATGCAATTAATCTATATTTTTTTGGATTTTCTATGCAATGATATGAAAACTGATATGAATCTATGCTAATATGGAAGTTGATCTAACAATGATATGAATCTATGCTAATATGGAAATTGATCTAACAATGATATGAATCTATGCTAAATGATATGCAATGCTCAAAACTAGAAAGATCTCACAATAGCTTGGATTCGCAAAGATGATTCTTTAGACTCCAATTCGACAGCGTGAGAATGCAAATTCGTGGATGAATTATGAAGAGCTGAGCCTTGATTTTATAGAAATCCAGGGCTTTGGAGGTGCATGGAAAAAAGCCATAAATCACTCAGATTAACTCAACTTGATTTTTGAGTTATTTGATAATAAAGATAATTTAATTCACAAAAACATGCAAAAGCTAAGTTTTAACTTAAAATAGAGTTTAGCTTTAATTGATAATTGATAGTTGTTTGCTTTTATGATTGTGCATGTTTTATTTATGAATTAATTTAATAAATAAAGTGATTTATGCTCAACTTAACTAATTTTTGAAAATAAATAATTGATTTATGGGTTAATCAATTATTTAATCAAACTTTTATTAAAAACTATATTATTAAATAATGACAACTTGCTTTAATTAATTAAATAAAAATTTAATCAATTATTCATAGGATATTGGATTTATTGTCAAAATTAAATAATATAATTAATAATAGATAGAATTAAATTTAATTACATAATTAAGTGGCAAGATATTAAATCTAATTAATTAAATATGAAAATATTCAATTAATCAAACTTAGGATAAATGTGATTTATTGCCAAATAATCATTAAATTAAAGATAATTAAGATAATTAGGAATATTCCCTGATGCAGAATTTAAGATAATCAATTATGATTTGATGATGTTTAGATGTGCCTTAGATTAGGACTTCGATGTCGATTTTGTTCGAATTGTTGATATAGAAGATTAATGAATTTATAGCCCATTTTTGGGGTATTACACTGGGCACTTTAGCAACAATCTCTAATTCATCCAATTGTCTACTGACACATCTAATATTACACACAAGTTCATTTACCTTCAACATGAAAGAAGTAATATTCTCATCTTTTCCCATCCTCAACATCTCATGTTTTCATTTTAGGCTCTGCATCTTTGCAATCTTCACATAACTGTCACCTTCATACAAGGTTTCCAACTTCTTATAGATCTCACAAGCAATATTCAATTTCATAACATTCATCATCTCAATGTTAGTTAGAGCACTCAACAATGCTTCCTTATCTCTAATATTGTATTTAGCCTTCTTTATCTTATATTTAGTTGTAGGATTTGCAGGAGGAGTATATTGTGTGTTGGTAATATCCAAAAAAGCTTCACTAATGCATCTCAAATGACACTCCATTCAACTTTTCCAAAGAGAGTAGTTTGTACCATCAAATCTCAAACTATCCTTCTTGTAGGTTGCCATCCCAAATCACGTCAAGTGGTTAAGATTATTTAGAGGAATTTGGGTCTGATACCAATTGTTGAAATAGGGTAGACAACTAGCGGGGTGAATCTATTGTCAAAAAATTCACACAACTTAAACTTAATTTGAGATTTGATAATTAAGCATGAAAGTATAAATCAACAACACATCATGAACACACATAGTTGCTAGATATAGAAGACACTGAGAGGTGGGGGAGGGGGGGTGGTGAATCAGTGTAAACAAGAAATGAAATAATTCAACCGATAGACTAATGATGCTTTTAAATAACTTCCATACAATCACACATGTAATAGAAGTAAAACATTTTTAAACATCCATAAAGCATAACATATAGCACCACTTGATAAGTAGGAGATATTTTCCATAGCAAGTCAAATTATGATATTGCTATCAAGATTCAGCTGTGTATTTTTTTAGGATTCCCGGTGCTTCACCTCTATGAGCATCACCTAGATCTAATGAGTGCTAAGTGTTCCATTCATTCTCATGAGAGATGGGTTCATGTGAACCACTACTCATGAATCATGGGTCAATGAGTTTGACTAAAAAAACTACACAGCTGAATCCTGATAGCAATATCATAATATAGCACCACTTTCTTTTTTTATTGTGGAAACCCTTGTTAGAGGATGAAAATTGTAGTGGGGATGGTGCCCACAAATCTCTTCAACTACAGTAAAAAGAATTTCCTTGTTAGGAGCTTACAATACTTGATTAGAAGTGATTAGTACCCTGTTAGAAGTACCAAAAGACCTGCTAGGATCTACCTCGCTAGAGGATTTAAAATTCCAATTAAGAAGTCACTTTGTTAAAGGATTTAACAATAAGACTTGTTAAATTCCACCCTATAATAGGATTTGATTAGCTACAACTATTAGGAATACAATAATAACTTGATCTGGAAATAGCAACTCCTTTTCTTTATCAGACCCTTTGTAATCTTTGAATGCTAGTGCACTGCACTGCCTCTATCTCTTATTGCAACACCCAAATTCATGATTGTAACCCTAAATCAAATGATTTAGTCCACCTTTATACTAATGTTCTTAAGTTATCTAAGACTTTGAAAATGTTTTACAAGTTGGTCCACCATATTGACCAAGATCACAGAAAACTATGCTTATCATACCTAACATACTAGCCCAAAATATATTAACTAAAATATATTGACATGTCGGCCCATAAATCAACTGGCTTGACCATCTGATCAATAGAAACCAATCAATAGTACAACTAATTCACAATAAACACATCACCAAAATGTTAACTCACCCAAAACATTGAGTTAATGGTCACGATTATAGAACTGTACTTCTCTAATCTTCTTAAACCACCAGTAATGCTCGCATCTCCAAAAATGTCCTCTAACTCAATTGCTACTCAAAACATTCTCTGATACTATCTTCTTGTTCACTGGTCAAAACACTTAGCATAATCTGCCTTTCCCTATTCATCCTGTCAATCGATGTCATCAATTCTATTAGAGTGATAGAGTTTCCATCAATGAAAAACTCCAAAATCCATCATAATGCAACCAATCTCCCCCTTTGGAATTGATGGAAAGACATAGTGAAAATTTATATACATACACTACTCTCCCTTAGCTTTATTTTCATTGCATTGATCACTCCCCCTTTGACAATAATGGAAAAGGTACATAATGAAATGTCAAAAATAGAATTATCTTACCGATCATATTCTATCAAAAACCATACACTTAGTTGATCACAGTCTATCAAATGCCCTCACTTTATCATAAGTCAACCTATTACAAGATAAACCATACATATGATAGATAGGCTTCACGACCCACTCTTTGAAATTGATGTTGTGTGACCTCATGTATTTGGAATCCCATACAGATGTCCATAGTTGTACTGGTTGCTCTTCTCCCTCTCTTTTTCTGAGGTTCAATTTTAAATATTTTGGCCACATGCCCCTTTTGTGTCCATAAAACAAAATCAAATGCATTAACAAAGAATAATGTCTAAATCTTAAGCATTCATGAGTTTTGAGATTCAAAAAACCCTCATGTAATCTCTCCACCAAATATCATGCATAATCAGAGGGCCTAAGCTCAAACATTTGAATGTCTATGGCTAACACCATTGGCCCAATACTCATGAGGTTGGGTACTTCTAAACCTCCTAATTATCGACAAGACATGTAGGTATACTAAAAATATGGTTGAAACATATTCCCATGGTGGCCCATCCCAAGGTGTGAGTTTCCCAGACTCTTTTTATGGATGGCTAGCTTCCAACCAGTATATGTAGTGTCCATTATTTGGTACTCATCTTCCAATTCCACAAAAGACAAGTGAAAGTTGCAACTAGGATCTAAATTAAACACCTCATTCAGAGTATCTATGGATAATCGAATGAAAATACCTCCATTTGGGTCTTTAATACATCTTTCTACTGGAACATAATTCCACACCAAAATCTCTAGTACTTTCAAATTCACAAAGACATTTGGGACAATTAACTTACCCAAATTGGTCATCCATGGATTTCATATCGACATCTCCTTGTTTCTTCTGAGATAATGAAAGAGAAAAATCTCATAACCTCTAACCATAGTCCATACATCTCCAACATCTTTATACTTATCTTTATACTTATCTCTTTTTGGAAAATATTACTTCAATCTCCTCAACTTCGAGCCAAGATCCTACATTTGATCGATCACATACTAGTTCAGTCTTCTAACAAGAACATTCTCTCATCTGTTTTAGTCTTCTTCACTTTGGATTTCTTACTCTTCATTGGTTTCCCTTTTCCTGAAGAAATGCATTCCTCCATTTCTATAAGTGTAATCCCTATGAATTACCCTTATGTTCTACAAATTTGCTTTGCCTTTGTGAAATTTTATGTTGGATACCCTAAATTATAAGCTAAGTGTACAAATTAGTCGACTTTCAATGGTCAATTCTTCATAAATTTGCCTCGTGTGAATCCCTAGATTTACCCGACCCGATGCAAGCATTTAATAAAATTCATTTGCTTCAGTTTTTTATTTTTGAACTAATATGACAACAACTCTTCATCGACGTATGTTTCTCCATTAAACATAATATTTGGCACCATTTGCATAACTATTTTCTTTGCTTCTTCGACGTCCTTCAGTCACTTCCTGATCGACATAGGTATTGCTGATAATTCTATCGGGTATTGGGATAACTCTTTTTGTGTTCTAGCAATGGACATAGCTACACTAATAGGCCCTTGCATATAAAATTTCTCGATGTATACATTTTTTATTGGCCTTAGTCTCCCCAATCAATATGATCTCCTGCATCCTTGATCACTTCTATCACCATATGTGTCCTCGATGAGTTCATCAGCTATCAAAAAAATGCAAAATTTCTCATTCTAATTTGCTTAGCTATATCAATGACCACCATCGACAAAACCTTTATTTATAAGCTACCCTTTTGTTTTTCTTCAATGGGGCAGGTATTTTCAATAGCCTCATCGACTATCAACAAGACAAGATTTCTCCTCTATCGCTAGTGTATGTTTCACCAATGGGCCTTATCGGTATATGTTATATTGACTTGTCACGCTTCTTAGACCTTTTTCTACAATTGGTTTAACTTTTGCCGATGTTTCCAGTGATGGATTGACAAGAGTTATCCTGATAAACTAACATTGGTATAACTATAATCATCAGTATAATGCTTCAATGGGTTAGCCTCCCCTCAATAAAATTATCAGAATCACCTATGCCGATTGAAAAACAACATGAAGTATTTAAAGAAGGAATAAGGAGGTTATACCAATGGCACTAAGAGAACCTATATAAAAAAATTTGAAACTTTTTTTCCCTTTGAGTTGAAATTCTTCACTTCATTTTCTCACTCGAAAGGCCAAATTACCAACAACATTTACTCTACTTTCTTTAGGCCTCTAGCAAAGGTGGAAGGAACAGTTCAAAGTTTGCATTAAGTAGTAGTAGAGTGGCTAGTTGTTTTTCTTGATCCAATTTTTTAAGACCGATGATTTCTTCTTTTGTTTAAGCATGTGCAGTCCAAGAACCATATCCAAGAGTCTTTTCGAGAGCTATAAGGAGCATTTGTAGCCAAAGTACCAGTAATCATAAAAGTTTGTAATATCTTCTAATAATTCAATTGAAATGGATTGCAAGGGGACCACTAGTTATGCTTTGAACCATTCGAGAGAGATGATTTTCATCAAAGAAATGGTAATGGATAATTTTAAGTTATACACCGAAGAACAGAGGGTTGGCTCCTTTCACAAGGTATGTAATCTTTGATTTTTTTTTGAATGAATAAATGAATTTCATCAAATTTCACTAATTGATTGCTTCATTATTTTTCTTTTTACAGTTCAACTGAGCAAAAAAAACCACATCTCCAAGAGATCACTCCATTAACCTTTCAATTCATAGGATACAGATAAATCATTTGAAAACCCATGAATTTAATCTATGAAGGTTATCATAGGATCAATGCAGAATACAAAACTTAAATCTGTTAGTTCATCCCTATGTGTTAATCTAAAAACTTTACTTAACTTTGCACACATTTTTTTGATTGACCATGTTGCTCCTTTTATGCATACTTTTCCAATGAGCTACCCCATCTTTGAGGGTAGTGGCTATACAACAAACTAAAACGTAAAATATATAAAGAAAGTTTGAAAAAAATTCAAAGTGTTCCCCTTGGTAAGATATATGTTTTAATTTACTATTTAGACATTGTTGTCTAAAGATGACAATGTCTAAACAACAAACTAAAACATATATCTTACCAAGGGGGATACGTTTTAATTTTCTATTTAGACATTGTTGTCTCTGGACGACAATGTCTAAACAAAAAACTAAAAAATATGTCTTACCAAGGGGAACACTTAGAATTTTTTTGAAACTTGCTTTGTATATTTCACGTTTTAGTTTGCTAGATAGACACTACCATCTTTGATCACCAAGGAAACATACATTTTTTGTTTAGAACTTGTTAATACCCTCTATAAAAAATTTTAAATTTTATTTTCCTTTGATTTGAAAGTATTCACAAAGGCCAAATTCCTGACAACATTTACTCTAGTTTCTTTAAGCCTCTAGCGAAGGTGGAAGGAATGGCTCAAAGTCTAGATTAAGTAGTACTAGAGTGCCTAGTTTTTTTGCTTGATCCAATTGTTTAATACCAATGATTTCTTCTTTTGTTCAATCATATGCAGTCACAAATCCATATCCAATAATCATTTCAAGAGATATAAGGAGCATTTGCAACAAAAGTACTAGCAATCATATAAGGTTGTAAGATCTTTTAATAATTTAACCATAATGGACTGCAATGAGACCACTAGTGATTCTTTTAATCAACCAAGAGAGAGGCTTTGCATCAAATAAATGGTCATGGAGAATTTCAATTCATACACTAGAGAACAGAGGGTTGGTTTCACAAGGTATGTAATCTTTGATTTAATTTTTTTTGAATGAATGAATTTTGTCAAATTTCACTAATTGATTACCTCATTATTTTTATTCTGATGGTTCCACTGAGGAAAAAAAACCACATCACTAGGAGATCACTCTAATAACCTTTCAATTCATACACTGATAGAAATATATATGAAACTTATGTTAATCCTATTTGAGCATTAATGGTTGTCATAAGTATCAATCAGTTATTTAGTCGGTAAAGGAGATAAACAAGACAATCAGTCAAACACATAAAGCCTATACACTAAGCAAGATTCATGGCAGCTCTCTAAGCTTACCGAACATGACTTTGATTGAGTACTCTCACCAAGACATATGATCACCGAGTACCAAGCTAGTGGTCACCAAGCATTCATATGAACTAAGCACCAGTAAATTACCAAATGAAGAATGCAGTGAACACTGAGTAAACTAGGAAATGATAGTAATTTGAAATGGCACACACATCAATGCAAATGGTTCACACCGATCAAGAAAATGGTTTACCAAGATCGAAGAAAAATTAAATATGGATGTAATCATTAAATTGTTGATGATTCCTATGTAATGTTAGATCTAGGTTATTTTGTTACACCGTTGATCTTAGGTTTTATAAGATAATGTAAACCCTAATTAGGTCAAGTCAGTTTGATATAAAAGTTGTAAAGATGTCATTATGGACATGTATCATGAAGGAGTAGCTGCACTAAGGACATCATGAGATCAGACAAAGGGTTTTTGATAGAAGGTTTGAAAGAAGCATTCAATTTTTTCAGAACATACACAAGGCTACCGAGAAAAACATAAAGACACATACATCGCTATGAGGTGATATTTTTATGGTATATTACAGGTCCGAATCAGACAATATTAATTTTATAATTACATATACATTTATTGTTACCATTTAACCATTATAGCATGTTCAAATCTCCTAAAAAAGTGGAGTTAATAGTTCTTTTTTAAATCTCTTAACTGAGTACACACATGTATTGTGTTGTTAAAATCCTCTAACCAGGAAGATCTAGTCGATCTAATTGTTTCTCCTAATAGGGTAAGATCATCAGAAGTGATCACAATTTGTAGCCTTCACCAACATACTTTGCTACTATAGTAGTGAAAATTTGTGGGTGTCATCCCCACCATAGTTTCTACCTTCTTACAAGGGTTTCTGTGATACCAAAATATTTGTGTTATGTGTATGAATTTGTATGTATGGCTTATTGCTTAGATTACATGCAAATTACATTTTCAGTTATATTTGAATGTATGTTTCATTCAATGGATTCATTCGGTTAAATTCTATCTATACCTACAAATTTTTAGTTTTAAAAAGTTTTGAAGGTACTGATTCACCCCTCCCCTCTCAGTACTTATCTTTCCATAATCCCAGCAATTGGTATCAAAGCTAGAAATTTTGTTAAGGAAGTTTAATCACTGAAGAGGAAAGATATAAGGATGGAAAGATACAAGCTAGATAAGACTATTGAAAATCAAAGACTACAGATGCAAATCTTTATTGAGAAATTCAAAGAAGCCAAAGAAGGCTGAAGAAGTTATTGATCAAGAGGAAGGATATGGAAATTTGGTATAGTGAGACTGATTATCATGAAGAAGAGATAAATGATCCATTTGAGGTATCTGGATATGGATCTGGTAGCATATCCAATGCATCTGAAGGAACCATATCAGATCTATCTAAAAAGAATCTACATCTTGCAGAACAAGTGAAAGTACTGCAGATCAGTCAAGAGACACAAATGGTCAGAATGATTGATGTGATAAACAATGCAAGGCAAGAAAAACAAGAAAGAAACTTGGCTATTGAAGATAGGAGGAAAATGGATGACAAGTTGCAAGAGAAGGAATATGAGATACTGAGACTCAGTGAGCATCACTTTGAAATCTATAATCAGATGGTTGTCATAAGTCAAGAAGTCAACCGAGTTAATAGTGAGCTTACAAGGAAACTAGAAGACATTGATGAATTCAGAGAGGAAAATGAAAGATTGAAGAATGAAGTAAAAATGCAACAACAACATAATGAGATGATCAACAAAGATGAAGATAGTACTAAAATAATGGATAAATTTATGATTAGTTAGAAAAGACTTGATAGCACAACTAGTTTAGGCTACACCGAGTAGGGAGAGTCATCAAGACAAGCTGAACATAAGAATGCCTACACTAATCTAAGGAAAAAGAAGCTATCATGTTATCATTTTGGAAAACCAGGCCACACATCAAATGTTTGCAAAAGTAAAGCAAAAGGTATTCCTAAATTCAATCCTAAATTTAATGGTTATTGTTATAACTATTATAAGTATGGACATTAGGCACATGAATGTAGATCAAATTTGAATAGGACACCTAAGAAACCTTACATGGAGAAACATTGTCGCACTTGCAACATGCATGGACACATGTCACAAGAATGCAGGACACAAATGAAGCAAGTTTGGACATCGAAGGAATAAAATAAATCATATCAACTAAGAAGGGAAGGTAATGCATATACTTGGGATTACAATACTTGGGTTAATTGCATAACATGTGGTAGGTATGGACATGTAGAATAAAATTTCATGAGAAAGAACTAGAGAGGAAGATCTCATAATTGGACAAGTACTAGTATGACATATTTGCACTATCACAAGGTCGATCACTTAAGAAAGGATTGTAGAGACCAAGCACTAGAGATAAAAATAGATATAAATGGAAATAAAATTGAAGAAATCATAAGGATAAGAAATCAAATATGGAGAAAAGCATCCAATGACAATGTTGGATTGAGCACCGCAGTCGGTGACACCTCATCCATTGGATTAGGTGATATCTATTGGCAATTTGGCTAAGTTGGTTATATAGATGTTGTCATTATGGAAACATATGATCCACATGAAGATCACATAGGTCAGAGAGCTAGTATGTCAGAGCGCAATGCAAATTGTCTAAGTATGAGACAGTGTGTTTTTACCAGTGAACCTGAAGATAGTTTTGATTAGCAATGTTGATTGGAGTAAGTTCAGTGCTTGCACACTTGAACATAGACTCTATGGTGACTATTGAAGACTCACCTTAGAGTGAAAGTTAGTATGACATGTACAGATGAAGTTACGACAGTTTTACTTAAGACAGTGTTAAGCCGACATGATAGAATATGAAGACATAATTGATAAAGAGTTAAGGGATTATTTTGTTTATCAAAATAATGACTTAAAAATATAAAGGGAAGACATCCTAGATGTTAACCCTTGGATAAAGATATTTTTTAATATGATAGCCAATTGGAAATTTATTAATCTTAATAACTTGTATAAAGATATGTAAAAAATGTAATGTAAAGTGAAAAAAATGTATATGCGAATGTAATAGCAAAAGTGAAGAGTAGTGAAGAGATATTGATGCAAGTGGCATAAGGTTATGTACCTTGACCTATTTTTGTAATAAGTGAATATTGTATATTACTTGTTTGGGCAGTGGGCTCATTTGGTAATCACATTTTGTACTGCCAACTCCTAAGAGGGTTGAGGCTTCTAACAAAGCCTATAGTCCCTTAATCAGGAATGAGACACTATATGCATGTAATAGACTCCTAACATGGTCAAAATCCTTAACAAGATACTTTTTATTAGTGGATCTTTGTGGGTACCATCCCCACTGAGGTTTTCCCTTGGCCAGGGTTTCCTCGAGAACAAATAATGTGTTATGAGTTCTTTAGTTTTATTGCTAAGCATGTTGTTTAGCTTCTTATGTTATGCATGTGTTAAGATAATCTGTTATATCCATAATTGGGCAAAAGTTAAAGTTTGTACAATATTGATTCACCCCCCCTCTCAGTATTCTCTATTTCTAACAATTGGTATCAGAGCTTAGTTACTTAGAAAAGAATTATTCAAGGAAAGCCTAGTAGCTTGAGTAAGATCTCTATGGATATGGATCAGCTATAGAAGAATCTTGAAGAAGCTCTTGAACAAATTGATATGCTTACTGAAGAAAGAGATAATCTGAAAGGAAAATATGATGATGCAAAGAACCTCATTGAGAAACTGAAAAACAAGTTGGAAGATCTAAAATCTGAAAAGGAATCTAAAATTCATATTGAAGATTGTGATGACAATTTAGAAAAAGAAAAAGAGATCCTTAAACATGAATTGAAGATAGAAAATCTAAAGCTAAGTCTGAAAGAAGGAAATGGCAAGAATGAAGCAAATCTAAAATCTGAGAATGAAAATCTTAAGCTTGAAAATGAAGGGCTAAAATCTAAACTTGGTAAAGTAACATCTGAACTTGAGAAAGTCAATTTGCAGTATGCTAAACTTGAGAAATACAATACAATTGTGAAAGGATAACTGACTCAATCTAAGTAGCAACTTGAAAGACTATATTCAACTAGTGAGAAGATTGATGAACAAATATCTTATCAAAAACCATTCTATGATAAGACTGGTCTTGGATTCAACACTTTTAAAGAAAATGAAGAAAGCAAGGAACCAGATCTAAAAATATTTGAAAGTATAGATGAGAAGAAGTCTGATGAGATTAACAAATTTGAAGATACACCTAAGGAAGAAGAACCACCTAAGCAAGAAGAATCACCTAAAGGTATGCAAAGAGAATTCAAAGGTAGATGTTTTGCTTGTAATACTGTTGGTCATATGAAGAGAGATTGCATAGGTAAGCAATTTAAACCTCTTAATGGTTATTGTTATAATTGTCATGGTTTTGGACATAGAGCTATTGAATGTAGAAACCTAAATTTGTTGAGAATAACAATAATAGTAGAATATTTAGAAACACTAACCATGCAGATAAGAAACCTACTAAAGATATGAACAAAAGAAATGGAGTAGTCTATTATAGATGCAACAAGGTTGGACACATTACTAGAAACTACATATCACAGATCAATAAGCCTGGACCAAGATATGGAAATAATGGAATAGTTTGTCAGATATGTAACAAGATTGGACACACAACAAGGTTTTGCATAATGAACAATAGAGTTTTTCATACCAATTGTAACCCTAGAAGTCATGCAAGAAGAAATGAAGATGCAAGCAATAGTCAGAAAGGATGTTGTAGTAACTCAGATGAAGTGAAGTTTGTTAAAAACACAGATCAAAGTATTAAATGGTAAGAATGAATCTTTACCTGACCCATCTCAAAGTACTTAATTCATGAAAATTACAGTAGAATAGGAACTTAGATTAGTGTAGAATTTGATATATAATGAATTGAGTCTTGCACAGTTAATGCAAGGTATTATATGATGTTCTAATACTATGGTTAAGAGTGCAAAGGAAAATATTATGTTTTGTGAGATCACAAGAAGTTTTAAGTTTTGCAGGTTAACAAAATCAACTTTTTGGAAAGAAGCAACAAAAGAATTGAATGCGATGTCAAATCTAAGTGAGATTGAAATGATAAAAGGTTATGAATGGTATTATTTGATCATCAAAGTGAATAAAAGTGTTAAGGAGATCAAAGAGTAGTGATTGGAAGCATTTTGCAAGGATTTGGTGAAGAATTTTGTGTCGAATCTACGCAAGCCCTAAATCATGAAATCGAGGTATTTTACTTGGTAGATCTTTATATCAGTTAAGGAATTAGAGGAAATCATGGATATTTCTTTGATTCACAATGTCAGAGATAAGAATAGACCTAAAATGAAAAGGGAACCAGTAGAACCCTTGGAAGATGATCCTAGGTTAGCTTTATCATCTGTACCAGATAGATTTTTACATCTAGAGAATGTTAGAAGTTATCTGGGATGTAAACTAGAGACTATCAGTGATAGTGAATTCATAGAGGAATATCAAAAGATCTATAATTAGGACATGTCATTGAAAGTAGGGTTTGAACATTTGGAAGATAATGAGATCATTAAGCATGCTTTGCAATATGAATTTGATAATGAATAATGTACCAAGATAATCCTAAGTAGAATTCACAATGGAAAGTTTTGGTTAGATGACAAAGTGATAGATATCACAGCTAACTTAATTCATGAGGTAACTGGACTATCTAAAACTGGAGCCATTCCTTTGAATGAGAAAAACATGAGGAAAATAGTCATAAACAACACAAATTCATCCTACAATGGCAGAGGAATAGTAATTAGCAAGATACAACAAGATGATGTTAGATACTTATGTAAGATCCTAACAACTAAATTTTGTGCTAATTCAAGAGAGGATGACATGGTAGTTGGAATGATACATGCGGCTTATTTTATGTGTGTGGATAAAGTACAAGTTGACATGTTTGAGATTTTGAGAATTTAGTTGTTTGAGAATTTGGAAAAGATAAAGAAGACTAAGTATTCACAGTTTAGATTCTCATCTTTAATCACTTATATGTTCTTTCATTTATTGAGAAGATTTCCATTCACCATTGGAAATGACTAGAATGATGGCCAAACTACAATGGAAAGGATTAAACAAGTGTATAGGAGGCATGTTATAGATAAAGTAAATGAAACTGTAGTGTTGGTAATTAAATCTTTTCAGAATTTGATGTCTAGCAGATCAAGGATCCCACAGTCTCTTATGGAGAAGTATAATAATGAGATATGTTTCATGGTTGATACTGACTTTACTTACATTGAAGTAGTAGAACCTAGAATAGAGTTCATAGACCCTCTTGGCTATGAGATATCTGAGATTGAGACAGAAGAATATGTGAGTAGACTTCTTAAGTGCAAGATGGATATTCACTGTAATAGGTTTGGAACCTTTGAGGAGAACTTCAACTCCACAAAGACCATCCTTGAAGAGAAGTAGTCAAAGAAAAGAGTTGAGAGTACAATAAAGAAAATTTTAAAAGATACAGGGATGACTAAACATGAGTTCTTGGTAGCCAAGAAAATAGCAGCAATAGTCAGAGATATTGGACAAAAAGAAGTTTTGTCTGTTCCACCTCTATCATCAATTGCAGCACAGCAAGGAGAAACACCAATTAAGGTGAAAGTGGAAAAAATAGAGAAGGATTAAGAAGCAAGAATATCCACTAGATCAACCTCCTCTACACCTAGAAAAAGAATAAAAGAGATTGCTACTAGATTGAGTAAGAGGCAGAAGACATTGGTGCCACCAGTTCAAAGAAAAGTTGTAGAAATCAAAGATGATGAAAGTACTCCTGTTAAGAAGAAAACTTGGAAACCTAGAGTTGAAAAGGTTAATGAATAGATTATTCAAGATGGAGACTTTACTAAGATGAACAAATATTATGATCTCTATGATTATGCAGAAATACTGAATCTAGAAAATACAGGGGTAAAGCATATGATTTTATCTAATAAGAAATTTGATACAATTTAGGGTAAGATACCTCATGACTTGTATAAGAAACTTGTAAATAGGAAGAAGAGAGCATCATAAGAAGATATAGCTATTAGAGAAAAGCTTGTAAGAAAACTTTGTGTTGTGAGAGATGAAGTACACTTCAATCAAATTATGAAGGATCTAAGCACCCATCTGAGAACCAAGAAGAGAACTATTCAAATTATGGGAGGTAGATATGAAGAAATTAACATAGAAACAAAGCAAGCAATCATTAAGGTTATGTTAGAGAATGTTGGAGAATCATCAGTTGCAGCAGAATCCAAAGATCAAGCAGAAGAAGCAAAACAAGAGGACATTCCCTCTCCACCAGCCATAAATATTGAAGATGAAGTAATGAATGTTGAAGGAACTAAGATCACCTTGGATAGTGATGATAACTTATTCAAGAATCTTGAAAACATTGTTGACAATTCGGCTTTTGAAGAGCAGGATAGTACCAAAGGAGAAGAGAAGAAAAAAACCAAAATTATAGAACCTAAAGTGACAAAGAAACAACTACCTATTCCCACTCAAGAAGAAATCAGTCTTACACTTGAGACTGGCAAGAAAACCCAGATCGGTTCTATGATTGAGAATTTGGGAAAGGAAGTAGATGATGATGATCAGATGGAATTGATCACATCTTTAAACAAGATCATCAGAAAGAACAAGAAAGTAAAGAGCCTTGAAGGATGCCTGAAGGAGCTTACTGAGAAGTTACAAGGTATTATTACTACACAAATTGCAGAAGATGACCCTCTGGTAAGAACAAAGAAAGTGATGAATACTTTTGATGATGAGTTTACAAATCTATCTGATATAGCAAAGATGAAAGCTCAAGAAAATTATGAGGCCAAAACACTTTTGGACATTAGTCAGAATATCAGGAATGATATCAATAACCTTGATATCTGTATAAAGGACTTGAGAAAGAATTTAGAAAGAGGAAAATCTTTGTACATCCAGTGTACAAAATCAGAGAACTTGGTAGCAGAGGAAGTTCAGAAGATGAAGATGAAGGAAGCAGAAATTCAGAATGAGATAAACCTTCTTTCGAGCTTCAATGTGAAGATATTTGATATTGAGTAGAAAATCCACAAGATTTATGATGAAATAAGAGTTTTTCAAGATGACAAGGACATGAAGCTGAAGAGATTCACTCTTTTAAGAGAGCAGGTTTCTATAAACTTGAGCACTATTGAAGGGCAACTGGAAGAATGTCTTTCAGCCAAGACATCTTTTCAGAAGTTTAGTTATGAAAATCTCCAAGCATGTGAGATTGCATCTTGTGGATTGTGCACACTACTTAGTGTGTCAGATTCAATTAAGAAATCATGGGAGAAAGAGTTAGAGGCTATGAAGATCAATTTTTCAGATTGTATTGCAAGCCTACCGGCTTTGCAATATTGAATCAAGGTATAACTTTTTGTGAACACAGTTTTGTAACCCTCCTTACCTTTTATTTTGTCATTGTTGTCAAAGGGGGAGAGATATATAGCAGAAAATTGATAAGGATACATACCCTTAGGGGGAGTACACTATATAGAGAGGATTCATGAAGTCATAAGGATAGTATATATATATTTTGTATTATGGCCACAATTTTGAATTTTTGGAGTCTAAGACTTAGCCAATTTTCTCATATGTTGCCACCAATGACAAAGGGGGAGATTGTTGGAAATTTGGCTGAGTTGGTTATGTAGATGTTTTCATTATGGAAACATATGATCCACATGAAGATCGCACAAGTCAGAGAGCTAGTATGTTAGAGCGCAATGCAAATTGTCTAAGTATGAGACATTGTGTTTTTACCAGTGAACTTAAAGACAATTTTGATGAGCGATGTTGATTGGAGTAAGTTCAATGCTTGAAAACTTGAACATAGACTCTATGGTGACTATTGAAGACTCACCTTAGAGCACAAGTTAGTATGACATGTACGAAAGATGTTATGATAGTTTTACTTAAGACAGAGTTAAGCTGACATGACAGAATATGAAGATAGAATTGATAAAGAGTTAAGGGATTATTTTGTTTATCAAACTAATGACTTAATAATATAAAGGGATGACATCCTAGATGTTAACCCTTGGATAAAGATATTTTTTACTATGATAGCCAACTGGAAAGTTATTAATCTTAATAACTTGTATAAAGATATGTAAAAAATGTAAAGTGAAAAAAATGTATATGCGAATTAATACCGAAAGTGAAGAGCAGCAAAGAGATATTGATGCAAGCGGTATAAGGTTATGTACCTTGACCTATTTTTGTAATTAGTGAATATTGTATATTACTTTTTTGGGCAGTCGGCTCATCTGGTAATCACATTTTGTACTGCCAACTCCTAAGAGGGTTGAGGCTTCTAACAAAGCCTATAGTCCCTTAATCAGGACTGAGACACTATATGCATGTAATAGACTCCTAATAGGGTCAACATCCTTAATAGGATACTTTTGATTAGTGGATCATTGTGGGTACCATCCCCACTGGGGTTTTCCCTTGGCCAGGGTTTCCTCGAGAACAAATAATGTGTTATGAGTTCTTTAGTTTTATTGCTAAGCATGTTGTTTAGCTTCTTATGTTATGCATGTGTTAAGATAATCTGGTATATCCATAATTGGGCAAAAGTTAAAGTTTGTAGAATATTGATTCAGCCCCCCCTCTCAATATTCCCTATTTCTAACAATATCACCACCTCCACCTAAATCAATAAAGGTATGTATGGAACTGAATTTCAAATTGGTTATATTTTATAAATAGTTCCTTATATCTAGTGAATGCACACCAAATGAGCATGAAATAAGATGCACTATGAGATTAAATGTTTGGAACTTAAACTGTGTATAGTCGGTAAAAGCATGACCGAGTAAATATTTTGCTAGTCGGTAAATATTGGCAAGGTTAACCAAGTTGTGGTATCAACCAAGTAATATCTAAGTGTTTACTAAGCTAAGGTATTTTAAAGTGTAAACCAAGTGCAACTATGTCTACCGAGTCATGGTAGGTCAAGCATTAAATCCAAAAGTTTGAGTGGGAAATGAATTTTTTTGTATAAATACATGATGGACTTAGTCATTTTTCACACAACAATCATGTGAAAACTAGAGTGACTTGAGAAAATTTGAGAAAATAATTTCCAGAGCTTTGAGAAAAGATTTAAAGAGTTCCCAAGCAAGTTTATCATGATTTAAAGTAAGTTTCTTAGTCGCTGAGTTGTTTTACCATAATATTTGAGAAGCCCTAAATTTTAGAAACGATGACATCTTCGTCCAAGGTCATGAAATCCAAGTTTGAAAGTGATAAGGTGACTTTGATAAAGTCAACAACCTATGATGAACCAAAATATAAACTACATCCTAAGATTGTATCACAAATTGATCAAACCAATGCATTCTCAAGTATTCTGCCTAGGGTTTTGCTAGTTCAAGACATTCACACTTACATCCACTATAAGATCGATGAAATCTGATATTTCAAGCTCCAATCCACCTACTAGGATCTGAGTGTGGACGAAAAGCTCAAGGATGAGCACAAACACTTGGAGGTGAAGGGATTAATGAATGCCCTATATTTCTCGAGAGAGTTCAAGACAAAGTGGATTTGGGTTGTTTTGAGTTGAGTGCATGATGGGAATCTATGGCTAGATGAATCAGTAAAAATCACAAAGGACATCATACATGCAGTCATTGGTTATCCCGTTACTGATAAAGTTAAAGCCATAAGGAATGCACTGAGGACCAAAACCAAGAAGCTTATTGGAGTAGAATGGGATGGTAGAGGTATAAGAGTCAACACAATTGTTGATCCCGAGATAAGGTTTGGAGCCTATGTAGTCAGTTACAAAATATTTCAATCAAGCAAGATGAACAGTGTACCTTGTGGAGCTGTGGACATCGCCTACAAGATTGTGAAGAAAGGTTTCCAATTTGACCTCGCCTAGCTTATACTGAAATAATTGGATTATAATATGAGAACCATCATGACAAAAAAGACAAACACTTGTAAGTTTGGTTCTCTAATGATTTGTATATTTTTCTACATACAAAACTTCTTTCCCTCAGTCAGTAATGTTGACTGGGATGTCAACTGACCAAATATTGTGCAAATTAGTGAATTTATTCAAAGTTTGGGTAAGAATTTTGTGAGTGTTATAGATGTTTATTTTAAACAGTTTAAGGAAAGAATGCATCAAAGGATTAGGATACCAGGTAAGCTGGTAGAAAAATATAAGGATGATATTTGCTTCCTAGTGGACATAGACACCACTTTAATCAAGGTAGTTGAACCAATGACTGCTTGGTTACCCCAATGGGCTATGAATTATATATTGATCAAGCTTCCAAGTCAGTACAGGCATTACTAGCTGAGCCTATAGATCCAAAGGAAACTAGGTTTGGTACCTATGAAGAGGCCAAACTAAGAATAAAGATGGATCTAGTAGGAGTAAAAGTAAGCAGAAAATCCAAGAAGATGATGGATACTCTGATAAAATATTTTGGAGGTGAAGTAGAATAAGAAGAGGCATCAATAGATAGTCTAGTTGAAGAAGCAACCAAGGAATAATTACTTATAGGAAAAAATGAACATGATGAGGAGGAGACCAAGTCAGATAAAGATATCCAAGATGCACCAGTGAAGGCCACATGAAAGAGAAAATAAGTAGAAGCACCTACAAGAGCAAGGACAAGATCCTTAATAGCTGCTTCTCCACCCTTGAAGAAAGGAATTGTGAAAATATTGAGGCCCACTCCTACCAAAACATATCAAAATAAAAAGAGTGGTGCCAAAGTCACCTTTAAGCAACCTAAGAAGATGAGAAGATTAATTAGAGCTAAAGATGATATTGATGAAGAAGATGATGAAGAATAGGATCAAGGTAAATTCAAAGTAGTTGTAAATAAAAGTCAATCGGTAGATGAGTTAGAAAATAGAATAAAGGAAATAGGGAGTCTAACTCACTCCAAGTTAAGTTGGTATGTGACGTAGGGGCAGGGCAGATACAAGCAGAATCAAGAAGAATTGAGTCCACTTGAATCCATAAACAAGCCCTAATCAAAGTTACACAATGGAAGAAATATAAAATCACATGAAAGAAATGAAATCACAATGGATATTAGACAATCAACTGGCAGCAACAATAGAGAATTATATTATTTCTTTCAACATGCCCGGCTGTGAGTCCTTCCGAGTTTCGGCCTTATACAATGAAAATTAAGAAATTAGAATTACCACTCACATCCTATATTTCTCTCCAATGATATATCTTGATAATTATCCTCCTTGTATCTCCATTATAATTCCCTACTACATCAATCTAGACTCCTTATATAGCCAGCTAAGCCACAGGTCGGCCAGTCAGGCATTTAATTACATTATAGGTCCAGTCTCAAGATTTAAACCAAAACTAATGCTAGAATGAATATAAATTGATGAGCCTTTGGATTTAGGTCCTCACATGACTCAAGAACATTCCTTTAAGTGAAAAAAGTCCCATTTGATCACATGGAACATCGCAAGAAGAAACACCACATGTTTCACCCGAAAACTGACAGAAAATAGTTCCTGAGGCAAAATGGGCATAAATTTTTACTCATAATGAATTATGGTTTGCACCCTTGGGAAATGATATTAATTTATGTCCTCTAAAACTAATTAAGATAGAAAAGACTGATTCCTTATGGATCAAGGTCACCAACATGAACAATCAACACCAAAATTGCAGGAATGACTCGGACCCAAAACTGGTAGAAAATAGGTCCCGTGCCAAAATGGCCATAAATTTTGACTCATAATTAGTTAGGATCTGTGCCTCTGGTAAATGATATTAAATTAGGTCCTCTTTAAGGCCCTAAGTTTGAAAGATATTATTCTTTAAGGATCAAGGTCGCCATGGTGCACAATCAGCCCCAAAATTGCAGGAAAATACTGCTCCGATAGCAAGGAAACAACTCTAACTTTCAAAATGTTCATCCAAACTTTATGTGACCTTAGGATAAGGTTCCCAAATAGGTCCTCAACATAATTTAATCTTAACACACCAAGAAACCAACAAATGCAAAGATTATAAAGAAAATGATAGCAAACAGGTACAGAAATCAGGAAATGTTTTTTGGTTGATGCAAGATTGCTCAAGACCCAAGATTCTCCTACATCAGACACCTGGGGTAAATAAAGAACTAATGTCCACATTAGGAACTACTCATATTCTGACCTAAATCATAAAGATCCAACTTAGCTTGTGTAATCCATGAACTATCTTCAACTGGCTTGTCTTTCCACTGAACTAGATATTCCATGTAGTCTTTTCCTCTTGTACTCTTGCCAACTCTACTATTCAAGATCTTCTCAATGCTATCTCTGTTCTTCTTAGGATAATCTAGATCATCTTCTATCTCATAATTTGATTCAAAGTACTCAAATATATCAAAAATATTGAATATAGGTGATATATCCATGTCCTCTGGTAATTCTACTTCATAAGCATTTCCATTGTCAATCTTCTTCAGAATCTTACAAGGTCCAAATTTCTTCATTTTCAGCTTGTTGTAGGTACCAACTGGAAATTTGTTCTTTTTCAAATGAATCATAACCTCATCTCCAACTTCAAAAGATTTATGTCTCCTTCTCTTGTCTGCTCTTTGTTTATATTTTAGATTACTGTCCTCCAAATTCTTTTTAACTTCATCATGTAGAGTTCTCATGTATTCTACAAAATGATCAGCTTCAACACTTCTTGTTTTAGTAGGTAAATCTCTCAGCTCTATGGTTCCCTTAGGATGAAATTTAGTAACAATCTCAAATGGTGTCCTCTTAGTACTTCTATTCATAAAATTATTGTATGCAAACTCTGCTTGTGCCAAAATCAAATCCCAATTAGCAAGCTTATCTCCAACTAAACATCTCAAAAAGTTTCCCAAACTTCTATTCACAACTTTAGTTTGTCCATTTGTCTGAGGGTGAAATGTAGAACTAAACTTCAAATCAATATTCATCTTCTTCCAAAGTGTTCTCCAAAAATAACCAATAAACTTTGTATCTCTATCTGAAATAATAGACTTAGGCAAACCATGAAATCTTACCACTTCCTTGAAGAATAATTCAGCTACATGCAATGCATCAGATGTCTTCTTACAAGGTATGAAATGAGCCATCTTTGAAAATCTATCAACCACTACCAAAATAGAATCATTACCTCTCTGAGTTCTAGGCAATCCAAGAACAAAGTCCATACTCACATCTTCCCAAGGTCTATCAAGTACAGGCAAAGGTGTATACAATCCCAAATTCTGACTAGTTCCTTTTGCTACTTGATAAATTCTGCAACCTCTAACCATTCTCTATACATCTCTATAAATCTATGGCCAAAAGTATCTCTCTGAAATCAAATTCACAGTCTTATCAATCCCAAAATGTCCAGCAAGTCCACCACTATGTCTCCTTCATTATGTTCTCTCTCATAGATCCTCTAGGTATGCACAACTGAACTCCTTTAAACAACATGTCTTCTTGAATGAAATAGTCAATCCACTTATCACTCACCGTGTGTTCCTTACAAGCTTTCCAAGGTTCTGTAAAATCAATGCCAGTCTCATATAGACACTTTAAATCATCAAAACCAAGTACCTCAACTCTCATTTCTATCAGCAAACTTCTTCTTTGGCTCAAGGCATCATCAACCTGATTTGACTGTCCACTTTTATGCTTCAATGAAAAGGAAAAATTCTGTTCTTTCATGTCTCTTGTAAATGTTTTATCATCAAACAAACATACTCTGACTGTAGTACAATGACTTTCATCAAAATTCTCTATCAAAGGCAATAACACTTGTTTCTTTCCATCCATCCAAATAGTATATTGATTCAATCTACCATCATGCAAAGCTTTCCTATCATACTGCCAAGGTCTACCCAAAAGAATATGACAAAAATCCATAGGCATAATATCACACAAGACTTCATCATGATAATTCCCAATTTTGAATTTAACAAGGCATTGTTCACTTACAAGTAGTTTATGCTCCTTCTGGATCCAAGCAATATGGTAAGGCTTAGGATGTTTCAATCTCTGCAACTATAATTTGTTAACCAGCTCTTCAGATGCCAAATTATCAGAACTTCCACTATCAATGATTACCTTGCAACATTTATCAACGATCTTACATCTGGTTCTAAACAAACTTTTCCTCAAAATAGGTTCCTCATCAGCTTCTTCATTCCCCAAGATCCTTCTTAGCATCAAGTTCTCACCATGTTCAGGTTCATTAGACATTTCCTCAACTTCTTCACAAGCCAAATTATTTCTACCATTACCTCCAGTCTTCTTTCTAGAGTTATTACATTCAAAAGCTCTATGTCCTTCTTCACCACATTTGTAACATGTACCTCTAAACCAAGATTTCTCTTCTCTTTTTCCATTATTATTATTCCTAGAGTAACCAGTATAGCTACCTCTAGAGTAGTTACCTCTTTTACCAGGAGGGTCATCTTTCCATCCTTTATCTTGCACTGCATTATCAGATCTGCTACTTTCTCCATAAGATCTTCCTCTACTTCTCTAAAATCTACCACCTCTTCCTCTTTGTCTTTGATCATGTTTCTTTGTCAATCTCTCTTCAGCCTTCAAAGCAAATTGGTATGCTTCTTCCACACTATCAATCTTCACATAGCTGATCTCATCTTGAATAGATGTCCTCAGGCCATTCAAATATCTAGCCACCTTCTCAACTTCATCATCCACATGTCCAGATCTGATATCCAATTTGTAAAATTCCTCAGTATATTCTTTCACACTCATGTCCTTTTGTCTCAGATTTTGCATCTTTCTCATCAAACTAACTTGGTAGTTAGCTGGAAGAAACTTCTTCTTCATCTTTCCAAGCATCTTCATCCATGTCTTGATCTTTTCTTTTCCTCTCTTTTGTCTCTCAGTTTACAAATGATCCCACCAAAGAGATGCATACCCTTTCAATTTTGTGACTACTATCTTAAATTTCTTATTATCAGGAGTACCTTCATACTCAAAGTATTTATCCATCTCAGAGATCCAATCCAAAAGTACATCAGTCTCAATTCTTCCATCATAGCAAGCAACTTCAACTGCAGGTTTGGAGTTAGCCTTAGACAAAACTCTCAAAAGTCTTTCCTCATCTTGTTCAACTTTAGGTTCAACATTAGGTGCTGCTTCTTCTTCTTCATCACTAACATAATCAAGATGTGCTCCTCTTCTCTAGGCTGTCTCTACAGCTTCAAGCCTAGTTTCAATCTGTCTCAACATATTCATGATAGCATTATCATTTCCTCTACCATGAACCAACTTGATAATCAGGTTCCAGCAAGATCGTAACCTTCTACAAGTTATAGGTCAGATCTTAGATCTGCTACATTACAACCAATCCAAGAAGGTTCTCCATGATCCAATCCATAAGAAAGAAATCGCTTTGATACCACTTGACACAGGGGTAGGGCAGATACAAGTAGAATCAAGAAGAATTGAGTCCACTTGAATCCAAAAACAAGCCCTGCTCAAAGTTACACAAAGGAAGCAATATGAAATCACATGAAAGAAATGAAATCACAATGGATATGAGACAATCAACTAGCAGCAACAACAGAGAATTATATTATTTCTTTCAACATGCCCGGCTATGAGGCCTTTCGGGTTTCGACCTTATACAATGAAAATTAAGAAATTAGAATTACCACTCACATCCTATCTTTCTCTCCAATGATATATCTTGATAATTATCCTCCTTGGATCTCCCTTCTTATGCCCTACTACATCAATCTAGACTCCTTATATAGCCAGCTAAGCCACAGGTCGGCCAGTCAGGCATTTAATTACATTATAGGTCCAGTCTCAAGATTTAAACCAAAACTAATGATAGAATGAATATAAATTGATGAAACTTAGGATTTAGGTCCTCACATGACCCAAGAACATTAATTTAAGTGCACAAAGTCCCATTTGATCACACAGAACATCGCAAGAAGAAACACCACACGTTTCACCCGAAAACTGGCAGAAAATAGGTCCTGAAGCAAAATGGGCATAACTTTTTACTCATAATGAATTATGGTTTGAAACCTTGGGAAATTATAGTAATTTATGTCCTATAAAACTCATTAAGAGCACAAATACTGATTCTTATGGATCAAGGTCACCAACATGAACAATCAGCACCAAAATTGTAGGAATGGCTTGGACCCAAAACTGGCAGAAAATAGGTCCCGTGCCAAAATGGCCATAAATTTTGACTCATAATGAATTAGGAGCTGAGCCTTTGGGAAATGATATTAAATTATGTCCTCTTTAAGTCCCTAAGTGAGAAAGATATTTTTCTTTAAGTATCAAGGTCACCACGGTGTGCAATCAACCCCAAAACTGCAGGAAAATACTGCTCCGACAGCAAGGAAACAACTCTAACTTTCAAAATGTCCATCCAAAATTTATGTGACCTTAGGAGAAGGTTCCAAAATAGGTCCTCAACATAATGTAATCTTTTCACACCAAGAAACCAAAAAATGCAAATATTATAAAGAAAACGACAGCAAACAGGTACAGAAATCAGGAAATGTTTTTTGGTTGATGCAAGATTGCTCAAGACCCAAGATGCTCCTGCATCAGTATGTATATATGACTACTAAGGACCAAGAAAAATTTGAAGAAGCTATCATAAAAATGATGATAAAGTTTAAAAGGGTACCAACTGAATTTGCAAGATATGTACCTAAAGGATTGTATGAGAAAGTATCAACTAGGTGGACATATGCCTTTCACACTGAGAAGAAAATGAGGGAACACTCATTGATTTTGGCCATGCCTACTCTATCACTTCCTGAGATATAAGAATTGATGAAACAATACTCTAAATGGTTTTTAATGAAGGGTAGAACCCTTGACATATTGACAGGTAACCTTGAAGAAGTTGATGGAAACAACAAGCTTCTATGGACTACAATTTTGAAAGAGAGAGAAGAAGTTGATCAACTTGTATTGGCTATCATTCCCAAGCAGAAGAACAAGAAGAAAGGTAAATGAGTTCACTCGGATGATGAAAACTTAGCCACCAAGGATCCAATCCATGTATCCAACACCGAGGTAGAAGATGACACTATTGCAATTGATTTTTACCTAGCTAGATATAGTGAAGAACATAGACAGGATGCTCCCGAATAGTTAATAATACCAGGGATAGATGATGTTTTGATTGAGGACATCATAAATGGAGATCTTGATGATGTAAACAATGATGAGGACATAAACACTATTGCAGACACCACCAAGGAGAATGCACTTAGTGAGGCAACAACAGGTGAAATATCAGGTGACTTACCTATATTGGTACAAGCAGTTGACATTGTCAAATAGAAGGAACCTAAAGGCTCAACCCCCAAGAAAAAAAAGGATAAAATCAAGGGACAAGGTAAAACAAAGCATAAAGTTTCAAATGAGCCTGAGAACAAAGAGGTAGAAAAAAAAGCATCATAAGAGAATATACCTATAGAATAAACTATAGTAGACACCACAATAAATGCCCAAGGACAAGCTACCAAGACACTGGTCACCGGGCAAGCAAAGGAAGAAAGTTTATCTACCGAGATAGAAAAATCAAATCCAGAGACAAAATCTCTAGTGCCTTACACCAAATCTCCTACACCAAAGAAGAAGAAGAAGAAGAAATATGGTAAGGGTGCTGTCACACTTGATGAAGTTATTGAAATTCCTGAATGTGACCCTAGGACCTTAGATCTCGAAGCATTGAGAATATATGGGGAACTATGCACAAGGAAGGCTACACAAGAGAAAATGAAAAAGGAGAGTAAGAGTAAATTTTTTTTGGAGGAAGTTAGAGATATTATAATACAAGTAGTTCTCAACATTAATGTTGATGAGGCAACTCCCATCATTGATCAAATTGCCACTCTAATAGGATACATCAATGCCTTCTAATGTAGATGTAGACAAGAGACTAGAAGAATGGGCATAAGCAAAAATATAGTTGAAATTAGCAGAGAAAATAAGCCAGGAAGTGGCAATAAATAAGGTCAAGCTCTCAGAGGTTGTTACCAAGCTTGAAACTATAATTCAGAAGATAATTCAAATTTTGTATAAGTCATGCACTGTGGACCACTTCACTACTGAGATTAGTGAAAAGATCAAGAAAATCGATGAAGAAATAAAGGTTAGTGCCAATAATTCTTTAACCAAGCCCAATGCATTCCTTAAGCATTTTTCAAAGGTTCAAGAACTTCATTGATTAAGGATTGATTTGAGGAAGCAAGAGGACACAATAAGGGAACAAATTATCGAGCTTCAGGAAGAGTTGCTTCCCCATCTTAAAATAATGGAGAAACATGTTAATAAGGCAAAGACTTTAGATGTCACCCTAGAAATTTCAGTGCTGGAAAATATTTGACATGCATGCACAAGTTGGTTTAGAGAACACTGCTCTTAAGAACCTAAAAGAGGGATGGGAAAACCTCTTGGATTCACTCAAGAAAACCCATCAACATATTTTTGATAAATTGTTAGTACATTATTTTTGTTTGGCATTAATTTCAAAAAGGGGGACAATCTATGTATATATATGCTAGCATGTACTTCACACCAAGAGCATGTACAAAGGGGAAGTTAGTATTTTTTTGGAATAGTTAGTACATATACATAAAGTTTTGATACTAATGCCAAAGGGGGAGAATGTTAATCCTATTTGAGCATTAATGGTTTTCATTAGTATCAATAATTTATTCAGTTGAAAAAGGAGATAAACAAGACAGTCAGTCAAACACATAAAGCCTATACACCAAGAAAGATTCATGGTAGCACTCTAAGCTTACCGAGCATGGCTTTGACCAAGTACTCTCACCAAGAGAGATGATCACCAAGTACTGAGCTAGTGGTTACCAAGCATTCATATGAACTGAGCACCAATAAATTACCGAATGAAGAATACAATGAACACTGAGTAAACTAGGAAATGACATAGTAATTTGAAATGGCACAAACATCAATGCAAATGGTTCACACCGATCAAGAAAATGGTTTACCAAGATCGAGATAGAATTAAATATAGATGTAATCATTAAATTATTGATGATTCCTATGTAATGTTAGATCTAGGTTATTTTGTTACACCGTTGATCTTAGGTTTTCTAAGATATTATAAACCCTAATTAGGTCAATTTAGTTTGATATAAAAGATGTAAAGATGTCATTACGGACATGTATCATGAAGGAGTAGCTGCACTAAGGACATTAGGAGATCAAATAAAGGTTTTTTGACAGAAGGTTTGAAAGAAGCATTCAGTTTTTTCAGAACATACACAAGGCTATTGAGAAAAACAAAAGGACACATACATCACTATGAGGTGATATTTTATGGTATATTACAGGTCTGAATTAGACAAGATTAAGTTGCTAATTACATATACATTTACAGTTTCCATTTAACCATTGTAGCAGATTCAAATATCCTAACAGAGTGGACTTTATAGTTCTTTTTAAATCTCTTAACCAAGTAAACACATGTATTGTGTTGTTAAAATTCTCTAACCAGGTAGATCTAGTCGATCTAATTGTTACTCCTAATAGGGTAAGATCATCAGAAGTGATCACAATTTGTAGCCTTAACCGACATACTTTGTTACTGCAATAGTGAAGTTTTGTGGGTGTCATCCTCACCACAATTTTTACCTTTTTACAAGGGCGATACCAAAATATTTTGTGTTATGTGTATGAATTTTTATGTATGGCTTATTGATTAGATTATATGCAAATTACATTTTCAATTATATTTGAATGTATGTTTCATTCAATGGATTTAGTCGATTAAATGCTATCTACACCTACAAAGTTTTAGTCTTACAATGTTTTGAAGGTACCGATTCATCCCTCCCCTCTTAGTACTTATCTTTCCATAATCCCAACAACTTAAGTGATCCCTCAAGATGGAAAGTGAATTCTTGAGATAGACTGAATCGTGAACATAAAAATAAATGAATATTTGAATACTGAAAGAATGCTTCAACAAAATGCTTTTGAAAGAGTGTTTTAAAATAATATATTACTTGTAAAAGAATGAATATTTAGATGAATGCTTTATAAATGCAAATGTAAACTGAATTCTAGAGATTAGAAATAGACCAGTGCCATCTCCTTCTCAGGTGATGAAGTTGTATCTTTATAATTATATGTATAACCTTATGAGACATTTTTAAACTATCAGCCAAATGGATTCTATATGTTGAAGTAATTTGAATTTATATTGCAGTCAATCTTATTGATTTTAACTTTTCTCAGAAAGGCCAACAAGACAAAATAAATTTGATAACCAATCTTTATCCTGATGATCAAACTGTAACATATTCAAAATACTATTCCATAAGACTGCACATTTGACATCTATTTTTATGAAACATATATCATAAGGAACTAATCAGTAAAGACAATAAAATCACAACTTTGAAAAAGAAGAACTCCTTATTTGTATTAAGCCTAAGCATATAATTGCATATAGTTGGACATATTGTTTGAAGAAAACATCAACTATGCATTGTAAAAAATATTATGATAGATGTCCCTTTTCTTTTTTTTTTATTTCTGCCTTGATACCCCTTCTTATGAACAATGAAAGGGTGCAACATTAGCTTCATAACATTACAAAATAGTTTTTCAAAATGATAATCCTGGATACCTAATTACAAACTAAATAATAAAATAAAATGATCTCATGGGACAAAACATACACTATTAATTGGAATCAGACCAATTAACTCTATTAGCTCATCTTGGAAGTCAACTAGAACCCACCCTCCATTGTTCTCCTATACTTCTTGGAAAAGTTCATGTAGTTCATCTTTGTCCTACTCCACTTCTAATTCTAACACATCACTCTAGTATGCCACATAACTTGTCCTCAAATCCCAAGTGGCAGTGAGGAGGTTGGTAACAATATCTAATTGATTATCTTCTACCTCATTTAGATATGGTTGTTGGACAAGTCTTAGTTTGTAATTTTTATGGCCAATTATTACTAGAAGTCCCATCTTAGAAACCACACAACACTGTTAATCTACTTAGACTTCTTGTAAAACCACTAAACATTTGGTTGCTTATAAAACATATAAAATGTACTAAATCTGACCCAAATGTACTAGTGTTTTGTTTTATCTTCTTCTTCCTCTATTGTATCTTTCTTATTCCTCTTTCCTTTTGACTCTTTATACCCATGAGTTATTTCCTTCTTTCTCTTATAAGTCCTCTGTTCAGTTATTTGTGAATTCACCTTTTCCTTTTCCTTAATTTCTAATACTTTAGACTGTGATGATGTTTTTTTCTTTGATTGTGCCCTAGTAACATGGGAAGGATTCTCCATTTTCACCATTGAAGTCCTAGTTTGTCACCATATTGCATTACTGGTTGTAGAAGATACAAGCTCTACCTCTACTACTTCAACAACAGTGCCAGAAGTACCAGCTTCATCACTTACAAACTTCTACCTAGTTTTATCCATAATCTCCTTAGTAATGCCACTCTTCTTGGCTAGGTCATCAACTCTTTTCATCACTCTTCTTTATATCACCAGTTCCATTAGTTGTGAGTAAATTTTTAGAAATGTTTCTTCATAGGTACCAAACCTGGGGGTACTTGCATCAATCAATTTGGACATTACCTCATTGGCATGCAGTGATATAATATCACCATCTACCTCATATCTAATCGGTAAAGCCCAAGAGGTTCTTGGATATACCACTTGCAAAAAACATATATATGTACTCACAATGAAACATATGTCTTCTTTATACTTTTCCACTATAAGGTTGGGATCCTTTCCCTCTCATGCATTCATTTCTAAAATTATTTGAAATAACCACACATGACACTAGTAAAGTTATTTCCTAACATTATTATGTACTCATTAACTTACACTACTACTGGTTTATCAATTGACCACTGAACATTACCGATACTAGGGAAACAATATTGCAGATAGAAAAATATACATACCAATACAGAACCATACTTGAAAGATTTCTTTTTTTCCTTCTTTATTCGCTCTATATTAACAAATGTTTTACTCCTCATGACCCCACACAGGTCATATTGTGCATTATCCTTCACCATTAGGTATGTGACATGAATTCCTCCATTGGGTACAATGTTCAATCGACTCGATTGATATACCTTGTAATTGATTACCATTGACACAAACTTGACCTCTTTGTCTTCAATATTATTGATCATCATGGCCCTATGATATTGTCTTGACTTAGTCAAATGAGTAACCTCATCTGTTGGTATCATCCTTAGAAAAGGTAAGCCACATGTCGGGCATAAAATAGTTACTGCATGAATTAAATCCTTGGTAATCTTATGTGGACTATCCAACCAAATAAAATACTCATGAAATCAACTCAATACATATTTAATCTACTTAGTCTCAAAAATATCAGGTAGGTCGACAAAATAGGTAAAACCCTTGTCAGTCAAATGTTTGTGTTCATCCTTCAATCCTGATTTATTACATAGTTCGGTGTAAGCCTTGAATATAGCATTCGAACCTAGATCTTAAACCTTATAATGGATAAATGATCTTATGTCTTCAGTAAATAATACATCATGGGGAATTAAAGACAAAGCACTTATCATATCATTATCTACCACATTCATAGGATGCAATTTGAAAATAGGCCTTGGTTCCTCAGTAATTTCAACCAATAATAGAGTGTCCATAATTCAAACACTTCTTTTATTTATAAAACATAGAATATAACCTTTGCAACACAGAGAAATACCTCTTTGCTTATTGGTTGGGGTTCTTCAAATACCACTTCAATTTTGTCACAAGATCACAACTATTGATCACAATCAATCAAATCTCCTTATAATTTCTTGCAAGTGCACAATTTAGCTTGTAGAAAGAAAAGTGATAAATGACTTTCAATTTTCAACTTTTATAATGTTACATTCACAAGCAATAGTCAAATAGTACCTTTTATCATTTGCAACTAGTCAAACAGTCTCTTTTCCATAAGAATCATTATGTGGTCGCATAGAATCATATGAAATATAAGATTCTTCAAAAAATTCATTTGAAACATCAATAGGCATCTAAATATGCTGATCAAACTTACCGCGCACATATCTATGGGATTAGTTATAGATCTTACTTGATTTTTTCCCCCTAAGTCAATAGAATTGACTTAGTCAGATGAAGGATTCTCCACATTAACTGATGTTGTGGAGTTCTCTTTCAATTCAGAAGAATTGAGGACACCTTTCTTAGCCCATGTTTGTTTCATCTATTTTTTTATTCCTTCAACATAGGTAATGTTCTTGCCTTTATCATTATCAGGCCTATTCACCGGTTGAACTTCGATGTCTTTCTTCTTATATCCTCAAGATCTAGAAAGATGTCCAATATTATTGCAATAGTAACACACCATACTAGTTTATCTCTATGGTCCAGTATTTCCTCTACCAGTTCTCATCGTATAATTGACTATTATATGTCCATAATTATGACAAATAGATTAGTTAACATCCAATTGGTTGCCTTGAAGATTACATCTCAACTGATTGGGGTTGTATGGACTCTAATTATTGATTCTTGTCTTGCACTCGTTAGCCTTATGACCATACTTATTGCAATGATAAAAATTACCATGAAAAACATTAGATCTAGCACTGTATCCTTTAGATCTACCATAAAAATGTATAGATCTAGTAATAGGTGCATTAGGTATATTAGGTCCAATAGGTTTAGACCTACATACATTAGAAGTATGACCTTCTTGTGACAATTGAAACATACCAGCCTATAATTCCTCTTACCATATTTTTTTTTGTTCACCTTAGCTACTGATTTGTCTTCCTATGCATAAATATTCTTGGTACTAGATGACTCACCGAATTCAAATTTTGAAAACCCTAAACCTTGTTTTTCATTAATATTTCTCCTTTGGTTTGAGATTTTTTCATAAAGTTTAGTAGTAATTTTAGTGAACTTATCCAATAGATCTGTGGCTTCTTTTAGTTATCCTTTTAGCCTTTCATTTTCATTCCTCAGACTGGTATTTTCTAGACTTGTACCATGTAGTTGTTCATTCAAAATAGAAACTTCTTGTTCAGATCTAAATAGTTCTCCCATCTTTGCTTTTAAGGTGTTATCTTTAGATTTGAGAGCATCATCTGCAACCTTCTTAGCTTCATCTTCCATTTTCTTAGCTTCAATCTCTTAACCCATTTCGATTCCAAAGTTCTCCAACTCTCTTGGCATGTTTTTATTCTCTTGCTTTAGCTTGTCCATCTCCTTATGCATATCCTTATTCTCCTTAATAACTAATCATTCTCTTGAGATAAGGATTCTAGGGTTTCTTTAGATTCCTTAGATCCACTTTGTTCATATAGGTGTTCAATTAGGTCTTGACTATCATTCAACTATTGAACCAATTCTTGTTTTTTAGTCCTAGATTTCTTCAATTGCTCTTTGAGTTTCTCAATCATGTATTCAACCTCTACAAGTTGTCTTCTATAAGATTCCATGTCTTCCTTAAGGATCTCTCCCAAGTTGTTAGGCTTCTTTAAGGAAACTATGCTCTAATACCAGTTGTTAGATATAGAAGACATTGAGAGGGGAGGGGGGAGTGAATCGATGTATACAAGAAATGAACAACTTCCATACAGTCACATATGCAATAGAAGTACAACAAATTTAAACATCTAAAAAGTATAACACATAATTTACCATAATTTTTTTATATCATGGAAACCCTTATTAGAGAATGAAAACCATGGTGGGGATGGCTCTCATGAATCTCTTCAACCACATTTAAAAGATATGCCCTATTAGGAGCTTACAAATGCTTGATTAGGGGTTCACATGGTTATAAATGGCTAATATGTTGGTAGAAGTACCAAAAGTCCCACTAGGATCTACCTCACTAGAGGATTTAAAACTCCAATTAAGAAGTCACCCTGTTAAATTATTTAACAATAATACCTATTAAAGTCCACCCCATTAAATGATTTAATTTGTTGCAAATGTTAGGAATACAAAAATAACTTGATCTGGAAATAACATCTCCTTTGCTTAATCAGATCCTTTATAATCTCTGATTGTTGGTGCACTGTACTGCCTCTGTCTCTGATCACAAAAACCAAATTCATGATTGCAACCCTAAATCAAATGATTTATTCCACCTTTATACTAATGTTCTTAAGTCAGCTAAGATTTAGAAAATGTTTTAAAAGTTGGCCCACCATATTAACCAAACTCATATAAAATTGTGCCAATCATACCTAACATGTCATCCCAAAATATATTAACCAAAATATAGTGACATGTCAGCCCAAAAATAAATTGCCTTGATCATCTGATCAACATAAACCAATCAGTAGCACAACTAGTTCACACTAAACACATCACTAAAATGCTAACTCATCCAAAACATTGAGTTAATGATTGAGATTGTAGAACTATACTTCTCTAACCTTGGCAAACCACCATGAATGATCACATCTCCAAAAATGTCCTCCAACTCGATCACTACTCGAAACATTCTTTGAAACTATCTTCTTGTTCACCAGTCAAATAATTAGCATAATCTACCTTTCCCTATTCATCATGTCAATCAACATCATCAATTCTAATAGAGTGATAGAGTTTCCATCAATGACAAACTCCAAAACATAAAACTCTAAAATCCATAATAATGCCAACAATAACACCAAGATTTTTTTACATGGAAACTCGGTCAAGGAAAAAAATATGGTTGGGATGAACCCACAAGATAGGTATACTCTGTTAGAATTATGAAAATGGGTATTACACATGCATTCAGGAACACTACCTAGTGTTCACTACTCAAGATGTAAAAGGCTCACTACCTAGGGAAGGCTCACTACCTATACAAGCAAATTTGGATCACATTTATAAATTATGAATTGTATAATAGCATCTCCTCTATTCCTATATCAGTTCTATTGAAGCACAAAATGACTTTCTACTACACACTTCTTCTCAGTCTTCAAAATATGTATACATTTAACACACATACATACTCGCACATATCCTCGCAACCTCATGTAAATACAATATTATTACATTTATTTATACATGACATCAACCTTGTAAACATAATCAAGGTTGGCCCAACACTCACCACCTAATTACAAAAATATAACTGTACACATGTAAAATTTGGCATATTATTTTAATATATTTAAATACCCCTTTTAAAAATAAAATTCCTCTACTATATAGTTAAATTTAATTATTTAATTATTTAGTTCACCTTTCTTAATTATTCCTACATCTCCCATTAAATCATTAAATCATACCACCTTCTAATTAAATCCATCTCATTTCCACCCCATCCACCTCACCATGGACACCTCATCCCTCAATTGGAAATTTATAAATAAAAGGAAATTTTAAAGGAAAATGATTCATCTTTTGTACCACTTCATGATCCATTACTTTTACATCCATCTTTTGCATCATAATCTTTCTATTTATGATCTTTTTGCATTTGTGCATAGTGAGATCTTGTCGATAGCATTGTAGTTTTCATATCATCATTTAGGATTTATTGTTTTGCATCATTAGTTTAGTTTCTTTTTCATTTAGCCTAGTATTGAAATCATGTCATTGTCATTCCATATCACACCATTTGCATCTTAGTTTAATCTCTATTTTAGCTTAATCTTCATCTCATCTTCCATCTTGCATCACCACTCTCATTTAGTTTATTTTATGCATTTAGGCATTAAATCATCACTTATTCCTTAGGTTGTCATACTATTTGATCTAATGTGCTAAAGTGAGAGCCATGAAAGAGATCAAAATGGGATCCTTGGAGATAGAGAAACATGGGACACTCTTGTTAAACTAGATTTTCTTATTTGCATTTATGTTGAATAGTTAAACACTTTAATGTCTCATGAGTATGTTAGCATTACATTTATTTTGGAGTAACCTTATTTTCTAACATACATATTTGGTGCCCACCGTGGGGCCCATGCCCCTATTTTATCTTTTTTTTGTAGATTTGGCTTGTAGGTACAAAAACATAGTAAATTAGCGCTTTCAACCCTCTGTTCAAATTTTTCCACTCAGATTATTGCTTGTGACACATCTTTTAGCGCTTTTGAATACTTTTGTAGTACTTTCAATCACTATTTTAGTGCTTATGCACATTGTTTAACAAATTTTCCATCAAATTAGTGCTTTTGCTTCATCTTCTATCACTTTTGCATAATATTCCAACACCTCTTCTTCTTCTTTTAGCACTGCTATTGAATCTTTTAGCACTTCTGTTGAATCTTTTAGCACTTCTATTTCTAGTTTTGTGCCTTAAATTCTTGTTTTAACACCACTATCTATTTTAGCACCTTTGATCTGTCTTATAGTGCTTATGGACTCTATTTTAGCACTTTTGAAACATAGAATAGTATTTTTGGTCATTAGTTTAGTACATTTAATCATAAGAATAATGATTTTGATTCTATTTGTAGAAAATTAATTTTAGGATTTTAATTTGTTTTATGATGCTTTTGTAGGTATGACAAGTTTCTCAAATTTGAAGAAAATTGTGCATCAAATCCCTGAATTTAGATCTCAAAAGGAGTTGAAGGCAATGATCACTCATAAGGCACGCCAACAAAAGGCCATTGAAGAAATCTGAGTTGAAAAGGATATGGAGAGTATTAATAGATACATTTCTATACTTCAATCTTATTAATTGAAATATGGAGTTCATATAAACATTCCTCTCCTTATGCAAGTTCCTTATTTTTGAATTTATCCTTTCTTTGGTTGATAAGAATTGAGTTTTACTTTGTGATTTTGGGGATTAAAACATGCTAATGTCTAACTAGCCATGAAGTTCAAAAAAGGTGTGAGACGGATACCAGGTTTTTGGTCAAGAAAGGAATTGAAGAAGAGAATCATGAAAGCCTCACAACTTGAGTGGATAAGATCCTTGGAAAGAGTGAAGGAAGAGAATAAATCATATGATAACTACACACACATTGTTAACATGTATCAAGTGAGGTATAACTTGTCAATTTATTCGAATGGTCATCATGATATCTAACCATGGTTCATTTATTTGATTAATTTTTATTTTTCTAACCATGGGATACTAACTGTGTTGCAAGCTTGTTGCCATAAAATAAAAATTGCTAAAATTTCTAAAGATGTGCATTTTCAATTCCCAAAAAGCACATGTGTGGAAATTTTATTTCAAATGGATATGATTTCAATTTAAAATATAGATTAATTAGGACCTTCTTTGTTTGTGGTTTGAGGTGAATAGGGATATGCTCTCCTCTTAACTAGGTGATCAAAATACCAGACTCTAAAAAACCCCATTAGTTAGAAAAGGTCAAGGAAGTTAACCTCTTATTTGATGTGCTTGAAGATTTGATGTGGTAGGGATATGCTCTCCCCTTAAATAGGTGATAAAAATACCAAACCCACTTAAAATATTTTATTTTATTTTAAATAGTGCATTTAATCCATAGCAAGCCCACCTCTTGAGACTTTCCTTAATAAGGCCAGTGAGAGGGAACAACCCAAGTGGGATACAGTCAAAAGACATGGCATTCCAACCCACTATAAAATAAAATGTGTTCATCCTTAATGGGGTGAGTGATAAAAAGATCGTGAGAATCATACATTTTCTAGTAGTCCTTTGGGATTGCACAAAATGTTATTTTTATGATGGTGGGGGGACTCTATAATGGGGGATAGACTCATACTTTTTGAGAAAAATCATAACTACAACCATGTTAAATAGCAAGCCTACCTTTATTATTCATGTGGTATCAATCATAGTGAAAGGGGATTGTGTTGTTTCCTAAAGCTACTCGCCATTGTAATCACCTAGAATTATGCTAATAGAACCTAAAGCCCTATTTACCCTAGTTTAGAATAATCTCTTGATTATGTTAATTTGATCCTTGATTATTAACACAATTCAATAAATTTGATAAAATCAATAAACTTCATAAATCAAGCATTAATCATTAATAATTGATAAAAAATTACATTGATTATCTCTAAGCCTAATTAACTAAATCATTCTCATTAAATACATGGATAGAGTAATTGATTAAAGAAAATTAATAAAAGGATCCAAACAAATGTCGCCTCTCAAGGGACAACAAAGAAAAATCCAACCAATGAGAGGAGAGTCACATGGAACAAACCTAGAGGCATCTCAACCACTCTTCCTAGGATACATCTCAACCTTTCAAATTCGATGGAGTTCTATAAAAGAAGGATTTTCAAACCCCAAAAGGATAGTTAATTGAATTTTACATCTACATGTTGCACATCTGAATTCTTAGCTAATTAAAGAACATTTCATTTGTTGGAAATTGAATTGAAACAATTGTTGTATTGTCATTGATGTCAAACCTTAATTGGTAAGACTATTGCTACTTAGGAAAGTACTATATCTATTTGAGTGTTGCTAAGGGGCTAAGAAAGGTTGGTAACAATAGCACCTAGGGAGAGGTTGAGTTATCTTGATACTACAAAGTGTACTTGACTATGTTGCACTATGATGAGATAATGTATTGTTTATCTTAGTAAGACTGAAGACTAAACTGGTAGGCTTAACCGAGCAAAGAATGGAAAAATCATGTTTAAGCTGAGTGATGTTAGTGTCGACTGAGTTAGTATTGTTACCCAAATTTTCCTGCCCCATAAAAATTTGGCTAGGCTGAATTCATTTCCTGGTCTCCATTTTTGCCCTGTTAGCACCCTAAAAATTTCATGACCTTGTGTCTTTTCCTCTGGTCCCTACAATTGTTTAACTCTCTGGTCTACAAGTATTTATTTGAAAAAGTAGCTGTTGGCCCCCCAAAACCCTCAAAACCCTAGGCTTGTTCTAATTCGTAGTTACTTTTTGGCCACTTAAGTCTCTTATTTCTCCATGTGCACTTTAAGGCTCTTCCTTTAGTCACGAGATCTCTTAATCCCTGGTGGAATATTCTTTTCATTCCCCAACTACATGAATACCTGTGTTCACAAGATCTCCCAGTCAGAAAGCTTATTTCATTTTTATTCCGTGGCTTGGCAATGGTCTTTCCGATCGGGTAATCGCTCAATGTTACTTGCGGTTATCCTTTCTTTCAGTGACTACGTGACTGCATTGTTCGCAGGATCTCTTATTACTGGTAGTTAAGTCCTTGACATCCAGCGACCCAGTAGGTAGTTAGTTCTCTTCAGTCACGTAATCGCCAGATGTTTTGGCGGTCTTGGCTATATAGGGTCCTAGTTCATAAGATCAGATGGCTGGCGTATCTTCTCAAGGTGACTTTTTGAAACATGAGATCTTGCGCTAACTGTTGATCTTCATCCTAGCTCAGCGCTTTAGTTTTAGTGGGTCTAATGCCACATCGTCTGATGTGTCTACTCCTGATTGGTCAAAGGGTTATAATTTGGAATTTTGTTAGCGGGCCTAGTAGGCTATCTTTCTTTAAGATCGACGGTTGTCTTATGATCTCATGGAATCTTCTGAGCCCATGAGATCATACGCCGATCGTCGATTCTTCTTTATTGCCAGGTTCTATCAAGTGGGTCCATGCTAGGTTAGGATGACATGTCAGTTTTTGATTGGCCGAGGTGAAAAGACTTGTCAGTGGGTCCAGTGCCACATATTGCTAATGTGCTTGCATGTGACTGGTTGCCGAGTGATGACGGGGTTTGCAGTGGGTCTGTGTGTTAGTGGGGTCCCAGTTAATGAAGATCTATGGTGGGCATATGATCTGAAAGAATATTTGGGGGCTATGAGATCATACGCCCATCGTCCAATGTGAATCAATGTTGCAGTGGGTCCGTTGTCAAAAACTTGCCGAGGTGTTTGCTGATGAAGCAGTTGGAGTGAATGAAAGCATGACATGTGGTAGCTCTGGGCCCAGGGTTAAGGAAATACTCCGTGAATCAGTGACTAAAGGCTTGTCTTTTGTTTGTTAGACTTAACCAGGGTCAGTTAAAAGATTCAATGATTCTATGAACAATGGGAAAAGAGACCTGAGGTGAACTTGAGGTTAATTTTGCAGTCAAAGCGGTGCTAGGTAAACAGGAAGATCTAACGACCACATTTTAAAGTAAGATTGAATTTGAATGTCAGCCATTGATGGAGGAAAAGTATGGCACTTCCTCCTAGCCGTTAATATTTAAATTCAAATATATCTCTGCAGGGTTTTTGCTAGGGTTTTGATCCAGCAGTCGATTGCGACAAAATGGGTAGCTCAAATTGAATTCTTTAGGATAGTTGCAGTTGGGAGGATGATTAAAAGATCTGATGACTGTCTCCTGGGATTTCTCAAGTACCATGTTGGTATTATCACACTGAAGAAACATTGAAAGGTGGCACCACTTGTGGCCTTCTGTACTTAAAAAATCACAAATCAAGCCTGGATTAGATTTTGAGCATTCATAATAGAGTCTGAGTTACAGAAGGGTAGATAGATCAAGGTGGCTTGTCTACATGCAGATTCAGTATAGGCATGGGCATGCAAAGATAGTTTTGATCTAATCAGCCAGATATTCTCAGAGAGATAATGATGCATTTACATTCAGACTTGACAGAATTAGGGTTTCTAATTATTTTATGTTAAATCCATGTAACCCTAGTTAGGTCTTGACTCCTGCCTGCGTGCAAAAGGAGATGTATATATTAATTTTTGGAGCTTTTAGAGCTCAGAGTTGACATTTTGTAAAGAAGAAAGTTCTCTTTCTTAGAGAGCTATCTGTGGCATTTTTTCTGCCCTCTAGTTTTCTACATTCTGTAATCTCCCATTGATAATTTAGATATTGCGGAGGTATTTCGTGACATCCTTTTTGTCCCTATTCTTCCTTGTCTGAATTCTCTCTTATTGAATTGAAGTATATGTATGTTTTCAGTGATATCTTAGGGTTCTTGATCCATCTTTCTTTCTATAGTTCATGTGTATTCCTATGGATGATCTGATTTGAATGCTCTTGTGGGTATACTTCAACCCCCTGACAATCTATCTCATTCCTATACCCAATTGCAGAGGTGAATGTTTGTTTGCAGGTTATAGATTGTGTTTAAATTCTTAGGAATGCTATTGTTTGTGAAATTCTCTCTTTCCCTGAATAGCCTCTTTCTATTGTGGACCCTTCTATGAAATATTGATGCAAGCCTATTCAAAGAGTTGTGATCTCCTAGACCTAAGTTCATGCATTTATTTCATCCTCTATACTAAGATTCAAACCATCATTTCAATGTATCACCTAGTAGGTAGTTTTCTTTTCAAGTCATTTCCCTTTCAAGCATTCCTTCTATCCCTTTCCCCTCAAGAGTTTTACTTTCCTATCAAGAAGCAAATTAAGGTGATTATCCAAGAGGAACCAGCCTAGAATCTAGAGGTCTCATCTCAGTTAGCATAGGTCCCACACCTGGAGATGATTCCCATGTTATACTAGGTTATCAAGACTACAAGAGCTTGAAATAAGGGTGCAAACTTAGTGTATAACAAGTATATGCCGAGAAAAATTATAGTGTCGACCGAGCATCAGTAAATTGTCAAGGAAGATAGTGCAAGCCGAGGAAATAGTTTTAGTAATGACCAAGCATTCTACATGAAGACTGAGTGAAAATTCATAGTATTGACCGAGCATCAACAATTTTATATTTGAAGAGAATTTAATTTTGGAGCTGACATTGTTGAATTCTTGGATTATGTAAAATGTGTTGACTTTATTTATTGATTGTTTGGAAGCATTAAATGTATTGTAAAATGTTTTATTGTAAATCTTTGAGAGATTTGAGATGATTCTAGAAAAGGAGCTGAAGAACATAAAGCGGGTAGATTCAATGAATCTGACCTAACCCTAAGATCTACAAATGAGATTGAGAGGCAAAAGATGAGTTAACCTAATTGAGGAAAATATAAGGGAATCCAAACATTATGATATGTATGCACATGGTGAACAGAGAATGCTGGAAGAGGAAAGTTTCATTGACTGAATAAGCAAGAAAAGGCTGAAGTAGAATGGTGGTGATTGCTTGAAGAAAAGTTCCAAGAAGATCAGAGATGGAAATGGCAAAGTTTCAAAGTCAGTAAACCAGCATTAGTGTATGGAATCTGATATGATATTTGCAAAGTGAGTTGTATATTTTTTAGATAATACTGCTGCTACTTTTTAACCATTGTAACAGTCAAAATCCTTTTAATAGAGGTTGACCTAACAGTCATATGTTAAATCCTTTGAACAAGGTTGCATTCTAATGGAGTGTATGTAATTCCTATGACTAGGCTCACTTTTAACAAGGTGATTGAAATCCTTTAACCGGGTCACATTTAATAGTGTGTATTGTAACCTTTGACAGGGTTGGCTCTTTACCGAGCTCACTTCATAAGAGTGAAAATAATAGTAGCATGTTACAAAGTGGTTTTTCCCAAATTGGGTTTCCACTATAAATCCTAGTGTTTATACTTGTGTGAATGTTTAGATCTAAACATTACTATGTTTTACAAGTTAAGTTATAGCTAGGTAGTGGACTGCATTGTTAGATGTTTCTATTATTGAATCAGTGATGACCGAGTTTGTTTTGGTTTTGGATCTGATTTAAGGATAAGTTTTTTAGATTGTTTTATACATCAGGACCTGAGAACAACTAATTCATCCCCCCTCTCTATTGTTCTAAATCATATTATCAATTGGTATCAGAGCTTTGTTGCTTATTATTAGTGTTGACAGAAATCAAGTTTAAAGGGGCTTGAAGCAAATGATCAGGATGTATAAGAAGGAGGTACCAAAGCTAAACAAAGAAAATTTCCTTGCATGGAAAAGCTTGATGAAGCTGCATTTGGCCAGTATTGGCGATTCTACAAAGTACTACATTGAGAACAATTATGTCTCACCTGTCACACCTTTGACTGCTGAGGAAATGAGAGCTAAGCAAGAACATAATCAGGCAATGCTGGAAATTGCATCTGCCCTAAGCTATCCAGAATTTGAGGACATTAAGGACTGCACCACTACAAAGGATATGTGGGACACTCTTGCAAGGATCTATGGTGGTGACTTGAATGTGCTAAAAGCAAAGGCTGAGAGTCTTAGAGGTAAGTTTGATGAAATGAGAATGCAAGAAGGTGAAAACATTGCACAATACTGTAGTAGAATAAAAGAAGTTGTGAATGCTATTAGAGGAGCTAATGGGATTATTGATGATGAAACTATAATTGGGAAAGTACTAAGAACCCTGTGTCCTATATATGCTATTAAGATCTCAGCTACTCAAGAATCTAGATGTAACTCTGCTAATGTGCTTACTTTGGAAAGTTTGGTTGGTAAGCTGACTACTTTTGAACTCTCTAACTATGATAATTTCACTGTTGGAAGTATTGGAAATGTTGAATCTACTTTTAAGTCATAGATAGTTTTGAACAAGCCAAAGAAAGAAAAAGAAAGATGCATCAGTGAAAGTGAAAGTGAAAGTGATAGTGCAAGTGACAGTGACACTTCTGATGAAGACCTAGAAGATCTAGAAGCTCTTATGGCTAGAAGACTGAGAAGGGGAAAAGGAAAGTATAAAGGTAAACTCCCTATCATATGTTTTGCATGTAATAAAGTTGGTCATATAGCTGCTAGGTGTCCTGATAGAAAGGATAAAGATGATGAAAGGAAAAGAAAACACAAAGACAGAAAAGATGATAGAAGCTACCGATGGAACAAAGACTACAAGGGAAAAGGTAAGAAATCTTGTTATATTATGGAAAAAGAGACTGACACTGATAGTGACGATTTTGAAATTGAGGTAGTTTATGTGGCAATGAAAGATGAATTTGATGAGGATGAGAAAACTACATTGATATCCTATGTGAACAAGAATGATAAATGGATTATTGACAGTAGCTGTTGACATCACATGATTGGTGACAAAAATAAGTTTGAGACCTTACATCATTACAAAGGTAAAAGTGTAAAATTTGGTAATGATGCACCATATCCTGTTAGAGGAAGAGGTTTGATTAAACTAACTGATAAGATATCTTGTGAAAATGCATATTGGGTTGAAGGTCTTAATTATAGTTTGTTAAGTGTTTCTTAGCTTAACAAAACTGGTTACCAAGTGGAATTTCATCACAAGCAAGCTAAAATATTTGATGCTGCTAGGGAACTGATTGGAAGTGGAGATCAGACTAGATGTAATTTGTTCTATCTTGACCTATCTGAAGAAACATGTTTGATTGCACAACTTGATGATATTTGGTTATGGCATAAAAGGCTGTGTCATGTTAACTTTGACAACCTGGTAGAAATAAGTAAGAAGAAAAAGGTAAGAGGTCTACCTAGGTTGAAGAAACCTGAGAATGTGATGTGCAAGGAATGCCGGTTAGGAAAAATGACTAAGTCAAGTTTCAAGAGAAAATCCTTTACTTCTGAAAATATTTTAGATTTGGTTCATACTGACCTTTGTGGACCTATGGGTGTACAAAGTTACTGTGGTGCTAGATACTTTATCTTATTTGTTGATGATCATACTAGGATGATGCATGTGATGTTTCTAAAAGAAAAATCTGAAGCTTTTCAATATTTTAAGTGGTATTTGGCTAAGGTTGAAAAGGAGATAGGTAGGAACCTAAAATGTCTTAGATCTGACTGAGGTGGAGAATTTACATCAAATGAATTTAATCTATTTCGCAATGATAGAGGAATTAAAAGATAGATGTCTGCACCTAGAACACCTCAACAGAATGGTATAGTAGAAAGGAGAAATAGATCTATCTTGGATTGTACAAGGACATTGATGATTGAAAAGAATGTGGCATAGAAATATTGGAAAGAAGCTATAAGCATTGCTATCTACACTCTGAATAGGATACAGATCAAGAAAGGTACAAATCTGACACCTTATGAATTATGGCATGGGCATGCACCGAGTGTTAAATATTTTAGAATCTTTGGAAGTAAGTGCTATATATTAAAAGACACTAGGAATGGAAAGTTTGATGCTAAGAGTGATGAAGGCATATTCCTAGGGTACTCCACAAAAAGTAAAGCTTACAAGTGTTTGAACTCTAACACTAACAAAATTGTGGAAAGTGTGAATGTCAAAATTGATGAGTATGCAAAAAGAAATGAAGCTGACAGTAAAAGAGAACTAGAAGATTATAGATCTTTTGTGTACATTGAAGAAGAAGAAGAGGTAAGTAACAAACTTGCACTTGATGCCGAGTCTTGGGTAAGCAATGTTGACCGGTAGACAAAAGCTGTCGAGCATCAAGAAAATAGTGCCGAGAGAGAACAAGAACATGTCGAGCCACAAGAAAATGTTGTTGAGTATCAGGATGAGGTTGCCGAGCATTCTGAAGTTGAGGAACATGATGAAATAGAGGAGAGAACAACTGAACCTATTTTGGAAAAATATGTGAGAAGACATCATAAGCCTGAACAGATAATTGGAGACAAAGATACTGGAATCTAGACCAGATGTAAGACTAAGGATCCAACATGTCTACTATGTGAATTTGAATTGAAGACAACTAGAGAAGCATTAGAGAATGAGGATTGGATACAAGCAATGAATGAAGAAATTGACCAGATTAAGAAAAATGATACTTGGACTCTGGTGCCGAGACCTAAAAATAAGAATGTTATAGGAACAAAATGGGTGTTTTGGAATAAGATGAATGAAAATGGTGAAATCACTAGGAACAAAGCTAGGCTGGTATGCAAAGGCTATGCACAAGAAGAAGGAATATATTATGGGGAGACATTTGCCCCTATAGCTAGATTGGAAGGAGTAAGAACTATGCTTGCATATGCTGCTTATAAAGATTTAAAGGTATATCAAATGGATGTCAAGTCTGCATTTTTGAATGGTATACTAGAAGAAGAAGTTTACATAGAACAACCATAAGGTTTTATTGATCCAAACAGAAGACACATGGTGTGCAAACTAAACAAAGCATTATATGGATTAAAACAAGCACCTAGAGCATGGTATGAGAGGTTGCACAACTACTTGATACAGATTGGATTTTCAAGAACAAATGACACAAGCAATTTGTACATGAAGGATGAAGAAGGTAAAGGTATCCTGTTGACAAAATTTTTTGTTGATGACATTATTTTTGGTGGACAAGATGCATTATGTCAAAGTTTCTCAAATGAAATGCAAATTGAGTTTGAAATGAGTATGTTTGGTGAGATCAAATTCTTTGTTGGTTTACAAGTATATCAGAAGAAGAATGAAATTTTCATTACACAGTCTAAATATGTTAATGAAATACTAAATTTTTTTGGGATGGAAGATGCTAAACCAGTAGGTACTCCTATGGTTACTAGACAAAATTTATCTAAGAATGATGATGCTGCAGAAGTGAATCAAACTCTGTACAGATCTATGATTGGAAAATTGCAATATGTTGTACACAACAGACCAGATATTGCATTAGCTGTTGGGATTGTGGCAAGATTCTCTGTCAATCCTAAGGAAACACATATGATGGCTGTGAAAAGAATTATGATATACTTGAAAGGAACTGCTAACTATGGTCTATATTATAAGAAGGATGACAAATTTGAACTTTGAGTTTATACAGATACTGATTGGGTAGGAAATGTAGATGACAGAAAAGGTACAAGTGGTGGAGCTTTCTTTCTTGGATAGAGATTAGTCTCCTAGACAAGCAAGAAACAAAATTTCATTTCCCAATCTACTACCAAGGCCAAGTATGTTGCTGCTACAGTAAACTGTTCAAACTTGGTATGGATAAAATAATTGTTGATAGGCATGAAAGAAGAAATCACTGAACCTGTTGTTATTTTCTGTGACAACACAAGTGCTATCAATATTTCTAAGAATCCAATGATGCACACTAAGACCAAACACATTGCAATCAAGTATCACTACTTGAGAGAATTAATACAAGACAAAGAAGTTCGAGTGGAATATGTGAATACAAAACAACAATTAGCAGACATATTCACTAAAGCTTTACCCAGAGAAGCTCATGAGCATTTAAGAAGTCAATTAGGGGTTCTTCCCCTAATTGAGGCTGCCTAGACAAGTTAGGAGCACTGCATCAAGTGTACTATAGAAAAACATTTGAAAAATTGATGCAAAAGATTGTCACACTTTAGGGCCAGCCTAGAGTTGTGAAGAGAAGCAAAGACAATGAATCAATCATAAGCAAGATGACAGAGGGAGAAACACTGAGCTACATAGATATTATCTACATTTGATGGATGTGTGTTTTAGTTGCTGCTTTGGCATTTTGTCAAAGAGGGAGAATGAACTGATATGATAAGATGAGATATGATAATACATGATACTGTAAAGTAAGAGGAAGATGAACTGATGAAACTAAAGATAAGGCTGATGAACTGAAATGAAGAATCAGGATAGAGGGAGATCTGAATACTTCTGACGGTCACAGAAGTGAGGCTTACAGGATTCTAAATTAGAATGAAGCTAAGGATATTATAAATAATTTTCTGATGGACAGATAAGTTTTTGGATTGGTTGGTAATCCATGTGTTATTCAGGTGATATCATATGGTGTTGCCATCAATGCCAAAGAGGGAGATTGTTGGAAACTGAATTGAAATAATTGTTGTATTGTCATTGATGTCAAACCTTAATTGGTAAGACTATTTCTATTTAGGAAAGTACTATATCTATTTGAGTGTTGCTAAGGGGCTAAGCAAGGTTGGTAACAATAGCACCTAGGGAAAGTTTGAGTTATCTTGATACTACAAAGTGTACTTGACTATGTTGCACTATGATGAGATAAAGTATTGTTTATCTTAGTAAGACTAAAGAATAAACTGGTAGGCTTAACCGAGAAAAGAATGGAAAAATCATGTTTAAGCTGAGTGACATTAGTGTCGACCAAGTTAGTATATGCCGAGAAAAATTATAGTGTGAACCGAGCATTAGTAAATTATCGAGGAAGATAGTGCAAGCCGAGGAAACAATTTTAGTATTGACCGAGGGTTCTACATGAAGACCAAGTGAACAATCATAGTATTGACCGAGCATCAACAATTTTATATTTGAAGAGAATTTAATTTTGGGGCCGACATTGTTGAATTCTTGGATTATGTAAAATGTGTTGACTTTATTTATTGATTGTTTGGAAGCATTAAATGCATTGTAAAATGTTTTATTGTAAATCTTTGAGAGATTTGAGATGATTCTAGAAAAGGAGCCAAAGAACATAAAGCGGGTAGATTCAATGAATCTGACCTAACCCTAAGATCTATGAATGAGATTGAGCGGCAAAAGATGAGTTAACCTAATTGAGGAAAATATAAGGGAATCTAAACATTGTGATATGTATGCACATGGTGAATAGAGAATGGTGGAAGAGGAAAGTTTCATTGACTGAATAAGCAAGAAAAGGCTGAAGTAGAATGGTGGTGATTGCTTGAAGAAAAGTTCTGAGCAGATCAGAGATGGAAATGGCAAAGTTTCAAAGTCAGTCAACCAGCATTAGTGTATGGAATCAGATCTGATATTTGCAAAGTGAGTTGTATATTTTTCAGATAATACTGCTGCTACTTTCTAACCATTGTAACAATCAAAATCCTTTTAACAGAGGTTGACCTAATAGTCATATGTTAAATCCTTTGAACAAGGTTGCATTCTAATGGAGTGTATGTAAGTCCTATGACTAGGCTCACTTTTAACAGGGTGATTGAAATCCTTTAACCAGGTCACATTTGACAGTGTGTATTGTAACCTTTGACAGGGTTGGCTCTTTACCAAGCTCACTTCAGAAGAGTGAAAATAATAGTAGCATGTTACAAAGTGGTTTTTCCCAAATTGGGTTTCCACTATAAATCCTAATGTTTATACTTGTGTGAATGTTTAGATCTGAACATTACTATGTTTTACAAGTTAAGTTATAGCTAGGTAGTAGACTGCATTGTTAGATGTTTCTATTATTGAATCAGTGATGATCGAGTTTGTTTTGGTTTTGGATTTGATTTAAGGATAAGTTTTTTAGATTATTTTATACATCCGGACCTGAGAACAACTGATTCACCCCCACCTCTCTATTGTTCTAAATCATATTATCATCATTTTCATAGCATAATTGTGAAGGAATTAATGGCTTTCTTAGTTCATGGTTTTTAGCTTTCATAGCTTAGAATCTCTCATTTTAGCATTGTATTGTCACTATTTAGAGTCTAAGGCTAAGAGCAATTTAGTCTTTAGACATACTCTTGTTAGTTAGAGAGCAATAAGATGTTTTTGTTAGTATGTTTAATTCTTTATATGTTTAATTTGCTAACAAGCTAAGGTCTTATTAAAGTATTATGTTGCACGCTAGCAAGTACCCCAAATAGACACACATTTCTGGCACCTAGTGTTAGATACTACTAGCTTACAATGGAGAAAGATGCAATCCAATATGCTAAAACATGCAAGAAATGTCAATTCCACAACCACTACAACATTTGGGGTGGAATTTTGACACCAATTTGCGATGCCACACCAATTTATGTTTGTTTTTTGTGTTTTTTTTGCAAGTGCGCCCGACGGTGTCGTAATAGCGATGCTAACATCATAATTATGATACCCTTTAGTTATAAACAAACAAAAAAAGAAAAAGAAAGTGTCATTTGTAATTTTTCTGAATTCGAAGAGCTACTGTGAAGATGACACTGCACTTTTGCATGGCGTGAAGAGGGCATTCGAGTTTGACATGCGCGAAGAGGCCTACACTATGTGGGAAGAGGGTACTGGTACTTGAGGTAGGCATTCGAGCTTTGTCTTCTCATTAACTCAATTTCAGTGGCATTGTTTACATCTTAGCATTGTTAATAGTGGCATTGTTTACATCTTAGCATTTGGAATGCTCGATGACCCGCGAGCTTTGAGAGCTAGGGCATCATTGCTATTACCTTCAAGGTATTGTGTGAAGTGTTTGATCTCTCTTTATTTGTTTTTCTATTGATATTCACTATGTGGTACTCCCTGTTTATGATCATTTCATGAGGAAATGTCTTGATGGCTGCAAGCTAGGGCATCATACATTGTTAGTGAGCTCACTGTTTAATACTGGCATTGTTTACATCTTTTCATTTGGAATCCTTGATGACCTGTGACCTTTGAGAGCTAGGGCATCGTTGCTATTACCATCAAGGCATTATGTGAAGTGTTTGATCTCTCTTTATTTGTTTTGCTATTGATATTCACTATGTGGTACTCCCCGTTTATGATCATTTCATGAGGAAATGTCTTGATGGCTCGTGGGATACAAGCTAGGGCATCATACATTGTTCATGAGCTCACTGTTTAATACTGGCATTGTTTACAGCTTTTCATTTGGAATGCTTGATGACCTACGAGCTTTGAGAGCTAGGGCATCATTTCTATTATCTTTAAGGCATTGTGTGAAGTGTTTGATCTCTCTTTATTTGTTTTGTTGTTGATATTCACTATGTGGTACTCCCTGTTTATGATCATTTCATGAGGAAATGTCTTGATGGCTCGCGGGCTGCAAGCTAGGGCATCATACATTTTTCATGAGCTCACTGTTTAATGTTGGCATTATTCATGAGCTCACTGTTTAATATTTGGCCAGGCCATGTTAATGGTACCAGGCCAACCCAATTAGCCCAACAAAATGTGTCATGTTTATCTTTTTCAAATACACTTGTTCACTATTTTGTTCTTGTTCTTCACATAAATATTGCATCAAAAGTAATTGTAAACAATGATTCAAAGAAAAAAGAAATAACTACAATAGATCGGACCCCAAAAGAATACAACCAAGGAGAAATAGTGCCCTAATAGTGTCCTTTGGATCTAACCCCATCTTTTCCTTCCTTGGAGGTTTTGGACCATACTAGAGCATACTGGATTGAACCTTGAGTCAACACTTCATTACTTCAGGAAATGTTTGGCACCTTCATTATTTATGTTCATCCACTTATGTATGTTTGCATATTCATTCATATTCTTTTGAAAGTTGGCTATTAGTGACCATATAGGACCATTCTTGATGAAATTTGGCATGAAATTTTATAACATAGTTTCTTAGCATTTGATCTTTATATGGCAGCCATGACTTGAGGTAGGCATTCAAGCTTTGTCTTCTCATTAACTCAATTTCATTTTGATGGCATTTGTTGATTTAATGGAAAAATATGAATGTTAATACTGGCATTGTTTTCATCTTTGCATTTGGAATGCTTGATGACCCGCGAGCTTTGAGAGTTAGGGCATTGTTGCTATTACCTTCAAGGCATTGTGTGAAGTGTTTGATCTCTCTTTATTTGTTTTGTTTGTGATATTCACTATGTGGTGCTCCCTATTTATGATCATTTCATGAGGAAATGTCTTGATGGCTTGCGGACTACAAGCTAGGGCATCATGCATTGTTTATGAGCTCACCGTTTGAGCACCTCATGTCCCTATTTGATTTGTCGGTGCTTTGTTTGTTATATTGATGCTATTAGATCAAATAGGGACATCAATAATAAAATAATACACTTACTATTTTAAATTTGAGCTCTGGCATCATGCAATGTTATTTCTGTCAAAATAGTAAGTGTATTAATGTATGATCTAATAGCAGCAACCTCATTGATCATTACCTTTCACCCCTCCATCATTATAAAAGAGATAACTCCTCCATCATTATAGAAGAGATAACTACCCACAACTATATTTCATAATTCCTCCTTTGAAGTCATAGGTTAGTTTAAAATGGAGAGGGGTCTCAAAATATCATAAGTAAAAACATTACATAGTGGCATTCAGATTAAGTACAATATGAATTCACATGCCTTTAATTATATTACACTTTTGAAATTATCACTCATTGGTCATTTGACAATTCAAGATATAAGTATTAGAATATAACTGTTGTAAAAGGAAGAAACACATATGTATCATCGTTTAATAAAAAATATAAAAGTATCCCACAGACACAGTTTCTATTATAACAACCATCCTCTAATCCTATGGTGTACTAGTCTCAAGGTAAGAACAATTTACTTAAGCCATCATATAAGTATCATCTTAAAGTTTAAATAGACATTGAATATGGATATACAACATTGAGCCATAATAAATTACAGAGTTTCACTACAATTTCTATGTCCACTTACAATCATCCTACTACTTACACTACAATTTCTATGTCCACTTACAATAATAAATTACAAAGTTTCACTGTAATTTCTATGTCCACTGCCATTAAAATATATCACTCCTGTTATATAGGCATCCTTCTCATTAAGTGTTTCCATTAAAATATATCACTCCTGTTATATAATGTATATGCATACTTGTTTAAAATGCAATACTTGTTGCTCTTAAATATTATTACCATTTCACTCAAATTTACATGACATTAAAGCCAAACCCAAAATGTATACATACGTGTAAGTATAGGAGAAGCTGGATTCTGCAACTATTGAAAAAAAAAAACTACACCAATAGTAGCTTACGAGAAACTATACTTGTGCTTACCACACCATACCTCAGCATCATAATGCTTATCATTTTCAAGCTTGAGCAAGGCTTCATATCATGCACCATCCGTAGATTTGTATGCAACACTGATTTAGGTTGGAGGTAAACTACATGTGTCATGTAAACAACATGGTTGAATGCAATATCTTTTGCATGTTTTCAAGAGTTTTCCCACCAATACAAGTGTAAATAACACATTGAACATAATCTACAAACACTACGTGGTATGAAGTTTCACTAAAGCTTGAAATATATCACTCCTCATGTTATTGTCAAAATTAAATTCAAATATTTCTCAAAACATTTATTCTTGTAGAATTAAGATATCCTTATCTCAATAATAAAAGAATCTTCCATAATAGCTTTTGAATCATATTAACACACACCCATGTTCTGTAGCATAGTTCATTTTAGAAGTGTATGGCTTGACTATGCACATGCATAATTGTAGATGAGGATTAGTAATAGGGTGCCATGCATTGCTTAGATCCTTTGGATCTAACCCCATCTTTTCTTTCCTTGCAGGTTTTGGATCATACAAGAGCATACTGGATTGAACCCTAGGTCAACACTTAATTACTTTAGGCAATGTTTGGTACCTTCATTATTTATGTTCATCCACTTATGTATGTTTGCATATTCATTCATATTCTTCTGAAAGTTGGCTATTAGTGACCATATAGGACCATTCTTGATGTTTTTGGGTCATTTGATGAAAAGATGTAAATAGGGACATTAGTAATAAAATAGGGATATCTTAATTTGTTTTGTTGTTGATAAAACAATAAGTGTATTATTTTATTACTGATGTCCCTATTTTGAAGTGTTTGATCATTTCTATTACCTTCAAGGCATTGTGTGAAGTTTTTGATCTCTCTTTATTTGTTTTTTTGTTGATATTCACTATGTGGTACTCCTTGTTTATGATCATTTCATGAGGAAATGTCTTGATGGCTCGTGGGCTGCAAGCTAGGGCATCATGCATTGTTTATGAGCTCACTGTTTGAGCACCTCATGTCCCTATTTGATTGGCCGGTGCTCTATTTTTTATATTGAGTTTACATCATATATTTAGTCTTAATAAATATCTTATAAAACAACATAAAACTAACCCAAAATACTTTGTCTTAATAAAATCTTAATAAAATAATATATTTAGTCTTAATAAAATATTATAAAACAACATATTGTGTAAAGTGTTTGATATCTCTATTTCTTTTGTTGTTGATATTCATTGGATATGTGGTACTTCCCATTTATGATCATTTCATGAGGAAATGTCTTGATGGATCATGGGCTGCAAGCTAGGGCATCATACATTGTTCATGAGCTCACTGTTTAATACTGGCATTGTTTACATCTTTTCATTTGGAATGCTTGATGACCTATGAGCTTTGAGAGCTAGGGAATCATTTCTATTACCTTCAAGGTATTGTGTGAAGTGTTTGATCTCTCTTTATTTGTTTTGTTGTTGATATTCACTATGTGGTACTCCCCGTTTATGATCATTTCATGAGGAAATGTCTTGATGGCTCACGGGCTGCAAGCTAGGGCATCATGCATTGTTTATGAGCTCACTGTTTAAGCACCTCATGTTCCTATTTGATTGGATGGTGCTCAAATAGTAAGCTCATAAAAAATGCATGATTCCCTAGCTTGCAGTGTGCGAGCCATCAAGACACGTCCTCATGAAATGATCATAAATGAGGAGTACCACATAGTGAATATCAACAAAAAAACAAATAAAGAGAGATCAAACACTTCACACAATGTATGTTGTTTTATAAGATTTTATTAAGACTAAATATATTGTTTTATTAAGATTTTATTAAGAAAAAGTAGTTTGGGTTAGTTTTATGTTGTTTTATAAGATTTTATTAAGACTAAATATATGATGTAAACTGATGCAGGAGCATCTCGGGTCCTTGGCAATCCTGTGTCACCAAAAATAATTTGGATTTTGTCTATGTTGCTCAATTCCTTCTTTGACCGAGTTGGTCGGTAGTTGGTTAGTTTCCTTTGGTTACCGAGTGTGGTCAGTTATCTCCTGGGCGGTCGGTTGTTTCACTGGCACTCGACATTGCTTGTTTGTTGCTCAGTTATCTTTCTCACCGACGGGTTTAGTTTTAGTTTCTATTGTGGCTGACTTGTACATTTATGTTGGATTATAGATTTAATGTTGGAATCCATCATTGGGAAGTGTGTGGTCTCAGATCTGACCATTCCTTCCATTGATTATGGATTTGAAGGCTGACTCAGTTCGGTAGACTCTTGTATAAATGTAATTGTTTGGTTGTAGTTTAGGAGGTTTTTTGGGGGGGAATGGGAGTTTGGTAGAAGATAGAATTAGAGATTGGATAGATCCTCACATGTTTGAGGACTTCTATAATTCATTGTAATATCTGGCCCTAACAGGGAAGGCCTTACAACCTAGCATGTATCATTCTATTTAATGAAATTAATGAAAGATTTGGCATTCTCTCTCTCACTGTTGTTGTTTGTTTGCTTCCACATGTGTTGAGTAGGCATGGATCATTAGGGTGCACCATTTTTTGGCCCCTCTTACTCCCTGCTTTGCGTCAGGTGGTATTAGAGTGAGGTGAGATCTTGATCTAGGTCTATGGATCTAGGTTTGTAGGTTCCTCTTGAAGCCCTAGTTGATTGTTGTGGGGTAGTAGATTGCAATCTAACCTGCAATTATAGAGGGTTGTCGAGATGGTTCATGGGAGGTGAGATGCAGATCTAGGATTGGCAGATATGCTAAGATAGATTTTTGCTAGGTTAGAAGCTATTGAAATAGCCCAGAGAAGAGGCATACATCTTGAAGATGTTAGTGATGATGAAGTTGAGGAAGAATAGGCAAATGCATAACCTGCACCTGTTATGGATCAAGGTGAAGAAATATTTTTGAAGGATTTGACAAGTTTGAAGTCTACACCACATTTCAATCCTCTTGAGTATGGTGGAAAGCTAGATTATGATGAATTGGTGGACTGGATCACCGAGATGGAAAAATACTTTGAGTATGAAAACATTCCTGAAGACAAGAAGGTGAAGATTGCAAGCACAAAGTTGAAAAGTCATGCATCCTTATGGTGGGAACATCTGCAGTTGGATAGGAAGAGGAAAGGCAAAGACAAAATCAAGTTTTGGAATAAAATGGTGAACAAGTTAAAAGGAAAGTTCATACCTTGTGATTATCAGATTAACCTAGTTCGGCAAATGCAAAGTTTGAAGTAGAAAGATAGCTCGGTAAAAGAGTATACTGAGGAATTCTATAGGTTAGATATCGGATCTAGACATGATAAAGATGATGTGGAAAGAATTGGTAGATACCTGAATGGTTTGAGAGTTTCCATCCAAGAGGAAATTAGTATGGTCAAGTTGGAGAACATTGAAGAGGCTTATCAATTTACATTGAAGGTCAACGAGAAATTAAACAAAAGACATGAGCAAAGACAAAGAGGTCAAGGTGGTAGATTCCCTAGAGGAAGAGGTAGATCTAATGGTGAAAATGATAGATCTGAACCAGAAAAGATAAATATGGACAAAGGCAAGACCGAGTGGAAGGGTGAAAGTCCATCTAGAGGTAGAGGCAGTAATTACCAAGGTGGTTATAGTAGAGGAATTTTTCAAGGAACTTGTTACAATTGTGGAGAAGAAGGACATAAATCTTTTGAATGTACATAGGCTAGTAAGAAAGTTGGTAGTAGTAGAAATGCTTTGGTGCAAGAAGAGTCACTGAATGAACCTGAGAAAGAAAATAACTTGATGGTAAGGAGAGCATTATGGAATGAAATTAAAAAGGAAGATCTAGTAAGGAAAAGTTTGTTCAAGACCAGATGTAGAGTTTCTAATAAAGTTTGGAAGGTAATCATTGACAGTGGTAGCTTGGAGAATCTGGCATCTGAAGAGATGGTCACAAAATTATAGTTGGAAAGGTTGGTACATCTGAAGCCCTATCAGATTTCATGGATCAAAGATGAGCATACACTCCTGGTAAGTGAACAATGTTATGTGAATTTGAATATTGGAAAATACTATGATAAAGTGTTATGTGATATCATGCCTATGGACTGTTGTCATATTTTGTTGGGTAGACCTTGGCAATATGATAGAAATGCTATATATGTGTTAGAAATATAGATGGAGTAATTGAGAGGGGGGGTGAATCAGTTAACCACAAAAATATTACCACAGATCTCTTAGATGTCTTATTAATTCATTTACTACTGTCACTTGGTAAACATATAGAGAAATGCTGAAAACTCAGTTATTGCAGTGAGTATTCATTATAACTATTCTGAAGTATTCATCAGTGATTAACATGCATGCATAAAGAAAATAACATGAACACAAGAGACACCAGATTTAACGTGGAAACCCAATATGGGAAAAACCACCAATGTAACTAGTTACTATTTTTGACTCTTCTAAAGTGAGCCCTGTTAGGAGCCAACCCAGTTAAAGGTTACAAAACACACTGTTAGGTGTGACCTTGTTAGAGGATTTAATCACCCTGTTAGGAGTGGCCTTGTAAGAGGTCTTTGAAACAATTCAATAGAACTGTCACCTTATTAGAGGATTTACAAAATGGCTGTTAAACCAACTCTGTTAAGAGATTTTGAAATCACTGCTACAATGGTAAGAAAGTAACAATGAAATGACCTGAATAATGATGCAACTGAATTGCTAATTAAAGATCTCTATTCTGCTTTACTAGATCCTTCCTGATCAAATATATATATGCTGCTCCTCAAGGATATCTAACCATCCTTCAAAATTCGCTCACACTTTCCTTCTTTTCCACTTGCACACACTTTTAATTCACAACTTGACCTTCTACATATAACATTCGGATTGTCCATTCACATTGTCAAGTCGACACTAATAATCATTACAAACATTAACACTCATTATAATAGTCGGCTTGAATAAACAAACAAAATTCTTTACTGGGCCGACCTGCTCGGTAAACACTAATCCTGAAAAGATTTCCTTTGGTGACTAAGTGAACTCAGTAAACACTATGAATTCTGCAACATCCTTTGAAGACCGAGAGATCTCGGTAAACATAGAAAACTACCTCGCTGACCAACTGAGCTCGGTAAACACTAAGAATCACTTAGCTGATCGACTGAGGTCGGTAATCACTAGGAACTTCATTGCTAACTGACTGAGCATGATAAGTGATATGACATTTGTGTGACATCAAAGACAACATACAATTAATCCAACAATCTCCTTTAGACAATTGTATCCAACATATATGATGGGAGATTGCATAAGTATACTATTGTGGCTGATGGAAAGAAATAAATCTTGTTACCATTGATGGAAGAACCTGTTAGTAATGTTCGCACATCTATGAAAGTTTGTTTGATGGAGGGAAGAAATTTTGTTCAATCTTTGAAGAAGAATGATGTATGTTTTTTTGTGATCCCTAACAAACTGAGTAAGAAAATAGAGGATAATGTCCCTGAGGAGATTGATAAGTTACTCATCGAGTATAGTGATATCATCTTTGATATTGTACCTGATGGTTTTCCACCAAAAAGAAGCATTGATCATTTCATGGATCTAATCCCTGGAGCTAGTTTACTGAATAAGGCACCTCATCGATTGGCACCTACTGAGCATCAAGAATTGAATCAACAGATTCAAGAGTTGCTGGAGAAAGGTTTGATTAGAGAAAGTTTGAGTCCTTGTGCAGCACCTGCTGTATTGGCACCTAAAAAATGGAGAATGGAGAATGTGTACTGATTCCAGAGCAATCAATAAGATAACAGTGAAGTATAGGTTTCCTATACCGAGAATGTATGATATAATGGATAGTTTGACTGGAGCAAAGTATTTCACAAAGATTGAGTTGAAAAGTGGGTATCATCAGATCAGAATTAGAGAAGGTGATGAATGGAAGACTGCTTTCAAGAAAAAAGAAGGTTTGTATGAGTGGTTGGTTATGCCCTTTGGTTTAACTAATGCACCAAGTACTTTTATGAGGCTGATGAATGAAGTTTTGAATAAATTCTTGGGTAATTTTGTGATTGTATATCTTGATGACATTCTGATATTCAGTAAGACTAGAGAAGAACTTTTGTTGCATGTTAGACAAGTTTTGCAGAGAATGAAAGAGGAAAAGTTGTTGATAAATCTGAAAAAGTGTTCATTCATGAAAGAGGAGATTTGTGTATTTGGGATTTGTTATTTCAGCTGATGGTTTGAAGATGGATCCTAAAAAGGTTGAAGCTATTTTGAATTGGCCTACACCTATGAATGCTAGTGAGGTAAGATCATTTCATGGTTTGGCAAGTTTTTACCAAAAGTTCATAAGGAATTTCAGTTCAATTTGTAATGCTATGACTAAAACTATGAGAGGAGACAAAAGAGAATTCAAGTGGCCACATGGAGCTGAAAAAAGTTTTGAGACTCTGAAGCAGAAGGTTGTTGAATTAATTGTTTTGGCATTACCTGATTTTAGTAAGGTATTTCAAGTGGAATGTGATGCAAGTGGAAGTGCAATTGGAGCTGTGTTGAGTCAAGAAGGTAAAATTGTTGCTTTATTTAGTGAAAAGTTGAATGATGCTAGAAGGAGATATTCCGTATATGATCAAGAATTCTATGCTATTGTTCAAGCACTGAAGAAATGGAGACATTATTTGATACCGAGTGAATTTATGTTGTATACTGATCATAAGGCTTTACAGTATTTGGGTAGTCAAAATAAGCTGAATCAGAGACATATGAAATGGGTTGAGTATTTGCAGAGTTACACATTTGTGATAAAGCATAAGAGTGGAGTCACTAACTGAGTTGCTGATGCATTGAGTAGATGAAGATCTTTGATGATTGAGATGAAAATTGAAGTTCTGGGTTTTGATGAGATGAGAGATTCTTATGAGTTTGACCCTAATTTTTCTGAGGCATGGAGAAAGTGCAGAGCACCTATTCAAGATCAACAAGATCCTAAATGGGATGAATATTTTATTCAAGAAGGTATGTTGTTTAAAGGTATTCAGTTGTGTATACTGAGAGGAGTAATGAGATCTAATTTGATAAAGGAGAAACATAGTAGTGGTTTGGTTGGACATTTTGGTATTGATAAAACATGGAATTTGCTTAAGGAGAAGTACTATTGGCCATAGTTCTATAAAGATGTTCATAAATTTGTGAAAAGTTGTGGAGTTTGTCAAGTTGCAAAAGGAGTAAGTCAAAATACTGGATTGTATACACCGATTGTTGTTCCTTAGAAACTTTGGATTGACATCAGTATGGAATTTGTTCTTGGCTTACCGAAGACAGTAAGAGGTAATGATTCTATATTTGTTGTTGTGGATAGATTTTCAAAGATGGCACATTTTATACCATGTAGAAAGACATCAGATGAAGTACATGTAGCAGATCTTTTCTTTAAGGAAATTGTCAGATTGCATGGATTACCGAGGAGTATTATCTCTAACCGAGACAGTAAATTTGTTGGTTACTTTTGGAAAACCCTATAGAATAAATTTGGCACCGAGTTGAAATATAGCTCTACATTTCACCCATAAACTGATGGATAGATTGAAGTTGTGAACATAAGTCTGGGAAATCTTTTGAGATGCTTAGTTGGAGACACACCGAGTAATTGGGATTCTATGTTGGCACAAGCAGAGTTTGCATACAATAATTCAATGAATAGAAGTTTTGGAAAGACACAATTTGAGATTGTGAATGGCACACGACTGAGAGGAATATCTGATTTGAGAGACATTGCTGATGAGAATAAGAAAAGTGTTGAAGGAGTAAAATTTGCTAAGTACATGAAGACATTGCATAAAGATGTGAAGCTAAAGCTGGAAGACAGTAATTAGAAATACAAAGATAGAGCTGATAGATCAAGAAGACATAAAACTTTTGATGTTGGTGATGAAGTGATGGTTCATTTGAAGAAAGGCCGATTTCCTTTTGGAACATATGGGAAGCTGAAGATGAAGAAGTTTGGACCTTGCAAGATTTTGAAAAAATTTGACAGTGGAAATGCATATGAGATTGAGTTACCTGATGACATGGACATATCACCAATTTTTAACATTTTTGATTTGTATGAGTATCATGAACCTGATGAAGAAGTGATAGTACTGACATAATATCCTAAGAAGCAGAATGAAGAAATTGAAAACATTTTAAAGGAAATAGTTGGCAAGAGTACAAGAGGAAAAAAATATATGAAATATCTAGTAAAGTCAAAGAATAGACCAATGGAAGATAGTTCATGGATATCACAGTCTGAGTTGGATGCAGTTGAGACTAGACCTACCAAATGATTCAGAGAATCATTTCAAAATAACCCCAGGTGTCTGATGCAGGAGCATCTCAGGTCCTTGGCAATCCTGTGTCACCAAAAATAATTCAGAGTTTGTCTATGTTGCTCGATTCCTGCTTTGACTAATTTGGTCAGTAGTTGGTTGGTTTCCTTTGGTTATCGAGTGTGGTTGGTTATCTCCTAGGTGGTCGGTTGTTTCACTGGCACTCAATGTTGCTTGTCTGCTACTCAGTTATCTTGCTCACCGACGGGTTTAGTTTTAGTTTCTGTTGTGGCCGACTTGTACATTTATGTTGGGTCATGGATTTAATGTTGGAATCCATCATTGGGAAGTGTGTGGTCCCAGATCTAACCGTTCCTTCCATTGATTATGGATCTGAAGGCTGACTCAGTTCAGTAGACTGTTGTATAAATGTAGTTGTTTGGTTGTAGTTTAGGAGGTTTTTTTGGGGGGAATGAGAGTTTGGTAGAAGATAGAATTAGAGATTGGATAGATCCTCACATGTTTGAGGACTTCTATAATTCATTGTAATATCTGGCCCTAACCAAGAAGGCCTTGCAACCCGACATGTATCATTCTATTTGATGAAATTAATGAAAGATCTGGTATTCTCTCTCTCACTATTGTTGTTTGTTTGCTTCCGCATGTGTTGAGAAAGCTTAGATCATTAGGGTGCACCATTTTTTGGCCCCTCTTGCTCCCTTTTTTGCATCATAAACTCATAATTATACTTGATATATATATACTTCAAAGGAGGAATTATGAAATATAGTTGTAGGTAGTTATCTCTTCTATAATGATGAAAGAGTGAAAGGTAATGATCAATGAGGTTGCTACTATTAGATCATACATTAATACACTTAATGTTTTGAATTTGAGCTTAGGAATCATGCAATGTTATTGCATGCTTGATGTTGTTGTGCACCATATATTGTTTTATACACTGTTTATTTTATTGAGACTGTGAGCTTGGCATTTGTAATGTATTTTATGTTATTGGATCGATGTCACCATGTTGTTGAGGTTGTAGATGCATTGAATCACCACTGCCATTCTATTTTTATAGCAAAAATATAACAAACAGAGTGTCATCCAATCAAATAGGGACATTAGTAAGACATTTAATGCATTATTACTTCATCATGATGATAAAAATTTCATTAGCTCAAAGCACATAGAATGTGGGTAGCTTCATTACTTCATTAGATCTATACCTTTGTTAATTTCACTAGCATCATGTAGCTTTCTTACTTATCCTTTAAATGCAGATTCAAATATACTCCATGCTATAGCATTAATGTATAGATGATGCAAATTTGTGTACCACTTTGTTTTGATGTAGCTTACTCACTGCATGCAATGGGGCCTCCTTGGGGCTACCAACCATGTGATTTTATGATCTTTACTTGAAATCCATGATGTACTCCTCCCTTAATATGCATATTTGATGCTTTTCTCCTCTGATTTGATGATGATGTATGCCCCTTCCATTGCTTACTCATGCTTTCTCATGACTGCCTTGTGCTGATGGGCATGGTGTGCAACTGTTGTGGGTGCATCATTTGGAAAGGATGTCACAACAACACCAAATGAAACAACAACATTTGGTGTTGTTGTTGCACTATTTGAATGATGTAGTCACATGTCTTGTAGCATGGTTTTCATTTAGAAGTGTATGGCTTGACTATGCACATGCATAATTGTAGATGAGGGTCAGTAATAGGATGTCATTCATTGCTTAGATATTTTTTTATCTAACCCTCATCTCTCTTTTCTTTGCAGGTTCTGAATCACACAGGGGCACACTATATTCATACTCGGGTAAAAAATTCATCACTTTAGGCAATGTCTAGCACCCTTATTATTTATGTTCATCCTCTTATGTATGCCTGTACTCTTGCATTTTCTTCTGAAAGTTATTTTCCTTGTATAGTATATACAAGTTATTTTTCATATATAAACATGTAATCTTTAGATGCAATTTTTTTTTTTCCTTTACATGTATCTTTGCATGAAATGAACATAAATTAAACAAGATAATCTAATAATGCAAACTAGGGTACTGTAGTCACTCATCTAGTAATTAGTTCCCCAAACCATTACTAAAGATTGAACATAAGTTTAAGTCCCCAAACCTATTGTTATTTGTGTCCTTATTGCCTTCATAATTTTTGTTCAACCCCTATAGGATGCCCAAGCCTAGAGGCCAAGGAAAGTACCCAAGAGCACTTGAAAGAAAGATGAATGAAACCATTGTCCTTATGTGGGTAAACCCATATAAGTGTTCTTCCTTTGCATCACAACTCCTACTTGAGGATCCACAATCATGCATTTATGCTCAAGACTTATTATTACCTTGGTCCTTTTGAATCTTAGGATGACATCTCAATTGGGAAAGGCAAACCAAAACCTTTCATAGACCAATAAAAACCAAGGCATGTGGGTGCTCTTATGTTGTACAGTTATACTCATAAAATATATGTACGGTTATAAAATTTGATGTCCCTATTTGATTGTTCGGTGCTCTATTTGTTATATTGCTGCTATAAAAATAGAATAGCAGTGGTGATTCAATGCATCTATAGCCTCAACAACATGGTAGCATTGATCCAATAATAGAAAATACATTACAAATGGCAAGCTCACAGTCTCAATGAAATAAACAGTGTATAAAACAATATATGGTGCACAACAACAGCAAGCATGCAATGACAACAATAACATTACATGATGTCCGAGCTCAAATTCAAAATAGTAAGTGTATTAATACATGATCTAATAGCAGCAACCTCATTGATCATTACCTTTCACTCCTCCATCATTATAGAAGAGATAACTACCTACAACTATATTTCATAATTCCTCTTTTGAAGTATATATATATCAAGTATAATTATGAGTTTACATCATATATTTAGTCTTAATAAAATCTTATAAAACAACATAAAACTAACCCAAAATACTTTGTCTTAATAAAATCTTAATAAAATAATATATTTATTCTTAATAAAATCTTATAGAATAACATATATTGTGTGAAGTGTTTGATCTCTCTTTATTTGTTTTGTTGTTGATATTCACTATGTGGTACTCCCCGTTTATGATGATTTTATGAGGAAATGTCTTGATGGATCATGGGATGCAAGCTAGGGCATCATGCATTGTTTATAAGCTCACTGTTTGAGCACCTTATGTCCCTATTTGATTGGTTGGTGCTCAAAAAATGAGCTCATAAAAAATGCATGATGCCCTAGCTTGCAGCCCATGAACCATCAAGACATTTCCTCATGAAATGATCATAAACGAGGAGTACCACATAGTGAATATCAACAAAAAAATAAATAAAGAGAGATCAAACACTTCACACAATGCCTTGAAGGTAATAGAAATGATGCCCTAGCTCTCAAAGGTCGCGGGTCATCAAGCATTCCAAATGAAAAGATGTAAACAATGTCAGTATTAAATAATGAGCTCATGAACAATGTATGATGCCCTAGCTTGCAGACCGTGAGCCATCAAGACATTTCCTCATGAAATGATCATAAATGGGGAGTACCACATAGCTAGTGAATATCAACAACAAAACAAATAAAGAGAGATCAAACACTTCACACAACATATGTTGTTTTATAAGATTTTATTAAGACCAAATATATTGTTTTATTAATATTTTATTCAGACAAAGTATTTTGGGTTAGTTTTATGTTGTTTTATAAGATATTTATTAAGACTAAATATATGATGTAAAATCAATATAACAAACATAGTACCAGCCAATCAAATAGGGACATGAGGTGCTCAAATAGTGAGCTCATAAACAATTCATGGTGCCCTAGCTTACAGCCCGTGAGCCATCAAGACATTTCCTCATGAAATGATCATAAACAGGGAGTACCACATAGTGAATATCAATAGAAAAATAAATAAAGAGAGATCAAATACTTCACACAATGCATTGAAGGTAATAGCAATGATGCCCTAGCTCTCAAAGCTCGCGGGTCATCAAGCATTCCAAATGCTAAGATGTAAACAATGCCACTATTAACATTCATATTGTGCCATTAAATCAACAAATACCATCAAAATAAAATTGAGTTAATGAGAAGACAAATCTTGAATGCCTACCTCAAGTGCTAGTGCCCTCTTCCCACACGGTGCCGGCCTCTTCACACATGCCAAACTCAAATGCCCTCTTTGCACCACACAAAAGTGCAGTGTTGTCTTCACGGAAGCTCTTCGAATTAAAAAAAAATACAAATGACACTTTCTTTTTCTTTTTCTTTTTGTTTATAACCAAGCTTGTGTTGCAATTAAATCAACAAATGCCATCAAAATGAAATTGAGTTAATGATAAGACAAAGCTTGAATGCCTACCTCAAGTCATGGTTGCAATATGAAGTGCATTTTCCTAAGTGCACATGTTTTGTAGCATAGTTCCTTTTAGACGTGTATGGCTTAACTATGCACATGCATAATTGTAGATGAGGATCGATAATATGATGTCAGACATTGCTTAGATCCTTTGGATCTAACTCCATCCTTTCTTTCCTTGCAGTTTCTGGATCATACATGAACATACTGGATTGAACCCAGGGTCAACACTTCATTACTTCAGGAAATATAGGGTACCTTCATTATTTATGTTCATCCACTTATGTATATTTTCATTCATTCATATTCTTCTGAAAATTGGGTATACTCATATTCTTCTCATGTCTGAGTCTTCTAACTATGATCAATTTAATGCTATAAATCTTGACATAGAATTCGATATCAACTGATCGTATATCCATTCCAAATGATATAACTCCATTTGAATAAACATACATGCCAACCATTTGACAAAATTTCCATATGAAATCTAGAGCAATACATTAATTTTATAGCAAATTCATGATTTATAATGCCTTTGGTTTCCTACAAAGCCTTTGGCGAAATCTGCCAGAAAATTAAAAGTTTGGTCAAAGTGTATAAATGAAAGATGAAACACATAGGAAGCTATGAGAAGCTATGAGAAGGTGACATGAAGCTAATGAAAGGAGGCATCTCAATGATGTTAAATCACATGGGATTCTATTTGTTCCCTGCAATGGAGTGAGATAATTGTGAAAGTATAAATAGATAATTTTAACAATGTATAAAGTCCTTCACAAGATGTAATAAAAACACTGGCAAGGCACGAGAATTATTTGATGAAATGCCACAATAGTGGTGTCTCATGCAATGCTGAGATGTTTAGTTATATGCAATGCTGAGATATTCAAAAAATTGTTGGATAAATAGATAATTTTAACAATATATAATGTCCTTCACAAGATATAATGAAAACTATGGAGGGAGCTATATTTGTCTAATTATATAACTATTATCTTATGTCAGGTATCCCACATAGTCTCATGGATTGTCAGGGACAAGTCAAGTCACTACATGAAGAGCAGGTACTAGTGAATAGGTATTTGTCAGAATTGTCTTCCTCGAGCGAGAAAAATCTAGGAATGGAAGAAGAAAGTGAGACATTTAGTACATGTAATTCAATAAGATCGACTCGAGGTCAAAAGATCATAAAGAAATTCAATAAATGCATCAAATTTTTCCTTTCTCAAGGGGGGTCATGTTCTTATGATGATGAGAGCAAAGGTGACTCCGAGCTACCATTTAGGTACAAACATCTACAAAAACAATGGGTCCCCAATGAACTTACTTCAATAAACACTAATTTTTGTGTTAAAGAGAGGATATATCGCATAGCACCATCTTCATTACATGGTTTGGGCCTATTTTCCATGGATGACATAAAGGTCTCTTACAACAAGGTTGTCAAATTGATGGAGCATGTCGGACCTTGTTATGATTACAGTAGTTGGATACAGATTGTTAAATATAAAAAAAAGTATGTGTAGGTATGCACTTGTGGCAAATTATATACAACAAAAAGTCAGTGAACAAAGTAAAAAAGTAGCTATATACATTGATGGAAGACCCAAAGCATCAGGGAATATTGTAAGTTTTATAAACAGTACATGGCCTATGTCAACTAAGAAGCAACCCAATTGCATATTTTAGGTGCACGAGGGAAATCACGTATTTGTATGTGCGATCAAATCAATACATGGAGGTGAGGAGCTGCTTATCGATTACAATTTGAATCACATAGATACAAAAATCCCCATCACTATCATGGACAAGGTGTTAGAAAGTAAAGTCCACCAAGATAACTGAGAGGGGGGGGGGGGGGTGAATCAGTTATCAAATGATTATAACTTTTATCATCTTCAACAACATTAAACCATGTAAGCAATACAATTACTAACCATAAAAAGATATTCATACACAATAACACAATGACACAAGATATGTTGACTAGGGAACCTCTTGATCAAAGAGTAAACCCCAGTGGGAATGATGCCCACAAAAGATGCACTAATATGAATATTCCTTGTGAAAGGATGGACTCTATTAGGAGTCTTATAAAATACATTCAGTACATATGAATCCCTGTTAGGAGATTTTGAATCCCTATTAAAAGATTCTAATCCTGTTAATAGTTATGGAAGATAGAAGGACCCACTACCCAAACAGCTTCAGGGTAAGATCATTGAACACACTGTCCAAATAATCTTTGTATTACTCAACAAAATAATACGTTACCTCTTCTTTGATTGTGCCAAACCACACTCACTGTTACACCAAATCTCAATTTCAGATCTCTGTACCTTGCATGTCTTCCTTCACAAATTCACTTTCATACTTAGCTCTTTTCTTCACTTCATGCATACAACATCACACTCAACCACACTACAACAAGGAAATACATTCCTCCTTTATACCACACTCAAATAATTACAAATGAGTCAGCATACAATTACAACATAAAAGTTTCCACACACTACATCAAAATTATACAAAACTATCGGCTTCCAACTACAATAAATCTTCATTCGTGTGACCTCAAATTTTGTGCTATCATCCATGTCACTAAAAATGTGTCTTCAAATTTCCTTTAACTGCCCAAAACTAGATTCCATCCCGATTAGGAGATATCATCCGATGTCCACAAACCACTACTCAGGAACACTGCCTGAATACTGCTTCCACAAAAGTGCTCATAACTTCCATGAATAAATGAATTACTATTTGTGCTCTTAACCATAGACATATAACATATCAAGGAGTATATCCTAAACATTGCATAGCTCCAACTACAATAACCCACGTGTGCTAATCCAAACTCTGTCTGCTTCTCTGCAAGTCTTTGATAAATCACTGTGTTGACATCAATGACAATCATAGTCATGAATGCAACAACAACTGCTACAGAATGGCTGCCAAACATTTAGCATTCATTCCTAACACAAAGTGGTACACATTTTGATAATTGTCTATTATTCAACGTAACTTAGAACAAGGACACATGTGTTTTAACATGTTTGAATAATTTTTTTTGAAATACAGAGCTATAGTATGGATCAAGAGACACATGATATGCACATCAGTGATAGTTCTCATGGGACTTCTTCTTCCCGATAGGTAAAAATCATTGTTGTTGTACAAATGCACATACAAGAAAAATGTTAATGCATATTTTTTGTTATGTTAATGCATATTTTTTATTGTTCTACTATTTTGGATTGCTTTTAAATAAAGGGCTAAGAATATTGTTCTCACAAATGAGTGCTAATCAGAAAAAGGGAAAGGAACAAGTCATCCATGAGGAGGCATAGAATGAGCAGGATCCATTTGATGTTGATTTTTTATCAGAGGTTGATCCTGTGTTTGCACTTGAAAAGGTTCTTCGTGCAATATTAAAAGAGTTAGCTCGAATGGAAAATATTCAACCTCACACTCCTAAAATATAGAGGGCATCAGATATGTTGATTAGCCATGTTCAGAACTATAGAGTAAGTATTAATGTAGTTTTTAATTATAACAAAAGGTCAATAATGATTTTTATAGTATACTATTTTATTTATGTCATTAACTAAAATATGTATGTGTTCTCTTTACAGGTTATACTAAATAGATTAAAGAGCATTACCTTAGATGCAAATACTTCAGATGGTACATCACATGTTTTATCCTCCATCTTGTCCATGGTTATCCATATTTTTTTATGCTCTAACAATATTTTTGTTCAACACCTGCTATTGAACCTATGTTGAGTACATCGCTTGGTACGAGGATGAGATCCACAAAGGTGGGTTTGTCTGCAATGACAACAACACGTAGCATGACCATAGATGTGATGGCAACACCTACTATTGGTAAGTATACTCCTCTTTTTCTCTCTTATATATCATGTGTTTATTTCACTTGAACTATATATTCTTTCTTAGGGGGCATTTTGTAATATTGGATTCATTTTATGTAGGAGGCGATGACGCAATTCCTATATGTACTCATGTTAAATGTATGAGAACAATATAGTGTGATCAATTGCTCATGAGCAATGAAGATGGACTTCCCTTGAGAGTAGCCCAGCTTCCAGGTACTTTAAAGACTGATCCTTTCTTTTACTATACAATATAATACTCATAATATAATACCCTAACCCCCTGTGTGGTCTCTTGCAATAACTAATTATAATTATCTCGTGATTATCTTCCAGGGAATAATCTATTTTATGAAAAACTTAATGATTAATGTTTGTGCATTTTCAGGCCAACCATACGCACATGGTATCATATTTTGATTTCATTGCAAGATTAGATTTTGTTTCATCCCTTTCTTCAAGTATATTAAAAGGTAGCTTCACTTCATTTATGAATCTAATAGTTTTTTTTCTTAAAAGGTGGTCAGTACAAGATAAAGGGTTAAAGAATAAACTCATTAACTCTATGACAACACTTTTTGTCATAGACTTAGACTCCTTGACAAAGCAAGCACTATTTTAAAGTATATTAGGGACAACTACAGGACCCAAATAGAATACAACCCTTATTACGAGTGGCCACCCTATATTCCTATTAATGAATGGGAGGATCTTAAAAAGGATGCACTTGAGAGAAGTGCAAGACATAGTGGACGAGTAGTATCACTCGAGGAAAGAAGGTACATGATAATGTTAATAATGAAATTATGTACTATTTACTCTTTGTACTTATGTGATCTAACATATTTCAAACATCACATAGGTTGCCTGACACAACAAAGGCAACAACAACAAGAAAATAAAAGCACGGGCAACATAGGCTTGGCTCGAGTGGATATTCAAAACTTGTTGCACAAGTTGTAAGTATTAGTAAATGAAAAATCGTATGCAAATATTTATAATTAAATTGCAATCAATTTAGTTTTGATGAAATTCACTACAATAAAAATTCATGATACCAATAAAAAATGCAGGCCTTGGAGTTCAAAAAACTGATTACAGAAGAGGACAAAAAAAAAGGCTACAAACAAGGCTATAAAGTCGTGGTTGAATGATACCGAGAAATGAGTGCACAAGGTTCTTCTATTGGATCTATTGATCAGGTAAATAAGCCAATTGATTTTTATTTCAAGTTGAAAACTTTACCAATTACTATATTTGATGTTAAGTTCCAACATAAAGTGAATATATTTGTTTTAAGTAAGGAAACACTAATTAGATATTTGTTTAAAACTTTAAAGTGAAATGCACTAATTATTTACATTGGAATGCAGCTTGTCGATATTGATACTGCACTGGCTGAGCATGATGGAGGCATCGATTCTAATGTGAATTGTAGTACTCAAGGTATACATTTTCTATTTGAATTTTGATTAATGAATATTTAATACAAGCAAACATATTAAATTGAATTTGGCGTAGTAATAAAATTTAATTATAATGTATTGGGATTAATAAAACATTTTGTATTGTAGTTGCAGAGGATGTAGAGGACGTTGTTCCCGATGAGCATGTTGAGGTTCAAGCCGCCGGGCGAGATGATGTGGTTGGACAAGGTAAAGAGCATCACGTTTATGTTTTTTAATGTGTTGAAATGCTTGTAACAATAATGAATATATTTTTAAATTAACCCCAATTATGATAATATGTTTTTAATTGAAGCCTTTTATTTGTTATTGTAGAGGACTCACCTTTGCAAAGGACAGTGAGATCAAGTGCACAGTTGAGAAGAAATGACGCTCTGGACATGGATAGGCCTCTACAACAATATAGGGAAGCAGAAAAAAAGAAAAAGCCAAAAAAAAATGATTCTCATTTATGCAACTTATTTGATAATGACTGATGTTTATTTACACGTGTTTGAGCTTAGTTCCATATTTATACACTGAGTTTCCTTTTATACACTGTTGTAATGTTGGAGGGGTTTTCGCTAAATTTTAGTGGATTTCATATTTTGGGAGAAATTAGTATTAGAATGTTCAGTGGGTTCTTTTCTAAAACACAATACTTGAACAACAACAAAACTTGTAATACAAATGCTGATTGCAACTACTAAGTTAGAAGCTTCACAAAAAACCTTAAATCATCATCTTGTCTAGAATGGTTAATCAATTGTTTAAGGTGGATTAGTTGTGATGATGAAACATACCATTTAGATGTTAATTGTGATAGTCTCTTGGATTCAGGCAATGTAGAAGGAGGCGCCTAGTTCAATATGCAATCTCAATTCATATACATAGGATACCAAGTGGAGCTAAAAAACACAACAGGGTTGCATTTTTTATAGAGGTCTTTAATTGCATATTTTAAGTTTTAGACCATCGCGAACATTGTAATTTTGACCTATTAAAAAATGTAAACGTGTTGTTTTTTTTCAACTCCATTTGCTATCCGTGCATATTCTGCTTGTGTTGCACGTGCATTCTTGATTCAGAGTGGGAAAAATCTTATTTTTGATGCGAGGGAGAGAAGCCATACACATAAGTGATGAAGTTGAGGGGAGATGAAGGAATACCAAACAGTGAATTTGGAAATTTTCATCAGAGAAATTGTAGTGGAGGTCTGATCAATAGAGAAGATAGTAATGACCGCAGGAGAATGAATAGTGGTTACAGTTGTAGCGAGGAAGAAAGTGGAGGCCATCCATGAAGAAACTTGTTGACAGAGATGGTGTACAAGAAACAAAGGAGACTACTGTACTTTTTAATAATAACAAAAGTTGAATAATGATTTTAGATGTTAACTGTGACAATCTCTTGGTTTTAGGCAATGCAGAAAGAGATGCCTAATTCAATATGCAATCTCAATTCATATACATAGGATATCAGGTGGAGCTAAAAAACACAATAGGGTTGCATTTTTGATAGAGGTCTTTAATTGCGTATTTTAAGTTATAGACCATCATGAACATTATAATTTTGACCTATTAAAAAATGGTAAACGTGTTGTGTTTTCTCACCTCCATTTTCTATCCATGCATATTCTACTTGTGTTGCACGTGCATTCTCGATTCAGAGTGGGAAAATCTTATTTTTGATGCATGAGGGAGAGAAGCCAAACACATAAAGAACATGCAAATAAACATGATAGCTACAAAACATAAATGTAGATATCACAACAATTGAGAAACATAAATTTAGGCATCGTGTTCCCAATTGTTTGGAGACACAACATAATTGAATGCTACACCCAGACAATGCAACACAACCACTACTCCTGCAGTTCGAAGTGGACACTGCGGGATCCAAAAACCAAAGATACTTGCAATGTCCACTTCAAACTGCAGGTATCTTTGGTTTTTGGATCCCGCAGTTTCAACTTCGAACTGCAGGAGTAGTGGTTGTGTTGCATTGTCTAGGTGTAGCATTCAATTATGTTGTATCTCCAAAAAATTGTGACCATGATGCCTACATTTATGTTTCTCAGCTGTTGTGTCCCAGGACCCCTTATGACCCTTTATGACCCTTTACGATCCCTTAGAATACATATTAGAGTCCTTAAAGTGTCATAAAGGGTCATAAGAGGATCCTAGGAGGGGCCAGATGAGCTTCCACCTTCACGTGGTTGGCCCTGTTAAGTAGAGAATGTTAAACAATTATTGAAACAAAGAGAAGCTCAATAATTTAAGATCTCAATCAACGTACGACAAATATATATTTCTTTTTAAAAAATAATGTGAGTTGTCACAATTACGATAGAAACCAAAGAATAATCGATGATAAAACTAAAAGCAATGACTATCTGTCAAAAACATCAATCACTTCAAGGAGCAATGATCACTTCAGCTCGCCTCAAGAAGTCTTGACCCAAGATCAAGTTATATTGATCCATCTCAATGGCTACCAAAATCAACAGATCTCTGCCAAGAACCCAGTCGCAAAGAAACACCATAGACCGCACCGCAAATCCACTATGAAGAGGCATCCAATGTCTCATAAGTCACATCAAATGACCTACTTTATGTAATCCAAGTCTCTCAGCTTGATTCACCTAGAAGAAGACTTCTGCCAAGTCATCACAGACACCATAGTGATTTACAAATCCATGTCTCTAGATTTGATTCAATAATCTATGAGCCGCTACCAAATCTATTGCAAAGTCATCTCTGAATGACATAACCAAATCTACAAGAACACGAATCGAGTCAAAATCGATCAACAAATATATATATATAAAATTGTGACTTCCATCGTAATTACGACGACACTAGAAAAGTGACGACAATCTGTCAGAAATGTTCGATAGATAACCACCTCATGAATAGCATTTCCATCGGTAAATAATCTACCAACGATGATTTGATGTCAAAACATTATGACGGTTAACCATCACAGGTACAACATTTTTGTTGATAAACTAACTACATTCGATAGAGATCTGTCGAAAGTGGGACAGCTACAAATAGACCCGATAGTGTATTCGCTGTGTTGAAACCCCCTTTTTGCGATGACTAAAGATGTCACAATTACGACGCCAATCGTAACCATCACTTTTTTTACTGCAAAACTATGACGCCTAGTGGTGTCGCTTAATCAATGATATACTGTCTGGATTCCGACAATCCATCATTGGAAAAAAGTCTCAAATGTACTAGTGGACACCCTGATACATGCTCTAGCTAGGGAACTAATTCCTTTCATAACACATTGGTCATTTCAATAATGGGCTTTTGATTTAGTTGGATAGATTTATCCAAACTCATACAATGGACACAAGTATATCATTATCACAACTGAATACTTTACAAAATGGGTGGAAGTTGTGCCACTATCTAATGCTACAGGAAAACAAATCTCAATGTTCATCCTAAACTACATCATTTGCAGGTATGGGATACCCTCATCAATTGTGACTGACAATGAGGTTTAATTAAAAAACAAAGACATGGATGACCTGTGTCTTCAATTCAAAATCACTCAACATTGTTCCTCAATCTATTACCCTCAAGGTAATGGACAAGCTAAAGAATCAAATAAAACAATCTTGAAAATCTTGCATAGAACAGTGAGAAAATTAGGAAGAGACTGACATTTGCATATAAATCCAACATTGTGGGCATATTGCACCAGCATCAAAACACCAACTGGCACAACTCCTTTTGCACTAGTATATGGATCTGAAGTGGTACTACCAATTGAAGTAGAGATTCCATCACTGAGGGTATCATTGAAAAATCTAGTCACTAACGAGGACTACAAAATCTCTAGATTACAAGAACTAGAATTGTTAGATGAGTGCAGACAACAAGCATTTGATTATCTCAAAGTATATCAAAAGAGGATGTCAAGAGGATATAACAAGAAAGTAAAGCCACAAATATTTTAGGTAGGAGATCTAGTTCTAAGAGAAAATCCGAAGAATCAACAACATAGAGAGCAAAAGGGAAAGTTTGAACCCAACTGGTTGGGTCCCTTTGTTATAACATCTTCATTTGGATCAGGAGCCTATAAATTGGCTACACCTGAGGGAGATAGCTACTATATCCAATCAACACTCTTCACTTGAAAAGGTTTTATGCCTGACATTCTTGAGGTAGCACCTATACAGTGAAAATAGTTCCTGGAGAAAAGAAAAAACAATAAATATTGATCCTAAAAAAAATAAAAAACAATGGAAAAAGTCTTGAAAAAATGACCATCTCAGTAAAAACCTGGTAAACAGGTGCCTTAGTGAGTCCAAAAAAAAATAGAAAAATAAAAAGTACAAAAAAAGAAGAGAAAGTGTCTTGGTGAAAACCTGGTAAACAGGCCCCATGATAGCAAAAATATAAAAGTTTATCCAAGTGGTGAAAACCTGGTAAACAGACACTACTTGTAATCAATGCTCTATCTATAGAATAATTCTTGAATACTTGGCTGATGTAAAGTTCAAATTGTATATATTTTTCAGTCACTTTTGTGATAAATCAAATTCTGAGCCGTAATATCAGAAAAACTTATTTACCTAAGAATGGAATATGTCTATATCAAAGTCATACATGTCTCAAAGTCTCCTAGTAGCTATTAGGACTCTCTGCTAGGGTGTCTCTTATCCCTAGTCTGCAATTGACACTAAACTATGAAAACAAAGGTATTTCTTAATACCACTAACAATAGTATTTCTTAATACTTAGACCTAAAAAGTGTTCCTAAACATTACGTCATGAAGATAAGGGTGTTTCTAAACACTAAATAGGTGAGACATTTATTGATAAATAAATTTCTATGATTGATAATGTTTTCTACAAGTGTTTGCAAATTAAACAAATATGTTTCTTAAACACTACAATAACAAATGCATATTTTTGAAGCGAATGATGGATCATGTATTCATAAACTTGTCTCGATGTTGTTTATGGACTAGAGAAACTAAATGATGGAATCATGAATTTTTCTTAGTTTGCAATGAATTATTATCAATTTGTGATTGTTTTGTTCCTTGAGTAACTCGATGATGTCTAAAATTGACTAGAGAAACAAGGTTTGGGGGCATAACATTTTCTTTGTCTTCTTCTTACGGTGATAAATCCGATGATCTAAGGTGATTGTATGGAATGTGTGTTTATGATAAGTGTCTCCATCATTATTGGAATGCCACGTATACCTAGACTTGTTTCCTATGAAAGCATTAGTGAGGTTAGATTTATTTCCTTGTCTGTTTTAAACTAAAATGAAACAACTTCATAGTAAGGTGCACACTCAAATTGAGATTATACCCAAGGATATGAATATAAAATAAAAGGTCATTGTGGGTATACATATATACGTAAATTTTGCACAAGAACATAGAAGGTTTATATTAATAGGAAGTAACTAACAAAGCATTCTAGCCTATATGCTTTAATGTTTAGGTTAACTTTCAACATGATGAATAAAAGGGAAGTATTCATATTCTCATGATTGCTAAATCTATAAGTGAAAATTATACTAACCTATAAGGTTCCAATAATAAATGCTCTATGATGATGTAACTTGATAATTGTACTAAATCTATAAGTGAAAATTGTTCCTTGAGTAACTCGATGATGTCTAAAATTGACTAGAGAAACAAGGTCTGGGGGCATAACATTTTCTTTGTCTTCTTCTTACGGTGATAAATCCGATGATCTAAGGTGATTGTATGGAATGTGTGTTTATGATAAGTGTCTCCATCATGATTGGAATGCCACGTATACCTAGACCTGTTTCCTATGAAAGCATTAGCGAGGTTAGATTTATTTCCTTGTCTGTTTTAAACTAAAATGAAACAACTTCATAGTAAGGTGCACACTCAAATTGAGATTATACCCAAGGATATGAATATAAAATAAAAGGTCATTGTGGGTATACATATATATGTAAATGCTGCACAAGACCATAGAAGGTTTATATTAATAGGAAGTAACTAACAAAACATTCTAGCCTATATGCTTTAATGTTTAGGTTAACTTTCAACATGACGAATAAAAGGGAAGTATTCATATTCTCATGATTGCTAAATCTATAAGTGAAAATTGTACTAACCTATAAGGTTCCAACAATAAATGCTCTATGATGATAATAGACTCACTTTGAATAAATAGTGACTGTCCTAGGTGTCTTAGTCTAGGTGTATTTCATTGTTAATTGCATTTAGATTCATTTTAGTTGCATTATCATATTAATTTGCATTAGATTCATTTTAGATGCATTTCATTGTTTAATTGCATTGAAGTTCATTTTATATTGCATTCATTTTAATATAGTTGCATCAGTATGGCAGTGTAAATGCAATTAATTAACATCAATATGAGTGAAAATCCAAGAAACATAAACATCTTTACAAGTTTGACCAAGTACATCATATGATCATCATAAGAGTTCAGAAAAAATAACTGAGTATTTATCATTGATATCTACACACCTGCATAACCATGTCAATACCATAAATACACCTGCATAATGCATCCATAATCATCCATACATAAATAAGAAAAAGAGATGTCCATACATCACATCACATTACATCTCATATATATACATACATGCATAAAGTAAAAGAAGAACATCATCATCATAAAGGATCACATGCATCTACATCCATACAACATAAAAGCACAAAAACATCTGCATATATCAGAGAAATGATACAATGACGTCAATATATCAAAACATATCTAATCGCATGACCAACTATCCATATGAAAATGATAAGATCAATATCCAAAGCAAGTAAACATATCAAAAATCATGACACATGTGTAGAAATCAGATAGCATTAGATAACAACATAATACTATGGCATCAACATGATATTAGATAATCAATAGAGTATCAGAATAAAAAAGTATCAGAGTATCAATATATGAGAGTCCAAAATATATCACAATGTATAATTGATAAAAAATAGTACAATGTATATAAATGAAGTACAAATATTAGAATAATACAAAATAAGTGTACAAGGAATCAAGTCTAGCTCCCGCCTTCATCCTCTCAAGGAGGGTCAGGACGAGGTATTGGAGTTAATGAGTAAACAACCCACAACTCCCAAGAACACATGCATGCAAACACCTGTCACAGAAAGAGAGAGAAGAAGCAAGAAGCTATGGAGGCATGAATGCATTGATCCATGATAGAGGAGAAATCATTCTTAATGTGCAAAAAAAATATATGTGAAAATAAATGAGAGCAATCCTGAGAAAAGGAGATCTGAAAACCTAAAAAGGTAAAACCTAGGTTGCACAATAATAATTAATAAAGTAATTAATTATTATATGCCTAAAGTTTAGCTTAAGTAGAAAGAGGTAATAAGTGACTTAGTAATTAAATCAAACATGATTTAATTAATCAGTAAACACTTTATTACTCTAACACCCCCTTAAGATGAACTTTGGGAGAAGCTAAAAACCTAGAAAGAACTACTAAAAGCAAATGGGTCCCGACAATAAAAGATTGATCAGGTACCCAAGTACAAAAGAGATTCTCTATAATGTGGAGAAATAGAGAAAACCACATGGAAAAAACTCTACTCCAAAAAGAGACAAAGACTAGTCTGAAGGACTAAAGAAGCCTCCAAAACTAGGAATGTTCTAGAAAATAGGAACAAGGATGAACATGTACAACATCACTAAAGCAAGAAACTACAAACTTTGTTAAGAAATATGACCAAGTAGAGAAGACTGTAATCTGCATGAGTGCCCTCAAATTACACTACTTGAATTAGGAGGCAAACAAAGGAAAACAACTGAAATTGAAGATACAGAATACTATAATATGCACGAGTGCCCTCAAATGACACTAATCGAATCAAGAGGCAAACACCTAAACTCAAAGATATAGATGGCATAAAAACACCAAAAGTTTGAATAGCTAATCAATCAAAGCTGGAAGAGTGCATCCAAAAAATAGGAAAGAAAGAGTGTCTATATGGTAAATGATCCATCTCACCGGAAAGCATAGGTACCTAGCCACTGCATTCACCTAGTACATAGAGTCAAATACTGAATACATATCTCACACTATCAAACCAAGGAAGCAGTAGAACCAATAGTAGAAACCCCCCATAATGGTGACAAGGGAGTAATGACAGGTACACTGAAAAGATCATCTAATATGAACTGCAGAGAGAGTACAAACACATATAGATATACCTGAGGCTAATGTCATTGGAAGAACACTCACATGAAAAAATTTAGATGGTAAACAAAGGAAAACATCACACCCCCCTGACACTTTATAATGGAGTGCAAGTACATAGAGCATGAACATGTGCAAAATCTCATACATGCAATAGACTAACACTTTATCTTAGTGCATGTGCAAAAAAGAATGCTACAAAAGTGAAGTATACACTGCTCAAAGAAGAGAAAAGGGTGTTGAAACAAAACAACAACCTAAGATGAGCCATCCCTCAAAGGGAAAAGATCCCAGGACCTGTAACATCCAAGATATCCACCAGATTGCAAAAAAGAAAGAATCTAAATAAAATGTACCTAGAGAAAAATCTATAAAAATGACTCTTAGCACTGGAAAGCTCTTTGAACAATATTTCCAACTATATATCATTTTCCCAAAACGGAGTCCAGATGCACAAGATAGAGCTCTCGGAGTGCCAAAATGAACATCTGGATTTGACAGTAAAAATTAGCATCAAAAAAGAAAAATAAAAAATTCAAACCTCCAAATATGGATAGAGCTTAAAACTATCTTTCTGACGATATCTTGTTTGCCTGATTTTGACATCGTATGCTCAAGATATGAGCAAAAAACCTCAAGCTACATCATATAGAATATAGAAAAGAAGCTCTATCTTTGAACCCATGGTGCAAAAAATGGAGGCAAAAAATCTAAAATCTAAAATTCTAAAAAGATCCACCTCTGAACAAGCTTTCCAATGATATATTGTTTACCAAAAAATGATACCGTATGCTCAAGTTATGAGCAAAAAACCAACAGGTGCTCTAGAGGGCCCAAAATGGTGTTTGAAAACTTCTTGACGTCAGCAACCAATGAGCCTAAAATTGATGGCCAAATAGTCATCACAACCAAAAAGGGCCAGGGGGCTGAAAAAATTTGGCCCCTAGTCATGTGGGTGACTAGGGGGCTGTATCCTTGGCCCTAGCGGCTAGGGGTTGGTCCCATGTGACCCTGGCACTGCTGTAGTGAGGGCTGAATTGGTGCTAACCACAATCGGTTAGCCCGTGACTAGTGCGGTTAACCTCAGCATCGTGACGGTGACCATGGGCTACCTGGCGGTGATCACAAGCTGCGCGACGGTGACTACAGCTTCACCACGGTGCCGCTTGTGGTGGTGCCCGGGTGGAGCCTGGGTGGCTGCCCAGCAATGCTGCAAGTTTTTTTTCCCTCAAAATGCAATGTTATCCAAATTGGATGTGCCTTATGTGGAAATAGGGGTTTTTGGGCATTGCAGACACAACCATGAGGTCCGTTTGGGCAAAAAATGCTCCAAAAAATACTGACTACCTCGAGATTCATGTCGGGGTTGGTTGCAAATTTTTTTTGCCACAAATTCCAACTTTGTCCAAAAATGAGAAATTTTATATGTATATGGGGGTTCCTGGGAACTTTGAACACAACGGTGAGGTCCATTGGAGCCTAAGGTGACTAGAAAAAGAGGTCCCCCCAGATCTGACAGAAAACCCTTTGAAACGATAGATATAATGAACACAGTCAAATCTCTTAAGAAGATGATAGGGGCAAGTAGATCTAAAGCTCTAATACCATATTGGAGTTGATGAGTAAATAACCTATAGCTCCCAAGAACACCTGCATGCAAAAACCTGTCACAGAAAGAGAGAGAAGAAACAAGAATCTATGGAGGCTTGAACGCATTGATCCACGAAAGAGGAGAAATCATTCGTGATGTGAAAAAACAAAAGTTGTGAAAACATATGAGATCAATCCTTATAAAAGGATATTTGAAAACCTAAAAAGGTAAAACCTAGGTTGCACAATAATAATTAATAAAGTAATTAATTATTATATGCCTAAAGTTTAGCTTAAGTAAAAAGAGGTAATAACTGACTTGGTAATTAAATCAAACATGATTTAATTAATCAGTAAATACTTTATTACTCTAATAGGAGGAACATATGCTCTTCCTGGAATAGGATGTTGCATGGCACCCTTGGACTGTTGTGCAATAGTAAAATATAGAGGGTCTCTCTATGCAATAGGTATGACTAAATAATTTAAGGTAAAATAGTATGTGGCCCTCTATCCCTGGTGGCTGGTCATATGAGCAAATATGTCACACTTTGCTCTCAATACTGCTAGCTGCTAATCTCTGTCAGCCCTAACATCAGCCAGTTGTGTATCCCTCCCTGATAAGCAAGCCTATAATGTAGCGACCTCAAGGCGTAACACTACTCGATCCTTCTCACACTATGTCAAAGGATCACCATCACCTCCACTAGCAGGAGGACCTTTAGGAGGCTATTGTCCACCTCCTCCGCCACTACTCTCACTGGATGTTCCCTGCTATTATTGTGCCTATTATTGATGCTACCCTTGAGGCAATAAAGGACCTAGATCCTGATGAGGAGGTAATACTCTAACTCTCCTTCGCCAACCCTACTGGTTGCCATCCTTGTCGAGTTCTTGTCACCTATCATCTCCTCCACCATCTCCACCACCACCCCCTCCACCACCACCCCCTCCATCTCCTCCCTCATCACCATTACCATCTCTACCTCTCCCTCTCCCCTACCAATGTCCCTACCTCTCCCAACATGACCCTGGCCAACACCATCCTCTATAGGATCATAGTCAAGGGCATCCTCAATGCAAGGAGAAATCTCATCTGGAGGAGTAAAATGAGGAAATGGATACTAAGAATAATGAGCATGAAACCCATTAGTAATACCACCATCAGAAACCTTAGGAAAATAGTCCCAAGCAACAGGTACCATCTATGATATCTCATGGGGAGAAGTCTCATATACTAGCCTTGATCCCCATTGTGCCTCCTCATCACAAACCTAGGCATATACTGCTAATCCTGTGGCATCGCTTGGATGCACCCATACTGTCTCATCACCTGTGTGATGATAAATATCTCCATAATATAGCAAGTAAGACCAATATGATATTGACTCTAGAAAAAATAAGGCATCTATTGTGCATCAACTCTCCACTCCTCATAGTCCAAATAAGGTCTCCACACAACATCAATGACATCATCAAGTACACAAGGCCAATAATCTAGCTTTCCCAAGTGGGGCTAGTGAATCATGCCTAAATACATAAATATATAAGGGAGCTCAGGGTCCCTCTATCACTCTACAATTGGTCATGTCATTGGGATGTGCTCCTAGGCCCAGATCTGCAAAACTAACATACCAACAGTCATCGTCTAAGAATGTTGGTAGACGATCTCATGTAGCTCTCAGTACATATGAGCTAATATACAACTCCCCCAAGAAAAGTGATGAGGCAATCTACTCATATCCTCAATAACACATGGCCAACCACGCATAAAGCCATGCTGACCATGATCAAGCATCATGAGGTCACCAACCAGACCTACAAAATAGACTGGCAACTGCTCATAATGTGCTACATGTGTGTGTGAGTTTGTGGCCTGTAACACAACACTTCAATAGGATAATAACATCACTTGTTAGAGAAAATAAGCATTCAATTGAAGAAATTAACAAGCAAAAACATCCTATTGCTCTCTAGTTAGTGTGAGTATGAAATAAGAGGTTAGTTTGCTCTCAGATTTAACCCTTAAACAGTGACAATCTACACTAAAATGAGAGATGCAAGAGTAAATGCATTTAACCAAAGTTCTTTCCATTTTAACCAAAATTGAAGTGTTCTTTAACTAAACATGAAAATAAGCATGAAAAACATGGAAATATCTATCAAATCAAGACATTAGTGAGCAAATTCTCCAAGCATGAGAGTTCAATAATCATGGATTATGAAGCCTCACAATTCAAGCATGAGAATAAGTCTAAATATCAAAATGAGCTAGAATTCAAGGCATTGAGAAGACAAATTAGAAGCATGTAGAAGAATTCAAAATATCCATAAACTAGAGCCAAAGAAGCCTTTGAAAATTCTAGTTTATAGGAGATTGAAGGAACTCAATGGTTGAGATGCATCTGTGAGGAGTGGTTGAGATGCATCTTGGCTTGATCCTTGATCCATGTGAAAGTCTCCTAATCATGAGAGTGTGTTTGTTGTGTTTGTTTGATTTAGGAGGTATTTATGTTTTTCTTTTAATTAATAACTCTAGCCATGCATTTGGTGGGATTGCATTCATTAAATAGGCCTAGAGTTAATTGTCTTGATTTTTGCTTGAAACCTTAGTGGTAAATGCTTGATTTAGGATTTGATGGAATTTATTGAATTTTTGGGGGTTTATGCTAATGATCGGGAATCAAATTAACATAATCAAGGTCACATGCCGAATTAAGGGCAAATAGGGCCTTAGGTTCTCTTAGCCCAATTTTAGGTGATTACATTTGCCCCTCTTTGAATTGCTTTGCGAACAACATAGGGATTCAAAGAACATCTGATTCAAAGCGTGATCCAGGAGATTTATGGAGCAGCGAGAACTACTCTAAAAGATTTATAGAGTAGTAATGAGAACTACTCTAAATTTAAAAATTTTGAGCTTGATCGAACGAAATCCCACTTGATTTTAAAAAGCTAACAATTCTAAACTTGATTGCACACAAATTGACATTACCGATTTCGAGCTTGATAGAATCAAGATCGATAAAAGAATTTTGAGCTTGATTGAACAAAATTACACTTGATTTAGAAACTATCAATTTTGAACTTGATTGGACAGGAATTGACAATACCGATTCCGACCTTGATTGAACGAAGGTCAATATGAGATTTTGAAAAGAATTTTCAGTTGAAATTAACAGTCTTAGCTTGATTGAAGAAACTGTCATGCCCTTGGCATTTAAAGAATTTGATTCAAAGCATTGGATTTTGGTATGATTATGCCCCCACATGACCCAAATTGGAACAGATTCGAATAAACTCATTAGTTTCAAGCATTTAGAAAGATTTGTAGTGATTAAAATGATTTTGGATCAAGTATAGATCGGCTGGAAAGAATTTTCAAGCCATTTAGATTGATTTTAGTGTCCCAGAAGCACTGTTTGACCAATAATTTGAGTGAGTTGACCAAGTTTGACTTGTGTTTAAGCCATATCCCGACATAAAAACTTGGTGCTGTATTGAGAAAATCATTTTCTGCTCAGTTTTGCCCCTGTTTGACTGCAATTTGACCATTTTGACTTTTGCCTTCCGAATGTTGACTTTTCTTTGTAACTCTATTTTTACCACATTTGGGTGATATAAATCACCTATTTTGATTTTGGTCTTGATATTAAGCCTTTGTGTTGTCTTATAAATGATTGTCCCTTAGGGTTCCAGGGCCCCGGGAAGCTTTAAATAGGTCAAAAAGTGACTTTTCACTATTCATTTTTACTTTTACCCCTTGAAAATTTATTGAGCTCTGAGTGACCATGGTGTTCCAAGCAGAGAAGCATAGATTTGAGATGGCCAGGTGACATGACCGACCAAGACATTACGTAGCACCTGTGAGTATCCGATAATGAACCTTTTCAATTTGAAAATTTTGAATTTCACGCATTTTTGTGTATTTTATAAGAAAATTTATTTTGAGTCGCATCTTGTATGTGGGATCGCATACGGTAAAACCTGTTTCATTTCCTAAATTTTGGATTGCTTTTGGTATTTCACAGATCGCACCCCAACGGGTTGCATCCGATTAAATTTTGAATTTATAGAAGCTTTGTAGGCAATTTGAATAGCAGGGTTGCATCCCGGATTCAGGATCGCTTCTCGGATTTCCTATGTCACATAAAGTATTTCTGGAATCACATCTAGTTTTAGGATCACATCCCATATTTCTTGATCCGCATCCAGGATTCCAGATCGCATTTGGTTTTTCTTGATTGTTGAGCCAAGTACACTTGTTTTTTTGAACTTTGAGCAATTTTTTGGCCAATTTATTTTGTCTAATGCTTACATAGTATCGCTATTTTCTATTGTGTAGGCCGATTTTCCTATCATGTCATTCAAATCTCTGAGGCTAGCCCAGGTCTTAGCTCTTCATGATTAGCTGAGTTTGAAAGATCAACAAGTAGTCAGACGATGTGGTCTATGGAGTCTGGTGGATTTACCTCACATTCAGGTAAATCGTGGTCTCCTTACAACACTAGCGAAGAGGTGGCATTCAGAGCACAACACCTTCCATTTACTGATCGATGAGATGATAGTGACACCTGAGGACATGTGGAGGATTCTGCATGTATATGTTATGGGTACTCGGATAGAGTACAAGGCATCTACGCACATGGCGATTGACGATGTGAGGAGAGTTTTTTAGGATGACACTATCACCAGACATTACTTGAGTTGGGACCACATGGTCACCAACTATGCCCCTTTGCCTGTGTATTTAGCTAGTTTGATAGGTTGCCTTATGATGCTTGATAGGGGCTAACATGGTTTCATGTGCGGCTAGTCCAGAGTGATAGGATAGATGATTGAGTCTCCTAGGAGATATGCCTGGGGTAGCTGCATATTATCTCACATATATCATGAGCTTCACAAGATTGTCTATCAACACTCTAGATCTATGACTCTGGGGAGTGTAGTATTGCAAATCTGGGCATGGGAGCATATCCCCATGACCCATCCCATTGTAGATAGGAACCGCGATGCCGGGTTTCCTTATATTTATATGTATTTTGGTTTCATTTAGCAGCCCCACCTAGGCAAGTTAGAGTATTGGTGACGTCTTCTTGATGACATGACTGATGTAGAGTGGTGACCATAATTAGATTGTGAGGCTTGGCCCTTAGATGCCATACTTTTTTCAGATGAGGTATTTTGTTGGGAGGACCCGCTACATAATAAAGTAGTTTTTTATCACCAGAGTACAAGACATGTCCCAGGAGACATGTCTTTATGCACAAATCAAGAGTGACAAGGCTTATTGGGGAACTTGATTGATATTTGAGATGACAATATATGAGATCTCACATATGGATCGCGTTGATTGGGATTACCAGGAAGTTGTTCGTGACACAGGTGTCACTAATGAGTATCATGATCCCTATCTGAGGCATCCATACCCTAGGCTTACTGCTCCTGACGATGCCATTCCACGTATTGAGGATGCACTTGACTATGATCTAGATGATGATGTTGGGGGTCGAGCCTAAGTTGTTGGAGGAGGTGATAGGGGGAGAGGGAGAGATGGAGCCCACAAAGGTGGAGGGAGAGATGGAGATGGGGCCTACGAGGGTAGAGGAGATGGAGGTGATGGTGGAGATGATAGGGGTGGTGGTGGTGGTGCAGTGGGTGACAACAAATGACGGGCCTCTGGGGGAGAGGCCAGTCATAGGTAGCACATAGTACAGGTCACTCCTCCTTGGAGAGATACATGGCCATTATTACATCGAGATGAGCATGCTCAGAAACTTGCAAGAGGTGATGGAGATCAGTAGCAATAGTAGGCATGACAGGACCCCCCTGTAGGTGGTGACAGAGATAGATTGTCATAGTGTGAGTAGGAGAGAGCTGCTTTGAGATTACAAGTGGCTACCCTCACAGTGTAGCTATCAGAGAGGGATTCATAGCTAGCACAGGTCATAGCAGAGAGAGACACCTAGATTACCTAGATGAGAGCGGATAGAGATGCACAGTTGACACAGCTAAGGGCACGTAGGGACACACAACTTGCACAGTTAAGAGTCGAGCATGATAGATATGTGCATACAGCCACCCACCAGGGACAGAGGGTGATGTACTATTTCAATTTGTATTGTGGTGTTCTTCCTACTGCTCAAAGGGCTCCATTATATTCTGTTATTGCTCAGCAGTCTGAGGATGCCATGCCACCACCACCTGGTAGAGCAGATGCACCCCCTCCCGATCCTCTAGTTGAGGATGAGGGGGCCAGTGAGGTGTAGACCTCTGTCATGTTTATATTTTGTATCCCTGGACTCATTGTGTTTCATTGGATATCTTGTATCTATACCATTTTTTATCGATGTACTTTCATGTCCTCCAGATTCTGCACTTTTGTTGATAGATTATCTCATTGTTTTCTGCTTTGATATACTGATACTCTGACACTCTTGATGATTTGATATGCTGATGGAAATTCTTGATACTTTTGTTTATGGACATTGCTGATGATATATTGATGCTCATGTTGATTATGATTCATCTTATTTGCTATCTCTAACATCTGATCTCTAATGGTTTTACTTTCTGCACATGTGATATCTGATGTTTGTTTTATGCCTTTGATATTGATGTGATTGTCATACTTGGTCAAGATTAGATTAAGTGATGATAAAATGATGTCATAATATATTTCACTGATATATGCTCATGTTTTTGTTATTTTCAAAATTTTCATGAATGTATGGATGTATGAGATGTAATGCGATGCGATGTATGGACATCTCACTTTTATTTATGTATGAATGAATGTGGATGTAAAATGTAAGTGGATTTATGATATGAAATGGTTTATGAATGCAAATGGATATCAGTGATTTATACTCAATCATTTTAGATTCAGTTGCTTTATGATTCCATGGATGTACTTGGTCACACATGTCAAATGGTTAATGTTTAATGCTTTTAGAATTTTCAGCTTATATCAAACTATTTTAGATAGCTTCTTAGTTTATATTAATGTCTCAGATAGTTGAATCCACATTTTCATGCTTATGCAAGGCTAAAATGAATGCAACTATGTTAAAATGAATGCAATTTAAAAATGAATTTCAATGCAACTAAAGACAATGAAATGCATCTAAATGAACCTAATGCAAATTAATATGATATGCAACTAAAATGAACCTTAATGCAATTAACCAATGAAATGCACCGAAGACACCTAGGATAGCCACTGTTTATTCAAAGTAGGTTGTTTTTCATCATAGAGCCTTTGTTAGTGGGACCTCATTAGGATAGTACAATTTTCACGAATAGATTTAGCAATCCTGAAAATATGAATACATCCCATTTATTCACCACGTTGGAAGACAACCTAAACATTAAAGCACCCACCTATAAATGTTGTGTCAGTTACTTCCTGTTTGATATAAACCATTTCTTTTCTAGTGCATAATGTGTAATTGTATACCCGCAATGACCTTTCATTTTGTACTCATATCCTAGGGTATAATCCGATTTACTATGCACCTTACTAGGAAATAGTTTATCTCTGTTAGTTTTTAAACAAGCAAGGAAATAGATCCAACATCACTAAGGTTTTCATAGGAAATAGGTCAAGGTATACATGGCATTCCAATCATGCTGGAGGCTCTTATAGTAGACACCCATTCCCCATGATCACCTAAGATCATTGGATTTATTACCACAAATAGAAGACAAAGAAAATGTAATGCCCCCTAGTCCTTGTTCCTCTTAGTCCGTAGACATCATCGAGTTACTCAAGGAAACATAACAATAAAAAATTGATAATAAGGAAAGTTCATTGTCCTTTAACATGATCATTATATTGGCATAACTGAAACATACAGTTGTGGTTATAGTATTTAAAAACACTCTTGATTAATCTTGCAAACACAGGCATAAGAATTATTATCAATCAAAGATTCATTCCTTAATCCATAAGTGTCTCTCCTGTTTTAGTGTTTAGAAACACTATTTTCATCATGATGTTGTGTTGAGAAACACATTTTTAGATCCAGCTGGTTGGTGTTTAGAAACACCGCTTTGTCATAGTTTATAGTCAATTGCGGACAAGGGTGGTATTGAAAAATACCATTGTTCATAGTTTATTGTCAATTGCGGATGCAACATCCTATCAACGAATGTGATTTGATCAAATGCCCCTAGGAAAAAATAGTTTACCTAGGACCCTAATGTGGATAAATTCCAGCCTTAGGAAGGCACAACTCTCTAATAGTTCTTTTAGGATTTGGCGTGTCATGAAAGTGACTGAGGGATATATACAAACTGATATTTACATAGGCCAAAGGTACAAGTGTTGTCTTGATAAATAGAGCGTTGATTACAAGTAGTGCATGTTTACCAGGTTTTCACCACTTGGCCATAGTTTTATTCTATTTTTTCTATCATGGTGCCTGTTTACCAAGTTTTCACCAAGACACTTTTTCTCTTTTCCAATTTTTTAATTCTTTTTTGGACTCATCAAGGTGCCTATTGCTAGGTTTTCACCAAGATAGTCATTTTTTAGGACTTTTTCCAATGTTTTTGGTTTTTTTTAGGATCCATATTTGTTGTTTTTGAACTTTTTTCAGCACTCTTTTCACTGTATAGAATTTTTCTCAAGAATGTCAGGCATAAAACCTTTTCAGATGTAGAGTATTGATTGGATCTAGTAAAACATCTCCTTCAGGCATATCTAATTGATAGGTTCCTAATCCAAATGCCGTTGTAATGAAGGGACCCAGCCAGTTGGGTTCAAATTTTCCCTTTTGTTCTCGATGTTGTTGGTTCTTAGGGTTTTCTCTGAGAACTAGATCCCCTATCTGAAAACTTCTAGATTTCACCTTCTTGTTGTATCCTCTTGACATTCTCTTCTGGTAAGCTTTGAGATGATCAAACGCTTGTTGTCTGCACTCATATAGCAATTCAAGTTCATGCAGTTTAGAGATTTGATAGTCCTCATCAGTGACTAGATATTTTATTGATACACTCAGTGATGGAATCTATACTTCAACTAGTAAGACTGCATCTGATCCATAGACCAGTGCAAAAAGAGTTGCACCAGTTGGTGATCTAATGCTTGTTATGTAAGCCCACAATGCTGGATTGATTTGCAAATGCCAATCCCTTCCTGATTTGTTTGTTGTCCTATGCAAGATTTTCTGAATATTTTTGTTTGATGCCTCAGCCTATCCGTTACCTTGAGGGTAATAGATTGAGGAATAGTGCTAAGTGATTTTAAATTGAAGACACAGCTCATCTATGTCTTTGTTCTTGAATTGACCCCCATTGTCAGTCACAATCGATGAGGGTACGCCATAATGACAAATGATATAATTCAAGATGAACATTGAAACTTGTTTTTCGGTTGCATTGGATAGTGGGATAGCCTCCACCCATTTAGTAAAATACTCAATTGTGGTGATGATATATTTATGTCTGCTTGATGAATTGGGGTAAATATGACCAACCAAATCAAAGGCCCATTGCTAAAATGGCCAATGTGTTATGAAAGGAATCAACTCTCTAGCTAGTGCATGTATGAGGTTGCCATGGATCTGGCACTTCTTACAAGATTTTTCAAAGTGGATAGCATCTTTCTCCATAGTGGGCCAATAGTATCCAACCCTTAGGATTTTCTTGGCTAACGAAAAACCATTCGAGTGTGATCCACACAAACCTTCATGAACTTATTTTAATACATGATTAGAATCTTCATGTTCTAAACACCTAAGAAGTGCTCCATCTAGATTACATCTAAACAAGTCATTAGTGATGATTATGTAACGCGATGCTGCTCTTAGGAGGGATCTCTTTTCATTTCTAGAATATCCTTCGGGAATTGTTTGGTCTTTAAGATAGGAGTAGATATGAGCATATCTAGATAACACTTGAGTTTCAAGGACACAAAAAATTTGGCATTCAGGAGAATCATAAGCTGGGAAAGGGAGTTCTTCCACCAGGAAGTCATAGCGAAATTGGTGTTCTTCCAATTGTAGCATGGATGCTAAAGTAGCCATCGCATCAGCTGCTCTATTTTCTGATCTAGGAATTTGTTTAAACATGATGAAGACAAAGTAATTTTTCAAGTCATCCACCATTGTCCTATAGGGCATGAGATTTTCATCCTTAGTTTGATAATCACCATTCACTTGATTGATAATGAGTTGTGAATCCCCATAGATGTGTAATTCAATGATTTTCCACTCTATTGCAAGCTTGATCCTATTCACAAGAGCCTCGTATTCAACTATATTGTTGGTGCATGGAAAAATCATTTTGTATGCCTTGGGAATCTTATATCCTTGCGGTGTGATGAATAAGCAACTAGCTCCTGATCCTTGTTTTGTGAAGGATCCATCAAAGTACATTTTCCAAGGATGTTCTATTAAGTGCATGATAGATTCTTCTGGAAACTCCACAAGTAATGGCTTGTCATTAGTCAATGGTGTCTTTGCAAGTTGATCAATGATCACCTATCCTTTAATGGCTTTTATGTCCACATATTTGATATCAAATTCACTTAGGATCAAGACCCACTTAGTAAGTCTTCCTGTTAGCATTGCTTTGTTCAATAAGTACTTAAGCGGATCAATTTTAGCCATTAGTTTCACCTTGTGTGCCAACATATAGTGTCTAAGCTTTTGAGATGCAAAAACCACTGTGAGGCATGCCTTCTCAGTCATTGAATAGTTTAGCTCATATGTGACCAAAGTTCTACTGATATAGTATATGGCTCTTTCTTTCTTGGTCTCATCCTCTTGTGCAAGAAGTACCCCTAATGATGTATCTGTGGCTGATATGTAGAGCAACATAGGTTTTCCATAGATTTGTGCCATCAAAATTAGAGGATTCATCAAATAATTCTTGACTTGCGTAAAATTCTCTTCGCATTGCTCATCCCAAGTGAATGTAGTTCCTTTCCTCATCAATTTTTTGAAGGGTTGTGCTTTGTCTGCCAACTGAGATATGAACCTTCTTATGGATTGTAACTTACCTTGTAAGGTTCTCATTTGACTGATGTTCTTTGGTGGTTTCATCTCTAGAATAGCTTTTACTTTTGCCGAATCCACTTCAATTCCCTTAGCTAAAACTATGAATCCTAAGAGTTTTACCGATGATACACCAAATGCACATTTCTTAGGATTAAGTCTTAACTAGAATTGCTCCATCCTATCAAAGATTATCCTCAGATCCTCTATATGTGTAGTCCTCATCCTTGATTTTGCCAAAGTGTCATCAACATAGTCTTCCATATTCTTGTACATCATGTCATGGAAGATTGTGGTCATTTCCCTTTGATAGGTAGCACCTGCATTTTTTAGACCAAATGTCATCACATTCCAACAATATGTTCCCCATGCATAGGTGAATGTTGTTTTCTCTTGGTCTTCAGGAGTAGTTTTGATCTGATTATATCTTGAAAATCCGTCCATTAGGGAATACATCTCATAACCTAATGTTAAGTCGACAATCATGTCTATGTTTGGAAGTGGAAAATCATCTTTGGGACAAGCCTTGTTGAGATCCCTAAAGTCCGTGCACACTCTTATGGATTTGTCCACCTTAGACACATGAACTATGTTGGAGATCCACTCTGCATAATCAATTGCTCTAATGAATCCAACTTTCAATAGTTTTTCAATTTCCACTTTCACTAGCAATGCTACATGTGGATTCATTTTTCTAAGCTTTTGCTTGACAGGTTTTATATCTGGTGAAATAGACAAATGGTGCATAATCAAATCTGTGTCCAATCTGGGCATATCTGAGTAAGACCAATTGAAGTTGATCTTCTTTTCTTTGAAGAAATCAGTGAATTGGATTTTCTCATCTTTTGTCAATGATTGATCTATGTTGATTAATTGTGGAGCTTCTATTGTTCCCAAATCAATGGGTTGTGTCGGTTCAATCAAAACTGAGGACCTTTCTTGGAAGTGATCTGGGAGGATATCAAGCATCCCATCCTTTGGTGCCTCAAGGAGGTTTTCACCATTGGATATGTCTTTTTCTTTTTCTCTTTTAGGATCTGATACTACCACTTAGTGGTTTTCACCATCAGACCTCTTGTTCTTTTTGTTTTATTTTTTAAGACTAAGAAACTTGATATCCTCCTCAGTCATGATTTCACTCATTATGTTGGTGGAAGAATGGAATGGTTCACAAGCATTAAGATAACAAGCTATGGAATAGTCATTGTCAAAGGATAGCAAGCTTGTGTTTGTAGGTTCATCCCAGTCTATCAAGTTAGGGTATTTCAAGGAAAAAGATTCAACAGGTTCAAGAGACATCACAGGCATTGTTATCACTATTCATAACTTGCAAGATATCATCTATTAAGTTTGCTTCTAGATAGGTGTTAGAATTATTAGAGTCAGGTTTGTTATTATTAGATTTCATGTTAATGTTCTGTGGATCTAACTCTAGCGATCTAACATTAGAACTTTCTCCCTCTTCAATCAAGATTCTAGGAGCAAACTTGTGTATCACATCTATTTCTATGTCCATGGTGGCATTAGAAAGGACATCCCATTCATACTCATGTGAGTCTACTTGGCTATAATCTGAAACCCCTAAAAAGTGGGCAATAGTCATGGGTACCTCATTTTCTTCATTAGCATGGTTCTCCTCTTCTTGCAATGGTTCTTGTGGATTCATTACTTCTGGTTCTTCATCAAAGTGTGGTGCATCAAAGATAAGAGGTTCTTGTTCTTGTTCTTCACCAGGTTCATCTGTTTGTTCTCCTTCTGGTTCTTGTTCAAGACTTGTTCCAAGAAATGTAACATCTAGGTCCCCTTGTAAGAGCAGAAATCTTTCATAAGGAATGAGTTGTCCTTCCACTTATTCTTCATCATAAGAATATTTAGATCTATCAAATATAGTACCCCTTTCTACTGTAGGATGAAATCTAGCTTCTCTCAAGCCTATTCCAGTCTTTTCCTTAAGATTTCTAAAATCCATGTGTAGGGGTTCTACTAGTCCTTTGTTTTTTTGTCCCAATGGGCCTTTTCCTTTGTACCCCATTTGTTTCATAAGTTTATATCCTTTCCCATATTTTCTTGGAGATATTTCAACATGTTTAACATTCCTATCTTCTTCGGGTTCTTTGTAAAGCCATTGCAAAACAACCTTCTCTTCATTCTCTTCTTCTAGGAATACTTTTTCTTTCACCATTCTGGTTCCTTCATATATATTCAAAGTTCTACCATTGGATAGTGTAAATATAGATGAAGGTCTTCCTTGTGTCCTAAGAGATATGGGAAGATCCATTAAAGACATTGTGGAATCCATTTTGTATTCACCCATGCCTATCTCTTGGATATTGATCTTCTTAGCAAAGCTCCTTAAGACCATTTCTTTAGATGTCTCTGCCTTGGTGGACCCTTCTTTGTTATGGGGAACCATGTTTTCCATTTGTTTGAGGTTATTACAAGTGTATGTGGTATCCTCTGGAACAGTCACCTCCACCCCATTATGAGGGAACTTTAGGCATTGATGATACATGGAAGGCACTACTTGTATTGAATTTATCCATGGTCTCCTAAGAAGAATGTTGTAAGCAAGGGGTAGATCAAGAACTTGACAAAGGACATCCTATTCCACTAGTCCTACTCTAATGGGTAAGACAACCAATCCTTTAGAGGATCTTTCTTCCTCATCATAGGCTTTAATTGTTATCTTTCTTCTGGGATCAATTGTGTGCTCTGAGAAACCCAGTTGTTTTATCAAGTTGTAAGTACAAATGTTCAAACTAGCACCTCCATCTATCAAGACATGCTTGAATCGGTGTTTATGAATAAGAACCTCTAAATGAAGGGGTTGATTATGTGCTTGGTTCATTGATTTGTCATCCTCTTCAGAAAAAGATAGGTAATGTGGGGAACTCATGTGACCAGCCATGGCCTGTAATCTATCCACATCTAAGTCTTTTGGTACATTGATGCTCAATAGGCCATGATCAAGAACCTCCCTATGACTAGGGGAGATCTTCAACAACTCTAGGATATATATCTGTGCGGGTGTCTTTTGCAATTGTTCCACAAGATTGAATTTTGGAGATGGCACCACTTGTTTAGATGTTGTTGTTGTTGTAGCTAGTGTGTTAGATGTTGAGACTCCTTTAAGAGTAAGCTTTGCTTGGCTTCATGTTACAACATTTGTAGATTCAGCTTTGTTTTTCACTCCTTTGAGGGTGATCATGTTGATGGAATGTTCACATGGTTCCATCATGTTGATTACGTTGTCATTATCAGTGTACGTGTAATTAATCTTATTGGTTTTAGAAGTTTCTCCTTTTTCCTAGTTAGGTAGTGGAGTTTGAAATGCCTTGTGATCATTGTTCATGTGATATCCATCTACCTTGACTTTCCCTTGTTCAATAAGATCCTGAATAACATGTCTCAATTTCAAGCAATTATTGGTTTTGTGTCCTTTATTATTATGGTAATCGCAATATTCATTATCATTCCACCACTTGGGTTTGTCTTCTGGATCCAAAGGCTTGTCGGGCTCAAGAATTGTAATAATGTTATTTTCCACAAGTGATTTTAAAAATACTTCCAAGGTGTCTCCCAATGGCGTAAATTCTCTCTTGGGCCGTGGTGCCCAAGGTTCTCTTTGAGGTTTGTTGAAATTATTGTTTGTCTTTGGAGTCATGGTAGGATTCAAACTCTTGTTCGTTTGAAGACTTGTTGTTAGATTGAAAATATCTGGTTTGGGTTTTGGATTAGGAGTATCAACCACTCCATCATTAACCACATGTTTGTTCTTGTTTGCATACTTGTACTTGTCCTTGGAGGGATAGTACTTGTCCTTATTTTCATTGTTGATGGTAATGTCACCTTTCTTGATTAAGACTTCCTCAATCTTGAGAGCACTAGCTATCATTTTGTCAAAGCTTGGTGGTCCTTGTAATTAAATTAGAAAATTCATTTCTGGAACCAAATATTTAATGAAGATATCCATCTTTTTAGTTTTAGTTATCTGCCTAGCATACCGTGCAAATATCTTCCTCCATCTTTGTAGGAAATTCAAGAATGATTCTCCTATTTTCTGTTTGTTATTGCATAGATCCAACATAGTGATCGTGTGTTGGATGTTGTAAGAGTATTGCTATATGAATTTTTGCACTAGTTCATCAAATGTTTTGATTCCTATGGGTAGTTTGGAAAACCAGTCCATAGCTTGTCCACCCAGGCTTCATGGAAATAGCCTCATGAGATATGTTTTTTCATGCATGAAGTCCATACTAGTTGTGCAAAATTCTCTTACATGATCTTGAGGATTTGAATCTCCCATGTATTTGTCATACTTTGTTATTGTAATATTCTTATGGAATCATTTTGAGTCCCTTGTCAAAAGGGAAAGGACATATGTGTTCCAAAGAGTATTGTTGTTTTGGTTTGTCCTTTGCTTCGTTGAGCTCTTGAATTTCTGTTTTCATGGCAAGTAGTTGTCTAGTTAGAATTGACATGGGACTAAGGTCTTCTTTTTGCTTGAGTTGACTCACATCATAGTCCTTTGGTAACTTCACACCTCTAGAAGCAAGTTCAAGGAAGTATTTTTCTTTGTTTTCATCCAAAGCTCTTTCAAGGATTTTGTGAAATCATTTGCTGCTTAAAGCTCTACTGTATTATTTCTCAGTGGGATCAACATCATCATCATCATTATGATATGTTTCACAGTATTGTATCTCTTCTTTTTGTCTGTTACATTCTGTTTGTTTATTTTATTCATGGAATCTTTCATCCCATCGGTATTTGTCTTGGTTATTCATGTTTTTTGGTTCGGGTGTTGCTGTATGAGTAGTGCTAGGTGTAGTACCATATAGGGGATTGATTCTTGAACTCTCTACTATTTCTAATGTGAATATGGGTACTTCTTCTGAGAACGGGTTTGTTTCCAAATTGTAAGTTTTGTGCCTTATAACAACCATGAAATCTAGATTGAGGAGCCAATGAGTGTCTTGTGTTTAAAAGCGGGTCTGAATGTTTGCAATGCCTGATTGTGAATTCAAGGATGCAAGAGTGGGTTTGAAATGTTGTTTTATGGATCCAATGTCAAATGGGGTTAGAATGCCCTGCTTATGAGTTGGGAACCAAAGTGCAAATGGGTCTGATAGTGTGAAAGTTTCAGCGTCAAAGGGTGTCAAAGTGCCCTGTTTATGAGCTAAGAACTTGGTTGTAACTGATTGGATAAACTAAATTCACAATTGGACAATGCAGATTTGGACCATGCAAGGTGACAAGACATTCTCAAAGATGACTCTTTTTGTATCAGATAACTATGTTTTGACAACAGGAACCTACTAATGAGCCAAATGGGTATCTTGGAATGTGAAAAAATTTCTTCTGGAAGGTACATAAGTGCTCTCTATCCTAGATGTGATCTTAAATAGTGATTGGAAAACAAATTGGAACCCTGTATGTGATGCAAGAAATACCGGATGCGACTCAAGAAATGGAATGTTAACCAGATGTGATTCAGGAAATGGTGTGACTACTAGATGCGACTCAAGTTTGAACATATGTGATCTAGGATATGGGGTGCGACTCAGGAATATCGGATGCGATCTTATGATGACAAGGAATTTGCAATTTCAGTGTTTCTTAGAAAATGTGTCATGTCTATCAGATTCCAGTGACTGTCAGGTGTTTGTAAATGTTGTGTGCTCATTCATTTGGGGGGGATTAACTCAATTTGTATTTAGAACACACCAAGCAAACATTTTAATTAGACACACCTATCTTGCTTTATACTAGGTAGAGATTGAAACCACTTGTTCAATGACTTAGGAACACACCCAAAGACTCCTTAGAATATCAAAATCCAATAACACGCAATGGATATTGGAGGCCATATTTGCGAAGTGTTAATGTCGATGGGGGCTCGATGTGGTGAATTTCTTGGGGCAATTACTATTTTCCTCACACAAGTGATAACAACCTTTCGAGAGTGATCTGAGTGGCATCTAACATAGAGCTTTTAATGAAGGCATCTATTCACAACCATCTCCCATAGTCTTGCAAGCAGGATTGAGGCTGTTAACCCTATAGGAACTTGAAAGTGTGTAGTCTCAACAAGAGAGATTTAAGTGGCTCCGCTCTACACAAAATCCAAGTCTGTCATTGGGATTGATCATTAATCTCCCAAGACAAGATAGATCATGTCTTCCAAGGCTTTAGCCTCAAGGAAGCATCAAATTTTATAGTGGGGTGGAAGAGTCGGTGTAAGACTTGTCCCCACTTGGGTCATTCCTAGGAGATTTTTTCCTCAACCGGCAGGCCCTCTAAAGGTATAAAATAAAGAAAATGGATAAATGATAGTAAGCTCTAGATTTCTAGTTCTCCATGAAGGAGAAGAGCATAATCTCCTAACTTATACCACAAATCCCAAACACATCATGCATATTTAAGATTCAATTACTCTAATTTGATGCCAAATAACAAGCCAACGTTTGAGTTTTTGGTTTTCCCTCAAGGGGCAAAAACCATAATCCTCTAGCTGATTTGCAACTTGATCTCAAATTGTTTAAGATTCCTAGAAAAAATTAAGCATGAAGTTCTTGTGTTGATTTTACTTTAGAGGCAACTTGCATGACAAACATTAGTAGTCTTTTGTTTTTTGGGTCTTGGGAAAACATCTTGCAAACAACTGTTAGGCTTTCAAAACCAATCAACAACATCAAGTTCACCCATTAGCTTCTTAGCTTGTTAGAAATCTCAAAAAATCTAAAGAAAATGCTTTAAGGGAAAATTAGATATGCAATTTGTTAGCATTCATTCCTCAATTTAACTCCAAGGTATAAACCAACTTTTGAGTTTCTGATTTTCCCTCAAGGAGAAAAGAGCATATTCCTCTGATTGGTTTATAAGGTGAAATTAGATTGTCTTTAAGTGCTCAAAAGAAAAACATAAAGTTCATTTTATCCTCAAAGCAAATCAAAGACAATTGTTAGCATTTGGGTCTTTGTTCCTGAACCTACAAACCACAGTCAAGCTACTAAAAACCAAAGAAATCAACAATGAAATTTTTTAGGTGTTAGAAAACCCAATAATGCAATAAAAATCCCCATATGCGATCCTAGATTTTCCCCCCAATTTGCAGAAATGATGCGATTTCCCACATGCGACTCTATTTCCCTAATATGACCCAGATCACAAGATGCGATCCTAGATTTGAACAAATGCGACCTTATGATAGGATGTGATCCATGAATCTGGGATACAATCCAAGAAATGTTGTATACGATTGATCTTCCCAAATGCGATCCTCTGACAGAAAATTGCACGACGATAGTTAGTTAGAAATGCAAGAAAATTGGAAAATCTGAGGCTCGGCCCCATGATGAGCACCATAAATGTGTGTGTGAGTTTGTGGCCTACAACACAACACTTCAATAGGATAATAACATCACCTGTTAGAGAAAATAAACATTCAATTGAGAAACTAACAAGCAAAAGCATCCTATTGCTCTCTAGTTAGTGTGAGTATGAAATAAGGGGTTAATTTGCTCTCAGATTTAACCATTAAATAGTGACAATCTACACTAAAATGAGAGATTCAAGAGTAAATGCATGAAACCAAAGTTATTTCCATTTTAACCAAAATTGAAGTGTTCTTTAACTAAACATGAAACTAAGCATGAAAAACATGGAAATATCTATCAAATCAAGACATTAGTGAGAAAATTCTCCAAGCATGAGAATTCAATAATCATGGATTATGAAGCCTCACAATTCAAGCATGAGAATAAGTCTAAATATCAAAATGAGCTAGAATTCAAAGCATTGAGAAGACAAATTAGAAGCATGTAGAAGAATTCAAAATATCCATAAACTAGAGCCAAAGAAGCCTTTGAAAATTCTATTTTATAGGAGATTGAAGGAATTCAATGGTTGAGATGCATTTGTGAGGAGTGGTTGAGATGCATCTTGGCTTGATCCTTGATCCATGTGAAAGTCTCCTAATCATGAGAGTGTGTTTATTGTGTTTGTTTGATTTAGGACGTATTTATGCTTTTCTTTTAATTAATAACTCTAGCCATGCATTTGGTGGGATTGCATTAATTAAATATGCCTAGAGTTAATTGTCTTGATTTTTGATTGAAACCTTAGTGGTAAATGCTTGATTTAGGATTTGATGGAGTTTATTGAATTTTTGGGGGTTTATGCTAATGAACGGGAATCAAATTAACATAATCAAGGTCATATGCCGAATTAAGGGACAATAGGGCCTTAGGTTCTATTATCCCAATTTTAGGTGATTACACTACCATATGATCTCATGACAAATATCATCAAGCGATACCATCATCATGAAATAATTGACCCACATCTGCTATCACCACTAGAGCTCCAACCTAATACTCCTCTCACACTCCCATCACTGGTACATGAAGGATCCTCTAGATGTCCTCAAGTGTCACTATCATCTCGCAGGTAGGAAGATAGAATGTGTTGTGCTCTGAGTGCCATCTCTCTGCCAGAGCAGTCAACAACCCTTGATTCACCCAAATGTCAGGCAAATCGACAAGATACCATATGCCACATCATGCTACAACTCGCTACTCTGTGATAGTGAGGTGCTCGTGTAAATCCAAGACCTGAGTCAATCTAGGAGAACGAAAAGAGACTATGCTAGAATGTGACTGCAAACAAAAAAAGGGGCACAATGTTAGCACTAGACATGAAAAATTGAAGTAAAATTACCTAAAAAGACCACGGAGGCAGGATAAGTTAACCAAATTTGCAAAGAAAACCAAATATGATCATGATCCCTAGATGCGATTTGGGATACACAGGATATGATACCCTAACTAAAAATGACACTTCGCATTCGGGATGCGACCTAGAATGAAGAGGCTACGATCCAGAATCTGGATACGACCCTATTTTAACTAGATGTGATTATTTGGTGGACTCACTTTAAAAATTGACTCAAAAGACCGGATGCGACCCTGCAGTGTACGACCTGGGAAATTCAGTATGCGATCTAGAATTTGGACAAAAACTGGATGTGACACAACACTGATTGAATGTGATCCTCCTTGTAGGATGCGATCCTCAACTAAACTATTCCTAAAAAGTAATGAATGTAGTAAATTTTCAAAATGAAAACTTGAATGGAGGTGTTATCGACTACTCACTGGTGCTGCGTAGTGGGCCGACCGATCATGATGTTGTGCAAGCTCAAAACAGTGACGCACAATAAGAACCACCATTTTGCTGACTAGAGCTCTAAAATTATTGAAGGTAAAAGGTGAAAATGAATAGTAAAATGACCCCTTTGGCCCTATTTAAGCCTCTCGGAGACCTCGGTGACCTAGGGCACATTCATAACAGGATGTCACAAAAGCTTCATGTCGGGACCTAAATCAAAATAGGTGATTTATATTACTTAAATGCAATAAAAATGAAGTTACAAAGTAATGTAAACCTTCAAAAGGAAAAGTCAACCATGGTCAAACTACAGTTGAACAGGGGCAAAATGAGTGCAAATGGCAACACAAACAGGGAAAATACATTCAAAAATGATTATTATCCAGAGGCACAATCAATAATAGTCACAATTCAATCAAACACAAGTTACGAATGCCACATAGAGCGTAAATAATGCATGAATGGCTTACTAGAAGCTATACACAATGATTTTCTCACTCACGCATCAAATTTTTACTCCATGATATTGGTCAAACATCAGTCAACATTGGTCAAACTTGGTCAAATAGTGTTTCTCTGACACTAAAATCCATTCTAATTGAATCTTGACACATTCTAAATGATTTTTACTTGATCCATATTCATGTCTATCAATCAAATATCTTCTTAAATGCTTCAATACATCAATTTTATCAAATTTTTATCTTGATTTTGTTCTCGAGGGGGCATAATCATACCATATCTTAAACATTTCAATCAAATCTTCAAATGCCAGGAGCATGACAGTTATCTTCAATCAAGTTGACATTGTTAATCTTTCTGACATTGATCAATTTCATCACTTCAAATCAAATTGGTTATTTGTCATCATCATGTTTTGTCATATTCAGTTGCTATAAACCAAGTCTAACTAGATATTTTGATTAAATCTTATCGATTTTCATTCGATCAAGCTCAGAATTTGTAAGGTCGATTCTCATTCAATAAAGCTCAGAATTGATGACTTTCAAATCACATGGAATTTCGATCGATCAAGCTCAAAATTCTCAAAATTCAAAGTAGTTTTTTTACTGCTCTCTAAATATTTCAGAGTAGATTCACTACTCTCTAAATCTCCTCAAAGTCAGAGTAGTTCTTTCTTACTGCTCTCTAAATAGATTAAAATCAAAGTGGTTCTTACTGCTCTCTAAATCTCCTTGAAACTATCAGTTCTATTAAATCAATTGTTAAATTTATTAATTCTTTGAATCCCCATGTTGTTTGCAAAGCAATTCAAAGAGGGGAAAATATAATCACCTAAAATCAGGCCAATAGAACCTAAGACCCTATTTACCTCAATTTAGAATAATCTCCTAATTATGTTAATTTGATCCTTGATTATTAACATAATTCAATAAATTCTATAAAATCAATAAATTTCATAAATCAAACATTAATCATCAATAATTGATCAAAAATTACATTGATTATCTCTAAACCTAATTAATCAAATCATTCTCATTAAATACATGGCTAGAATAATTAATTAAAGAAAATTAATAAAAGGCTCCACACAAATGTCACCTCTCAAGGGACAACAAAGAAAAATCCAACCAATGAGAGGAGAGTCACATGGATCAAACCTAGAGGCATCTCAACCACTCTTCCTAGGATACATCTCAACTGTTCAAATTTGATAGAGTTCTATAAAAGAAGGATTTTTAAACCCCAAAAGGATAGTTAATTGCATTTTACATCTACATGCTGCACATTTGAATTCTTAGCTAATTAAAGAACATTTCATTTTCATAACATAATTGTGAAGCAATTAATGGCTTTCTTAGTTCATGGTTTTTAGCTTTCATAGCTTAGAATCTCTCATTCTAGCATTGTATTATCACTATTTAGAGTCTAAGGTTGAGAGAAATTTAGTCTTTAGACATACTGTTGTTAGTTAGAGAGTAATAAGATGTTTTTGTTAGTATGTTTAATTCTTTATATGTTTGATTTTCTAACAAGCTAAGGTCTTATTAAAGTGTTGTGTTGCAAGCTAGCAAGTACCACAAAATACACACACATCCATAAGCACTCCCTTGGTTATGTGGAGAAAGACTTTTAGAGGTGATTACCAAAAGAACTTTCCTCATACCTTGAAGGCCTTATTATGTGCATTTCTTGTCATTCATCTTCGCATTGGATTACCTATTAGATTGAGAGGGAGACAACACATGAGGGTTCAGAGTATCAAGTTCAGTTAATTATGAGTTCATGGGCCTATGATTGAAAAATTGAAGACAAAAATCTCCTTAGGCAGATTGCTTGAACTATTTTATCATGTTATACTTGTGGAAATGGTTAAGAACATACACTATTTATTGTAGAAATAGAGGTGAAAAATAAGTGCCGGAAGTGTGCGTTGCGTTTGATTTCACAATAGAGAAATCGTCTACTATCAACAAATAGAAACGTGTATTTTCCATATCCTACTTGTTCCAACCAATTACCAATTTTTAGACTTTGAATGTATTATTTGCATTACTTTTCATGTTTTTAGGTGTTTTAGGAATAATTGTGCAACTATATGGTATGATTTTTGAGAGATATTTTGCATAGGATAATCCAAGTTTGTCAAAAATAAAGTTAAAAAAGCATTCAAATTATCAAAACCCCTAGAAAATATCACATTAGTGCTTATACCCATTCTTTTAGCGATTTAACCAATCTTTTAGTGCTTTTGAACCTTAAAATAATGCTTCTAAACATCTGTTTAGTGCCTATTTTCCATCAAATTAGCACTTTCAAGACTCAAATTAGTGCTTTTGGCCTTTCTTTTAGCACCTAGAAATACTGAGTACTTCCACACATCTGTTGAAAATTTTAAAAATATTTTTGGGTACCCTTTTCCAAGTTTAGCCAATTCTGATCATCACAAATTGAGTAGAAATACTTTTTATAACAAGCGACAAATTTCCACTATATATAAAACTTGAAAGTTTTATCAACCACATGGATATTATATTTTGGAAGGTTCATCATCAAGGATTGATAATCCTTTTATACAACTAGAAGAAATTAAAATTCAATCAAGGGTCTTTATCATAGGGATAAATCATTTTCTATTTTGAATCTTCTTAGATACACTTCATTTTCACAATTAGACCATTTATGTAGGCTTTGTTTTCAAACTAAATCACAATCAGAATCATGACTCCAGAAGTGATCCAAGAGTATTTTTGTGCTTGTAAGGACAAGAGCTTATAAAATCAAAATTATGCACAGTCCTAATAGGGAGGATACCATGGAAATACATCCTCAAGAGAACACTCAACATTAACCACAATTTGATCAACCTGGACAAGTTGATCCAACCTAACAAGTTGACCAACCCAACAAGTTGACCAACCACAACAAGTAAATCAAACACAAGAAAATCAATCAACTATGGAGCAAGAGGAAAATGAGTGGGCTAGGGCCAATCAAAACAATGATAATAACACCCATAATGATGAGGATGAAGAAATCACATAAGAAAGGGTGTGAGAAGTGCAACAAGATCCTCGATTTCATTTTTTTTTGGAAAGGATCCTTGACATAGACAAAAAAAATTCATTTTGACCCTAGCACAATAAGGAGTTAAACTACCTCACGACTACGATGTTTCAAAATTGAAACAAGATGAGGACGAGGTAAACCCCATAGGTTTCTTAAATACACATATTCAATCTCTCTAACAATAACTTGAAAATATTAGAAGGGGGACCTCCACCAAGCAGTATACTTTGGAGGATATTTTTGGATATGTATTTGACAAAAGTTTGAATATGGTACCTTTTCCACATAAGATAGAGATCCCAAAATATGATAAATACATGGGTAATACTGACCCCTAGGACCACATTAGAGAGTTTTGCACATTAAGTATGGAGTTTAGCCATGAGAAAATGTATTTGAGGCGATTGTTCCCAAGAATTTTAGAGGGTCAAGCAATGGAATGGTTCTCCAAATTACCACTTGGTATTAGAACCTTTCAAGAACTAGTGACCAAATTTGTTGGTCAATATTCATACAATATAGAATATGAGATAATCATGCTAGACCTTTGCAACACCAAGAAAAAGGAGGGGGATCCCTTTTTGACATTTTTACATCGATGGAGGTGAATCTTTGCTAAGTACCACGTAGTATCCCAGAAAAGGAAAAGATGGTCATCTTCATAAACAATTTGACCCGTCAAATGATTTTCAAACTTCAGTTATAATGTCTCATGTCTTTTGAAAAATTTATTATAAATGAGATCACAATTGAATCTACATATTAGTTAAGAATGGTGAGATGAAACTCTATAAGGATACAAATGGTTCTTCCAATAATCAAAATACCATCTATGCCTTAGTCAAGAATAGTGAGATGAAACTCTATAAGGATACAAAAGGTTATTCAAACAATCAAAACACCAACAACAAAAATGTGAAGCCTAACTTTTGGACGTGAAATAAACATGCTACAAATGATGGCAGGTTGTAGAAAAAATAAATCTGAAACCACCACAACTCACCTTAAATTTGTCCAATCCAAGCCCAAAAACAATAATAAATCTAGAAATACATCTCAAGGAAATAAAGATAAACCAAAAGAATTCACATGTCCACCTAGATAGAAGTTTACACCTTTAGGAGAACCCCTTGATTTGGTATTAAAGAAGATTTTGGAAAATAAAATAATCAAATTACTAGAAACAAGAAAATTTGAACCAAGAATCAAGACATCATGGTGGAATGACTCACATTATTGTGACTTTCATAAAAATAAGAGTCACAAAACTAATGATTGTATGAGACTAAAACACACAACCCCAAGATTTGATTGATAACAAGACTATTATGGTGGATGGTGTCAAAACCAATGAGGAACACACGACGTTCAAAAATCCTTTTATGAATCATGAAAAAGGGGAATCTTCCAAAAATAATCAAGGGAACAAAGCCAACTTTGATCATTCATATGAGAATACCATCAATAATCTCTCAAGTTTTGATGATAGAGTTAACATGATTGTGATTAAAGATAGACAAGAGAAGGAATCCACCCATACAATCACTAGGAATCAAAACAAAGTCACTTTGAGGTTGACAAATTCTAAGACAACATCCACTTCTTAATAATATAATATTGTGGATCACCCACTCAAATACCTATTTTAGAGCTATTGAAACTTTCACCAATGCATACAAATATCCTAGAACAAGCTCTATTAAAAACAAATGTGCCTAAAAATTTGGGTGTTGATCAGTTCCAAGCCATGGTGGGCGTAACTTCACCCCATTACCTATCATTTTGAGAAGAAGATGACATGTGTTTGAATCATCCTCACAATAACCCACTCCATATTGAAGCCCTAGTTCATAAACACTGAGTAAGATGAGTACTGATAGATGGAGGAGCAAGTTTGAACATTTATACCTTGAATTTTGTCCATGCTATAGGGTACTCTAAAGATGTAGTTGATCTTACACAAATAATCACCATAAAAGCCTATGATGACAAAGAAAGATCTTCCAGAGGGGTAGTGGTTTTACCAATCGGAGTTGGACCCATTGAAAATAATGTAGTATGTCAAGTCCCTGACTTGAATTTTTATTATAACATACTTCTAGGTAGACCATGGATACATGATATGCAAGTAGTGGTGTCTACCTATCATCAATGTCTAAAGTTACCCTTTGAAGGGAAACAAATCAACATTCCATGCAACTCAAATCCATTTTAGTATTGCAACACCATGAAACTGGTCACCGATGTTCTTGCTTCACATAATAGAGAATTAGGTAGTTCTAATTCTATAGGCACTAACACAAATCAAGGGATTCCTACCTACCAATCTTAAGATAGAGGAAAGAACAAAGTAGAGTATACACCCTAATTCTTCAAATCAAGAAAATGTTTCCACCTTAACAATCTTGATGAAACAACTCAGTTTGAAGGATAAAGGAATGGGTGAATATTTATTATGATTATCAGGTTTTCTTACTACACCAAGATCACATGGAATGCCATCAAATTCTACACATTAGACTTTTAAACCAATCACAATGCTTGATCGGACCTTTATCCAAGGAAAAACTAAAGCAGAATAAGATGAAGATAAGGATACATTGCAATGATTATACAAAGATGAAGAAGAGAAAAGCATGTCCCAAGAAGTCAAGCTATCAATATACCCATTAAATGATATGGAAAGGGATTTCACCTCATGCAAAAAATGGGATATGATGGGATAGGTCCTGTTGGAAAAAGAAAGGAAGGCATCATAAAACCCATGGTATGCACATTTAGAAGCAACAAGGACAATAAAGGACTAGGGTATCAAGAAAACATTAAAACCCCACAAACCACTTAGACATTTGGGAAAGAGAAAACCGAACCAGGCTATCTTGAACCTGAATATACTGAAAATAATTTCCCTCATATTCATGATAAAATTATCAAGGTAAATTTATATAGTGATGATGACTGTGAAAATTGGGAGTGGGATTCTCCTGAAGAAGAAGAATATTGTATAGACAAAGATATTGATGTAGTCAAAACTTATTGATCCACCCTGAACTTATTGATTGGGATAAAAAAGTGTCGATTGAGATAAAAACCTTTCTCAACAACCATGCCATTTTCATGTATCTAAATGTTATTGAACCTTAGACAAAATTCACCAAGGAATTTACTAACACCGATTCTACTTGAGGGGGTGTCAAGCCTTTCATTCACAGAAAAAATAAAATAAAAGAAGAATCTAATGGTGAAAAACATGTTATGGAAACGTTAGATCACAAAAGAGGAAAAAGAAATGATGTATCTAATGGTGAAAAACTCTTAGAGTTGCCTAAAGATGGAAGGCTTGACACTCTTCCCAAACATTTTTAGGAGATATCTTCTATATTGATTGAACCAACTGAAGCAATAAATATTGATACCTAGGACACTCCTAAAATCACACATTTGGCAGCATCACTTTTAGAAGAGGAAAAGCAAGAATTCATATAATTCTTTAAGGAAAAACAAATCAACTTTGCATGGTAATATGTAGATATGTTTGGGTTAGATCCGAATTTAATCATGCATCATTTGAATGTTGCCCCAAGAGAAAAACCAATAAAACAAAAATTGAGAAAAATGCATCCCCATGTGGCATTATTGGTAAAGGCAAAGTTGAAGAAGCTATTAAATGCATGATTTATTATAGCAATTGACTATGCGGAATGGATATCCAACATTCTACCTGTCTCCAAACCAGATAAAATTATCTGCATCTGCATTGATTTCAAGGATTTGAATCTAGCTTGTCCAAAAGATGACTTCCCTTTACCTAACATTGATACCATTGTAGATTTGACATCAAGACATGCCATGCTATCATTAATGGATGGATTCTCAAGCTATAACCAAATCAAAATTTCTCCTGAAGACCAAGACAAAATGACTTTCACATGTCGTCGGGATTTTTTATTGGAATGTAATTCCATTTGGGTTGAAAAATACAAGTGCAACCCATTACAGAGCTATGATGACAATTTTCCATGATATGATGCATACCTTTATGGAGGACTATGTAGATGACTTATTAGGAAAAACACTTGCAAGGGAAGAATATCTCAACATCTTGGATCAAATCTCTCAAAGGTTAGAACAATTCAAAGTGCGTTTGAATCTAAAGAAATGTTCTTTTGGGATCACATCAAGAAATTTATAAGGATATATTATTTTAGCTAGAAGGATAGAAGTAGATCCAAAAAAGGTGCAAGCAATATTAGAAATAGAATCTCCTAAAACATTAGTCACTTGAGGTCTTTACAAGGGAGGCTACAATCCATCAGGAGATTCATCTTATAATTAGTAGATAAATGTGGATTATTCACTCATCTACTACATAAAAGCATGCAATACCGATGGGATAATAAGTGTGAAGTCTCATTCAATATGCTGAAGGAATATCTGATTAAATGACCAATTTTAATGCCACCAATACCAGGAAAAACACTCTTATTATATGTCTTAGCTACTAAAAAATCATTAGGGGTTCTTATTAGCACAACATGATTCAGAAGGAAAAGAGAGAGCAATATACTATATTAGTAGAACCTTGGTCAACCATGAGCTCAATTACAAAAAAAATGAAAGAGCATGCTTGAAAATTGTCTTTGCATCCCATAAATTGAGACACTACATGTTAGTACACCCCATCAAGTTAATAGAAAATATAGATCCACTAAAATATCTTTTGAGAAAAGCTGCCTTAATGAGAAGACTTGCAAAATGGGTATTAATCCTTAGTGAATTTGATCTTGAGTATGTCAAAATAAAGGCTATCAAAGGACATGTACTTGTAGACCAACTGGTGGAAGCCCCACTGCAAGATGACAAGCCTTTACACATTGAATCTCTTAATTAGACTATCCTTTCATTTACATCAACACCATGATATTTGTATTTTGACGGTTCATACACTCAATCTAGATATGGAGTGGGTGTTTTATCTGTCACTCCACAAGGATACACTATTCCTAGTCATACAAGTTTATTTTCCCTTGCACTAACAACATGGTAGAATATGAAGCTTTAGTGAGTGGTTTAAAAATGGCTCTTGAATGGAAAATAACATAACTACATGTTTATGGGGACTCACAATTAGTCACCAATCAAATAAATGATGTTTATCAAACCGAGGATGATAAATTATTACCATACAATACAATGGTAGATGACTTTAAGAAATACTTTGTTAGAATCACTTTTGAGAAAATTCATAGGACCAATAATAAGGATATAGATGCAATGACAATACTTTCCTCTCTTTTAAAAATCGCATATCAACAAGCGTATTGTGATTTCTTGGTGGAAAAATTGTTAAATCGATCTCCTACTTGTCCTAAATCCCAACTCATTTTCCAACTAACGTGTTCTGAACCATCCTTCTTATGAAAACATCTTTCATTCTTCCTATATCTACAACAACCATGACACTAGCATCCTCATGTAACTGTAATACTTGACAAATAACATATGTAGTTGTTTTGATACATAGGGCTGCACTGACACATATTTGTTGCTATTAATGGTAGTAGATATCTTTGTTATGAACATTTGATGTTGAACCTCATTATAAGTTTGTCAGCTTATACTCATGCTTCTATTATTCATATATGCACCTTCATTATTGCAAGAACACTCCATTTAGATCTTCACTTAACCTTCTAGTTTTCAAGATCAACATTCAGTCATCCATAAATTTAAACCTAGATAAGATTAGGCCAATCTCTTTGGTGAGTTTGTAGAAAACTAGGATGAAAAATATATCCAAAATGAATAAAGATCCAACAGTGCAATTAAAAGTTACACCTCTTGGAACTAGGGCTCCCGCACCACTCTATCTCTTGTTAGCAAGCTGGGCTCAAAATCTCATGGGAACAACATTTAGCTCCACTTGCTAATGAGAGACACCTAACACTGCACATGAAGCAACATATTAGGAATAACAACTATATTTTGATTTGAAGTAATGCATGTCTATGTGGGGTAACTATGTAAGGTAGGGTACACCCATTGCTTAGAACACATGTTCTAACTCATTCTATTACAAATTTTCATGACACAGCGCAATGAGAACCAAAGAATCTATGAGGAGTCACTAGTACAAAAACAACAATATATGACTAAATAAACTACTAAAAATTGTAGATAAATGACTAATTTTGGTCACGTGACCATTAGTAGTTTATTGTCGGTCATTTATCTCGCGACCAAATTTATGACTAAACTATTTTAGTCATTGATTTGCTCATTTCTTTAGTCGTTTATTTGGTCATTTATTTGGTTGTTTATTTGGTCATTTATTTGTTCATTTATTTGGTCATTTATTTGGTCATTTGTTTGGTCATCTATTTGGTCATTTATTTGGTCATTTATCTGGTCATATATTAGTCCTTAATGTAGTCATATATTTAGTCATTAATTTAGTCATATATTTAGTCATATTAGGGCACGATGGAATCGAACCATCATCCTCCTACTTGTAAAGTAGGTGCTCTTCCATTGAGCTAGTACCCTTTAAAGAATAATCATACCATGTATACTAGTACTTTCCATTAAACATGATTTCAAGTTTTTCCATCTATAGTTCAAGGGTAGCAAAGCCTAAGGGGAGGATGACTAGTGATACTTTAAACTCAATGGTGAAGTTATTCAATGTGCAATATAAGAATGAAGTGAATGATGCCATTGGAAAATACATTACATGTGGCTTGTTCCCCTTATTATAATGACAAGTATATATCTTTAGGGGAAACCAGCCACATTAAATAGAGATAAAGTATGTACCAATGATCATACCTTCTACATTTTCACTCCTAATTAACCCATCAAAAGCTTTACTGCTTTAGAAGTCCACACTCCTGATAACCTACTAGTCTATTACACTTCTTTCCAATACATCAATCATAAAATTAGTATTATTAAGGAAATTTGATAAGCAAAAACCTCTTGGGTTTTGTAGTCAATTTACCAATATTTTCATACACACTAATGTCACCAAATTTTTAAAGTGGGATATGAAACAAAAATCCATCAGGAACCAAATCAACAATGCCAAGTTTAGTGAAAAAAATTATATGTGCAAAAAATGTATTGATCAAATATCAACTAAATCCTCTTTAGTTGAGACACAAATCAAATACATAGTTCAAAACTTTAAGATGGATTCTTAAAAAATATACCAATTTAGTACGAAGAACAACCTACATGTGAAATTTGGTGACAACCCTACATCTAGCTCTTATCAACTAGCTGATAAAAAATAATAACAGTGGAGAAAGAACAAAGAAAAATGTAAACAACAATTAAACATTAAATTAATCACTTAATGATCAACATGGTGAAAGATATTGAATGCTCTATTTTTGTGGCAAAGTATGCTCTGTTTTTGTGGAAGAATATGCTCTATTTTTAAAATTGCAAATCCTAGTTTTTATTGCAGCGTACAATAGAAAGTCTTTTTTTAAAAACTTTTTCAGACCAAAATCTACATAGAAAATAGGACAACTATCTAGATTTCTAATGAAGGCTTCCATGTTAAACAAAAACAAACTCGCAGTTTATTATATGCTAAAAGCTACAGAGGTTAGGATTATCACACATGATCAAGGAAAAACTAATGGTGAGAGCATATTTCATTTATTACAACTAAAATAAAACAAAAAGTAGCTATTTAAATTAATCTACCTGAAGATGCATAATGGAATCAAGAGTGGATCACGGTGTGGAACATCATGTCAATCCACTATTGCAGCATCAATATTAACCCTACATACCATGCACACTTGAGCATGGCAATAAGAAGCCCCAATACATGGTAAAAAGATAACCTTGTTCAATAAAAAATTATTAGTTAAGATTAAATATTTCATTCTAAACTCCCAATAAATGGTAAAAAATATTGCCCATTATTGAATATTGAATTTTTTAGACAAATTTCAGGCAAATATGGTTATAGGGAAGTTCTGGGTCGGTTCAAACCAACTAACAAGGTTGTATGAGTCTATATAAGCTATCATTAACATGCATAAAGGAGAGATGTATATAGACAAGAAATTTATGAAATAAAATGAATGTTTTTTTTCCTTATTTCTGATTTCTTTTCTTGTAACAGTCACGTTATTTTGCTGATTCAGAGAATGTCATGAATTGATTTCATTCTGAAATTCATTGGAGGTTGAAATGTAGTTGTAATCTGTAATGATAGGAGCTAGTATTGACCCCCATATTATCAGGTGATATCTCTGTCACCTACAAGACAATTATCAATTATCCTAATCAATTTAGTATACGATATCATTATATGATATATAGCATGTTATATCCACAGAAGTATCAAATACTGAAGTGCATGAAATCAGGAACACTAAAAATAAAATAAATTAATAGCATATTTTAGGCTTCCACCAAAAATTATAGTTCAAATAATTTTGGGGAACAAAAATCTGTATAACTTTTTTTTAGCTGCATAGTTTTTCCCAAAGACTTGGTTTCTAAAATATAACAAGACCAAACCATCTTCATGGGTAAAGAGGATCTCCAAATCAAGAAAATTTAAGAAAATTTTCAGTGCAACTCCAAACTGACCATTAGAGTTATTACAAAGTAAAATAACAACCTACAAATTGTAAGTACTAAGCATGTTTATTTTGAATTTAAAGCTCAAAAAAGAAAACCTAAATCCTTGTAAGTACCTATTGCACTTCATGTGGGTCCAAGTACAGAGCTTGATCATCTTGAACTCCTATCATATAGGTTGAGGCTCCAAGCTTTCCACCAACCATTCCAAAACTTTGTGGGAATGTGAATGTTTCACAAAGTGATGGTATATACCTGCAAAGTAAAAACCAATGAGAATGTTACATGTCATTGATAAAGTAAATATCATGTGCATTAAAATATATAATTAGATTAGTAAAAAAGGAAATTGAAAAAGAAAAGCACCCATAATTTTCTATGCACAGATTATGTTTCTTTAAATGGCATTGAGACCGACATATAGATTGGACAACACTAGGCATCTACTTAGCTAGAGTACACATAATGAAAAAGTCCCATGTTTCCACCAATAAAGGGGATCTCATATGACCTGGAGTGAAATATCTAGATTGGGCCCTAAAATTGCTTTTATTTCAATCAACAATATATTTTTATCAACAAAAAAAAAATCATTGAAAAGGAAGACAAGCTTATATTATAAAACATAAAAAAACTATTCAAAATAAGATCAATGGAATGCTTGATCCGACGGAGATAATACAAAATCACATACTACAAAATCCCTTGTTACTAGACATATAAGATCTTTGGAAAGCTACACATACTTTGCATAGTTCTTCCTGGTTCCTCATATATAATATACTCTTGTCACTACTTACATCTATTCCCAGATTACAAATTTTTTAACAGAGTCCTCAAATCCTCACATACTTGACACTTCTTTTTAAAAAATTATGATCTTCTCTTGAATTTGGATGCAGCATGTTTCTTTGCACTTCAAAAAACAGTTCATGAAAAATGAGTAAATTTGGTATCGATATTCCATCTGAAATGAGGCAATACCATATGCATTACATTATCCATGCCTTATCCTGAGATCTTAGCAAAAAGGCAAAGATTGACTATCATGGACTGCTGCTACAAGACAAAGACATTGAAACCTTACAAGTTTTATCTCATCGCTACAAAACCCATAAACTAAAGCCAAAGGAACATAGAATTTCCCAGATAAAATCATGGAAGATGTAATAATATTGCTCCTTTCTATTAATTTTGTTTCATTTCCACTGAAATAGTCAATGATATTGGTCTCCCTACCTAAACAACCTAAATATTCAGGATCACTAGAGCCCACTTTCACATCCTTCTATAGATTCCCTTCAAAATAATCAATCCTATCTTTACAATTGAATATTGGACTTATGTCACCATAAGGTGAGTAAGAAGTTTTTGACCAATCATCCCAAAACCCACCTTGCCCGAGCATAACTGCCACGAAACAAAACTCATCTAAATGGATATTACATGTTCTTACTTTTAAGTGTGCATCTAAATCCCCCTGGCTTTGGACACTACTTGCAACATGCAAAGGTAACCAAATAGTAATGTGTGTTTCTTGAAATGTAGACAATCCAAAGTCTGACCTCATAGATTCTATACGGATGAGATAATCTTGCATTAGATCAAATTTAATACATAAATCCCCTTCAAGAATAGAAGAAATTGGGGGCACTTGAAATAGATCCCTGGCATAAGATGAATGCATCGACTGCAAAATGTCGTATATAATTGCTGCACCTTGATTGTTCCAAATGACAACATTGGTTACAACGTTATATTCTATCTCTGAGACCTTTAACTCATCACACTTGTAGTTACCTTCACTTAGGAACATACCTCCTATCAAGAAAGGTTGACCTGAAGAACCTTTCCTAAGAAGCGGGCCATCAACACAAAACTCATCTATTAAAATACCTCCGTTAGAGGATTTAACTATCTATCGATTCTTATATATCAATAGCACAAGCTTCCCATTTGGTGCAATTGATACAATCCTTTCTCCATCAAGATTGACATTTGTTGAATCTATGGATGAAACATGTGTGTGATCACTTTTTTCTACATTCTTTGCTACTTTAGTGGCTGTATTAGTTTCCTCATTAAGTTCAAAGTATTGTATCCTTCCAAAAGATCAAACACCACGACCAGTTTAGTTCTTTTTGTCACCATATCAGGGATAATAGCCATTGAATTTACTGTCCCTATTGACAAAAATCCATGATATATAACTTTCTATATATTGAGATTCAATGAGTCAACAATCACAATTGCAGATTTTGCCATCTTTTTCAAGATACCTTCTCCATCAAGAGTAGTAGCTTCTTTGGTGCTTTCTCCTCCATTTTTATCTGCAATAACCTCATAGGCATGGCATGTTTGTGCTTGCCCTGCCTTAACACAAGTGCAAGCAATGCATACATACCTCCGAGAAATGGGAAGACAAGACAGTGTAGATACACTACCAACCCATCGAGGCATTTTCCACCTACGCCTGCAGTGCCCAGAAAGGTTGCTCCATGTACACAGGACACCATCAATACATGCGCTAATCAAAGCTTTGCTGATTTCAGAGGGTGAGCGTTTTTCTACCAAGCTGTGCATCTCTTTGTGATTGTTACCTGGTGTGCATATTGCTAGACCAACAATAGATACAATATGGCCACAAAGCATTGCTACTGGCCAAATTTCCTGCTACATAAAAGTGGTAATCAAGATGTCGTCATGAAAATTTATCAGGCAAGAACATATTTTGACAATTATACACCAGCATATATAACTCCTCTCACATTTGATCCTTGAAAGTTTATGAATACTGAATATATTTATGTCACACATCAAAGCTGTGCATTTTATAATTTTAAAAATTGCCTGATATGATATGGTAGCAATACAATATTATAACTAGCATAATAGTGTACTTTTACTAATTTGTCTAGAAGTATTTCCTGCACTATAAGGAAGGAATACCAATGACCAATAGAAAACATGTCACGAGCTTTTCTAATGCAGAATGTTGTTTAAAATCCTTTTTGTCAAAGTTAAGCAGTAAGAAAAACATTAAACAACAAATTCCTTTTCATGTCATTTTTTTCATGTCATTTTTCCCATTCCTTATAGATGCAATCCCAAATAAAGAAGGTGTATTTGTTCAAAAATTATTGAAATTGTTGCCAATCTTGGAAAACTATAATTAAATGTTTGCTAATGGAATATAAAAGATTAAAAATTAGCAATAAACATATCATAAAATTCTTTTTTTTGGCTTCACTAGTTTCTTTATAAAATTAAGATCAACATTTTCTATTTAATTTAGATTTCCTTTATAAAATCAATGTAGTCTACATGCTTTGAACCGAAGCTAATAAAACCCTAGCTAAATACAACAGTTTGCCTGATACCAAATGTACTAATAATTGTTGCTAATCAAATTCAATTTCTTACCCAAACAATCAACATCCTTTGTGTCTAAATGATAAAAAAGTTTCATGATGTAATTGTTGCAGTTATGAAAAAGATGAAGATGAAGAAAGAACTCGCTATACCTTGATCACCATTAATAGATTGACAGTACACTGCTAAATGAAAGAACATTCTTCAAATAATTATTTAAACAAAAAAGATGAAATTGCTTGCACAATCTTCGTTTGTCAGGGTTTGAATTTCGATTGCATGCGGTGAATGAAATATTGAAGGGAAAATTCTAATCTTTGATCACCTCTAGAAAATTTGAGATAACATCTTTATTGTTGGGAAAATTTAGCAACTGGCCAAGGTGTTTTCAAGCATTGGTATAATGATTAAACAAATGACAGGTTTCTCTATACATTTATGGGAATTGGCATCATTGTTTGTGTGGTTTCCTGCGCTAGTCACATTGTTGCAGAAACTACCAATTTGTGTTGTCTTTGTTGTGTATCCTGGGATCATTAACTTTTTGTTTATTTAAAATGAAAAATTGGGACTTGCTTAAAATTCAAAAACATGATGAAAAACCCGACTGAAATCCCACCTACCTATGATATACACATCTTTTACAACCATCAATATATTCTAATCATTTTTAGGAGGAGTTTCAATTAAATTACAGTGCTTTTATCTTATGCCTAATTGAAGTTGCACTAGTGTAAACTAGAGATGCTGCTAATAACACTATTTTTCACACCTATGTTGTAATTATTACTGATCAAGGTCAGTGGCCTGTCGTAATCTGAGCATTTAATATTCTTGGAGCCTTTAAGCATTATCTACAGTAGCAAATTTCTAGTTTAAGTCATTTCTTGTTTGTTCCAGCCTATCAGAAACAATCAGCTTAAAACCCTCATTTGTTATTATGAAGGACCTTGACACAAATGTCCAAGGGATGCACTTAAGAGTAGTAAGCTCTAAAAAGCTATTTTTCCCATGTGCTTGTTACTATGTAAATAATGTAGTTTGTAGCATAGTAGTGTATGGCAAACATTCCTCGAGGAAACAATTATAGAAGAATTGTTTACACATATTGCACAACTATAGACTTGCAAAATGACCAGAACGAATATATTTACAGGTCAAAGAGAATCTGTCAAGAAATTGTGGAACTTGAGAAACTCTATATGCCAACACATCTCTACTTACATCAATAACAAATTCCAAATTTCTCGGTTTTGAAAGTCAAAGCTTGGAAAGGAAATTGCAATATTTGATTTTAAAAAAAAAAACCCTAACCTTCAAAGGTTTTGAACAAAAAATAGAAATTGACCCCCTTACCCTACTCCTCATCTCCAAACCCTTTTGGAGTAACATCAAAACTTGTTTCAGACATCTGCATGATCCTTATTGCAACATTAAAAAATGCAAAAATTCATGAGGATATGCCAGGGCTTTTTATTATTCCATCATTGTCTGGTATTTTGACTATGGAGAATTTGGGGCAAAGTGAGTGACAAAATGAAATTTTATGTACATAACAAAGCATTCTGCAAAGGGCGACAAATGGAAAAAATATTGAAAATCAGAGGACACCTGAAACAAATGAAATAACCATTTAAAAAATAAAATGAAGCCAATAGAAACATGAACAAAATAATTACTTTTGAAGAATATAATTCTTGTACAGAAAGCACAAAAAGTATTATATATATTTGATTTCCTATTACTTAAAACAACTTAAGAAATATCGAACAAATTTTAGGCTATTATGGAAATTAATTTCATAAATATGGGATTTATTGAACCACACATTTAAAAGGAGAAAAATCTTAGAGGGCTTACAGAGCCATACACTTTTAGACACCACAAAATGACAGTATGTGAAGACTTGCTCAGACTTTCTCAACTTCTTACAAGATGGCCAGTACTATTGGCTAGTACTATGTAGGATTGAGCAGAAAATGCTTAAACATTACAGTCGATAAATAGAATAATATACAAGTAGTCGATAGATAGAATAAATATACAAGCCTTCTGAAACAAAATGTGAATAACCAAGGGACAATTCAGTTGGAGCAGTTGCAAACTCCAAACTAAGAGTGACAACTTGATACATTTGCAGTTTCCTAATCTATTTTAATTTTTTAATGAATATGACCATGAAGTCTAGGCCCCAAAACTTTGTAAAGTTTTGATAGTTTATGGGGCTTGGAAGTTTGATGGTCAGTAACTGTGGTCTATAGAAGCCAATGTCATCATTGACCTATAAAAATTTCATGACAATATTTTTGTAGTTGTGGTTATTTTCTATTTTGAACTCAATTTCTAGTAAAAACTCTAATTGGGAAATGAAAAAATAATATCTCTAAAGAAGTGAATCAGTCTGTGTTACTCATTCATTTGTGAGTTTTGGAATTTTCAGTTTGGAGATCTATCATATGATGTCGTTGATTGTTATGACAGGTAATTTAAAAAATGCAACAATTAAAGTTGATAGGCTATCTATATGGTAAGAACCACCTCCACAAGTCTATTTCAAAAATCCAACTTTTTCCATAAATCCAACTTTTCTAGTAGTAATGCACTCAGTCTTGAGCATTTCATAGGTTCAGGATTGAGCATTTCATAGGTTTAGGGTTTAGTGTTTGGATGTCTCAAGGTATAAATGGTTTTTTAAACTTGGAATCTTTTGCAATTATACTTAAATGTACTCCTTTTGACAGTTTACTCTTTGTTCTTTTTACAACATGAGTTTATCTGTTCTTTTTACTTTGTTCTTTTGAATTTGATCTTTTTATGTTGAAATAGGATATTTTGAAGCTCTTCTAAATTTCATCTTTGTATGTTCAAACATGACATTTGGACTAGCACGATTTGTGGAACTACCTACCCTTTAGACTGGCATTTTATTGTTTGTCAATTTCTCACTAGTTTTCCTACAAAGTGGTACCAAGATAATATCAACATGTTCACTACTTCCATGAAAAACTAAGTTTTTCTAGCAAGACTATAACCTAGTAGTGTAGTCATTTGAGCTTTATCAATTCCCCTATTTTCTAAAACTGCCCTGCCCTACTGGTATTTGACAGGAACTTTGCTATAGTTTAAAATGGAATGTCCAAGGTTCCAAAACCTTATGTTACCACAGTCCTTCATGGTATGAGTCCAAAATATGTATTATATGTGTTTTTAGTATCATTTTTGCAGATAAAAGTGATAAAGGAAGGACCCACAACCACATATAGTGAATTGGTTGATGGGAAATGCATTGAAAAAGAAGAATATTGTTTCAGAAAAAAAGACTCAGTGCGTGGGACATATCTTTCCAACCAACCATTTGATCTTTCTCAACTTTTGATATGTTTTTTGAATCCTAATTTCACCCATCCTCACAAGAGTGATCGAGAAGTTTTGTTCCCACTCAAAAGTTATTTCCCTCTGTGTATGGGTATGTCAAAGAAGATAACAAGAAGGTATAATTGAGCATTTATTTCCAGAGTTTTGTTTAATGGATCTAGTGGATGGGAAAGTGTATGGATAGACTCTAAAAGGATTTTAGGGAGTCTTGTAGATGAGATAAAAAAGCCTAAATGTTTAAGGGGAGTGGTTTAAGTGATTGTTCCAAGTATGTAGTCAAGAGATGCAAAGTTACTGTCTTTTAGGATAGAAACCCTTAGTTGGTGTGGGAACATTGTGGGAAGCAATGAATCTTGTTTGAGCACTTGAATGGTGTGAAGGGAAGTGGAGGTGAGAGCCATTGTTTTGACCATTGGTTGGTCTAATAAAGTGGGTTGGGCTAAGGAAATTGATCTATGTTGAAGAAGTTCTTGAGGTCTCTTGGAGGAATCTTGATACCATCCACTTTTTTCCTCATCATTCCTCAATAGAGATTTGGACAAATAAGTATAACTATAAATGTATCGACCACAAGGTTTTTTTGGTTACAAGGAAAAAGCATCTCATATGCCAAGTGTCAACTAAAGAAACCTCTATATGGCCTAAAGCAACCACCCAAAGCATAGTACATAAAAAATGACAAGAATTTGGTTGAGTAAGTATTCCAATAGAGCCCTTCAGTTTCCAATCTATACATCAAAAGCATTGATAATGATCTCATTATATCAATCATACATGTAGGTGACATCATAATTACAAATAATGAAGCACATGCTATTGGATAGATCAAATCTAATTAGTAAAAATGATCTAGGCTTCTTGTGTAGAAGTGTGGTGAGGCATGCAAAGCAAGGTTGAAGTCCTATGTACGACAACTGAAATGAATCTAATAGCTATAGATGAGCTAGGACTAGTGTAGTAGGTCCAAGAAATTGTGAAGTGTGAGTGGTAGTTCAATTTTTCTACATGCAATTATGGACTTTGGACTCAACTATTTATGGAAGCTAAAGGATGAGGAGGGACATACAAATATGTCATAATCCTACAAAAGAGAGTCCAAACAACCAAAAACTAACCATTGACATAGCCCTAGAGCCCAAAGAATAGTCATATGCAGCACCAGTACATCCTTTGAAAAAGGCATGGTAGTGCCTTAATGCCATGGATTTTCAAAAAAGGCCCTAGGGGAGCTGCAAATGGACCTTTCAGAAATTAGTGATCTCTATAGAAGGCAAAATTTGTCATAGCGTGTAACATGATTATAAAATAAGCATTATGGATTCCTCAACCTTGCATGTATTTGTATATTTAAAATAAATATAAACCATATCCATAGTATACTATTCTAAATCTCAATTTTGTTTGCTCATAGTTGTGCATAATCATTACAATAGTTCCAATTAAGGGTGTAAAACAAACAAATCAATTAGCAGGTTTCTCTGCAACCATGGACATGTTATAATAATATTGCACTCAATTTATGAGTGTTTTTCTCATATTTACATAGCAATGTATGTATTTGCATGCATGCATGTATGGGAGGATTAGTTTCACCATTAGTATTTAACAAACTGTTTGCAAAAGTCCCATATAGGAAATACATTTCTAAAAAGAATGCATACAAAGGAAAAGACCAACCATAATATCTAAAACAGAAACTTACAGTTTCAATGTGTCTTAGATTTGCCTTCACTTTAAGCATTTCAATATCTTGTTCTAGTTGAAGTTTCCAAGCAATGAGAAGTGCTTCATCTTGCATTTATCAATGGAATTTTTCAATTACATGTAAAAAAAATGAAAGTTATTGAGTCTATAAGATATTTGTGAACACATTTTCACTACCTGAGGCATCTCCACTGTTTCTTTATTTGGAAAAATTTCAAACACTAGCTCTGAAACCTCTTTACCATGTTTGTTCTTTCTTCCAAACTGTTACACTCCAAAACATGTTTGACATCCTCCACATTAAGTTACTAAAAAGGAACACAAACTAGATCATAAAGAAATTTGCAAAAATAATAGAGCAAAAGAAAACAATCTCTGACATAAAAGATATATTTGATGAAAGATGAGCTATTGTCATAGTTGAAGGAAACAACCTCCTTTCTTTAGGTTTCATTCTTCTCTTGACCTTTCAACTCACAGACAAGCATTTAAGAAGACAAATGTAGAAGAGCACTTAGTAGAACTAAATCTCCCAAAAACTCAACTTTTGAAACTAGAAATATGTGTTTTTCTTATAATAATGGCATTGCATATGAATTCTATATCACAACTTCTAGTTTATACCAGTGACCGACCTCTCACAATGGGGAACAAAAATGTACAACAAAAGTAAAGAAAAGATAATGCATTGATTTGTGAAAGCAGAGACAAGGGTTTAAAATATTCTAGATCATATCCACGACCTGCAAGAGAACTCAAGGTAACGAAAAAATTACCAGATTCATAGATGAGGATTCACGGCCTAAGAAGGGAAGACTCCCAAAAATCTCCACAGATCCAACAAGAAATCCTATCCCCCATGGCAATGTAGGCAGAGAAAGCATGTAGATGAAATAAAACTAAAAAAATGAGCCAAAATAAGATTGGTATTTTGTTTGAGGTTTTCTTTAGTCATCAAAGACCGATGACATAAGAGAATATATTTTGGGTCTTTTATTATTAGTATTATTTTTCAATTTTCATTCAACTAAATGCCTTGCATTGTCTAACTTTGATACATTAACAAAAATTGTAGCTTATTTATCTATAAATTTACAATATATTTATTAAAGTGAATTATTAGTGAAGGATTAGAACAACTTGAATGATATGTTATTTTCATATTTTCATTTGAGAAATCCATAAATGTCTAAGATGGGAAATCTAATTGCAAGCTTATGAAATTATTTTATTTTTATGAGTTGAATTGATATTGTACCTTATAATAAATAATATTATCACTAATTACCATTTTATTAACTACTAGATACTAGTATATGTTTCTAGCTATATTAATTAACATTTAAAATCAAATGTGCTTACCTCTTACCATATCTTATCCAAGGTCTAGAGTCTTGCTACCTTCTAACCGTGGTAGGGTTGAGGTGGCATTAAAGGCTTGGAGCCCCAAAAATGTGGCAAACATTTGCTTCCACTTGGGATCCATTATGTTTCTATAATTTATGTAAATTGAATCTCAATGCTTCTAGAAATAACTACTTGACCTTACATTTTTAAGGTACTACTTCTACAAATAATTACTTTTACAAACATTACGTTTCTACAATCCATGTAAGTTTAATCTAATTGCTTCTAGAAATAACTACTTGACCTTTTGAAATGGAAGTGTCTACAAGATATCCCTCAAAATGCAAATGGATTATTTAAATAATATTTTATTAGTGAAATTGACAATAATTTCTTACTTTGATATATTTGATATGCTAACACAACAACAAAATCAAACTTGCTTTACATTATAGTTAAAACCATTAATAATTCATTAACATAAAGAGTAATAGAATTAAAGTTAGAGAATGTGAATCTCAATTTTTTCTATAAAATATGTGAAGGCCTTAAGACTGCACCGAAATGCCTTCCATGCAATAGGTATTTTTGGTGCACCAAGCAACTTGGGTGACCAAATGGGTCACTTAGGTATAGGGTCCCATAAGGGGGCTTAAGCTCTCTGGATTATGATCAAATTCGAAAGAAAAAAAGAATAAAGGAGTAATAGTCATTTATTTTAAAGTCATTTAATTAGTCATTTTTATTTGTCTAACCAGTTATTTAGTTGTCATTTTACCTTATGACCAAATTAGCCATTTATTTGGTCATTTATACTTGTGAATTGCAAAAAAATAGTAGAATTTGATCATTTTTAGTCACGTGACTAAAATTTTTAGTCGCATGACTAAAAGTTTTAGTCAAGTAGTCATTTATTTGCCAAAATCTACTATAAATTCTAATTGCAAAACGCTTAGATGAATGTTAAATATAGTTACCATTTAGAGATATTGGCAAATAGTGGTTGGAATAATGTTCACACAATAAGTCTATTGGCGAACACACATTATTGGTGAAATGCAACTTCTAAGAATATAAGTATATGATATTATCAAATGTTAATGTGTAAAGGAGTATTAATCATTCATTTAGTCATTTTTATTAGGGTAACTAATTATTTAGTCATTTTAGTTGTGATTTTACCCGATGACCAAATTGGTCATTTATTTAGTCATTTATATTTGTAGAACATGATTAGTTTTAGTCACGTGACTAAAATTTTTAGTCACATGACCAAAAAAATGGTAGAACATGACCAGTTTTAGCTATCATGTGACTAAAAATTCTAGTCATGTGACTAAAAATTTTAGTCACCTGGTCATTTATTTGCCCAAATTCTACTAGTGAGTGGATACCCAGAGACAACTTTCTCAACACAAGCCAGTCATTTAGACAATGACTGGACCCTCCTCATATACATTTGCCTTTTTTTCCATTTCTTGTACATATATTCATGCATTACTTAAATTCAAAATGCAATGAATCACTTCTAGCTAGTTTCACGACTTGTGTGGAGCATTTGAACAATACTTTGATGAATAAAATTACATTTTTAGAAGAAAACTTGTCAAGTGTTATTGCTCTGTTATGCTCTTTTCTTCATCAAATGTAATTATTCAATCTCGTATAAAGTTTCAAATTTATTGCATTTAATCTTGAAAGCACATACTGTAGAAAAGCAATTAGAATGTACCTTTTATTTGAAATGCTTACGGCTCTACCTGAGCTAGTAGTGAAATTTGGGTAATAGTTGCAAAAGGAGGGACACATTCCAATGATGTCACCTACCAATCGCCTCTTCTCCGTGCATTATTTGAGCTCTCAAGAAGAGCCCAAACATCTCTCCCAACCCTATCCCGATGCACCATGTTTTCTATACATGTCTTATAAATTTTTAATTACAGTTAAGATCTAATTAGGACTATGATCAAAGTTCTATTAAGATTAAATTTAAGACTAATAAACATTAAACTTATGATTACTACTAACTTTAGTATTAAAAAAAGTTATTATTATCAATCTTTATGCCTCGTAACATTTTTATTATTATTTTCTACTACTACCATTTCTCTTTTCTGAATCATCTTAGGCATAAAGATTTGATTTCCTTTCCATTTTTTCTATTACACTCTATGGAAAGTAATATCGCTAATGTTTCTGAAGCCAAGAATTTGGCGAAAAAACTTGTTATCCTCCACCAAGGCCTTATGTTGAGACTCTACAACTTTCACAGAGCCCTTTTCCCTCCTCCCACTGTGTCTATTGTCTCTAAAGTCCTTCATCAACCCCATCCTTTGCCTTCAATTTCTTTGGACAAAGGCCTTGCTACTCCTTTTGGGTCTAAAGGTCTTCATGATTCATCTCCCCCTGTGAGTCCTAAGTCCTCTAAGAATCACCCTACCCCTGATTCCCCACAGGGTTTGAAACATGATCGCACCCCAGAGACCCACCACCCTAATAAAAAGGGTAGGAGGATCATCCTCTATCTTGACAACTCTGAGCATGTGGACCCCCTTCTAGGCTAAATCCGTCATTCTAACTAAATTGCTAAGAACAGGGGAAAAAAACCATCAATGATATTCTGAAACAAGAGGCGGTCACTATTGACTTCGATAGCCAGGACGAAGTTGATGATACCCTGAACCTGACAGAGGAGAAAGATAACACTAGACACACTACCATGGAGGAGGCATACACAACCAAGGAGACCAATGTGGATATGGGTTACACTAGTTCTGGGCTGGTTGGCAAATTTAAGTTCTAAATTGCTTAGCTAGAACGCACTGTGGCCCTATTAAAGGCAGACCTGGAAACTACAACCAAGAGATTGACGGACATGACCAAGTTTGTGCTGAAGATAATGCATGCCTCCTCTACCACCCTTTGTATGCTAAATGAGAAGGCCTCTGATGGACAGATTGCTAAGGACGAAGACCCTAGGGAACTTTTCAAGTTCCTGCAGGAGGAGTGGGTGGAGGTGCTGCTATCCAAACGTCTATGGAAAGGAAACCGAACCTGGTTAGGGTTGGGGTTTTTTGAGATGCTCCGTTTAGCCCGCTGGGCTATGTTTTCTCTTTAGATTATAGTTTATTTTTTAAGTTTATGATAAGATCTTTCTGCCATGCGTGACATGATGAACACTTTTTTAATTCTAGTGCTCTGAACTTGGTTTCTTTCATTACTGTTATGACTGTGGATATTCGTTGCTGGTGCTTTGGTTTTTTTGTTATGGTTTTTGATAGAGGTAAACTGCCAATTATTGTTAAATGTCTACTACTCTGTTTGCGGTTAATCTGCTCTTAATTCACACCTAGAGTGCTGTTATTGTGCCACGGGTCAACACCCTCTTGCTGTTTTTTTCAAAAACATTTTTACAATCTACAAATTTTAAAATAAATTATATAATCACAATAAAATTTAAAAAACAACAATATAAACAAAAAACAAAAGTCTCTACAAATATTCTTTGATTAAATAGATATTTCTCAATATAAATTATATTTTTCATTTTAATATTTTAAAACCTTACCTTACCTAAACTTTTTAAAGGGCGATTCCATTATTTTAAAGAAAATTAGTGTAGTAGATCTCTTTTATAACGTAACAAGTGCCATGTAGTGGCTATGACTTGCTTTTAGTTATGCAATTAATTATAGTTTTAAGTTATATAATTAGTTGTAGTTTTAATTATATTGTATATAAAATTAATTTTTTTAAAATTTATCTAATATAATATTATAATTAAGTTTATAGTTCAAAATAAAATTATGGCAAAGTTAGAAATATGTTTAAAATTACATTTTTCAATATTTTCATTTAACATTAATTTTTTAAAGTTTAAGTTGTTGTGTGAGATAAAAAATGTTTATTTTTCTACCAAGTTAAAAATATACATTTTAAGACATGTTTATTTACCATCTCAATTATATTACTTCAATAAAATTAATGAAACTTAACTCCTCTACTTATAATATTAAATTACATTTAGCTAATTTATTCACATCAAGATCATTTTATTTCTCTCCAAAATAATTGTTTGAATTTATAAAAAATGCAAATACTATTATTATTTTTCCCATTTAAAAAAAATATAATTATGAATATTATTATTGCATATCATTTTATTATATAATTATATTTTTTTTTATATAATTTTTATTTTATCATAATTTTACTAGATGTGAATATAACAAAATTATGAATCTTATGGAAAAACAAAGAAACTATCATCAAAGTGTCAATTAGAAAATTATTATTTAAAAACAGAGTAAACTTTTGCATTGGAAAAATAACAAATCCCTGCACAAATAGAAGGAATTAATGCTCTTGTAAAAAAAAATTCAAAATAATATTTTTTATAAAAATAAGTGGCAAAAATAATGTATTGTGGCTACAAATCCAAAAATTTCGTGTATAAAATCCAAACTAATTTAACCAATCAAATGATAGAAAAATAAATTTTATAAATTATAAAGTTAAAAAAATTGCATTTAACTTTAGGAAACATGAAATTTATTACAAAATACAAAATCTAAAATATTCTAATTGATCTAAACAGTTTTATTTAATCATTATTAACACTAAAGACTCAAAAAATGATGCAATAGTACGACAACATTTATTCTTTTTAATATATTTTTCCCTCTTTCCGACACATGTAAATATAATAACAGATTTTCAAACATATCCGGGTAAACTTGGAATTCGTACACCACCTTTAAGAGAATGGCTGACAGGTGTGACTCAGAATTTAGCCAAAAGCAAAGATAGCTCTGTGGTTCAGGTTCATCCTCCGTACTTCTTAGATGCTCGCTTAATCTCTACTAATTCACATTTCTCTGCTCTCGGTAGGTTTCGAAATATTTAGCAGTTTTTGTTTTTTCTTTCGGGGGACACGGTCAATCACTTCACTGTCTAATTATGTACTTATCGTATTACTTTTATGGTTTTTAGCAATAACTATGGGGCAATGCTAAAGAAATTGTGATTTGCCTCTGATATAGGTGCGTTGCTACTCTGAATTGTTCTGTTTTGTGATTTTTGAAGTGTGTGATTTCAAAATTTTAATTTAGTGCTTTTTATTCTTGCTAGCAAAGAATTCAAGAATTACTTTAAAATAAACAAATTACAGTCTAGTTGCTGGCATACTTACTGTGGATTTCAAGTATTTATGCTGGCTTCCCTTCAAGATCGGTGGTCTTGCTTGCTTTTGGGATCATTTGATATCTGTATTGTTTGTCTATATGAATTGTCTTTTGCATGCGACACGTTTGTCTAATTACATCTAAATATCGTCGTCGCCCTGCCACTGTAAAGGGTAGGCTACTACAGGGGCAGCATCACATGACCAATTGCCTTGCCATATTTGGTGAATTATGGACCTTAAATGTTAATTGAGGTATCAGGAGTACCTTTTGTCTTAATAAGATTGTTTGGCGAGTCTATCTTAACCTGTCATCGTCTGGAGGATATTATTAGCCTCTGTTAGTTCTATGGCGACCACAAGGGTTTCTGGTCCCTTGTCTACTTTGGACTCATATGCATAGTTGAACCTTATTCACCTTCTATCTCTATTGGCAGTTCTCTCTCAACATGGGACTTTGAATTCACATAATTATTTTGTACTATAATAACTTGTATATATTGACTTGTTTAGGGTAAACATGTTTGGGCGAGCCATTATTTTAATGGTTTTTACTTCGTTAAGACTTGTATAAAAATCACTGCAGATTTTTTAGCACTCTTGATTTAGAATTTGAGCTGTCGTTTTGCTCTTTTGAATCTACTTGACTTCATTCTTTTTAGATTTTTGGACATTGAAGTCATTTTAGTACTCTTGATTTGCAATCGTGGGTCGTATTTTTTCCCTTTTAAATCTCCTTGACTTAATCTTGGGTCGCATTATTTCACTTTTGAATCTCCTTGACTTTGGTGATTCATGAAACCCATGCACGTGCACACATCTATATTTGGTTCAAATATATTTTGGTCCCTTTCTGACATATCATATTTGGTTCAAATATATTTTGGTCCCTTTCTGACATATCATATTTGGTTCAAATATAGTTTGATTACATGAAGCCAATGTATCTATGCATATGAACCATCTTCATTTGAAGACAACATTTTGATAGTTTAACATCCATTTACAATAATTTTTAGAAAACACAGAGCAGTCTCTTTTTCCTTGTACTCATGTTACAGAGGCCTTATCCTTCATCTTCTTCAAGGTGGAAATGGATTTCCCAATGGAATTAATAAATTATCAGTACCCTTCAGAACCTTTTCTACCAAGAAACGTAAAGGGAGGTCTGGAGGTCCTATAATAGGAAGAGGACAAAAGCATATGATGTTAAACAGAGGAACCATGACTACAGGATATTTCTTAGTTGCCGATTCGGGTTCGGGGACGGATTCGGGTTCGCGAATCTGGTTCGTGGATTCGTGAAATTTTTTTTTCCCATTTTGGATTCGTGAGTGTGTATATATATATATATATATATATATATATATATATGCATTATATATCAAAAAATATAAGAGAAATATACATAATTCTAAAACTAAATCATTTCATACTATGAATCTATGATGCTTGATCATTAAAACTTCAAATAGCATACTTGATCATTGATCTATGATTCTATGTTGACAATTCTAAAGAAAATCAGCACATTAAATTCTATTACTGAATTACAAAATGACATTTCAAAATATTGTTCATTAAAGTTTGAGACATGATTCAATGTTCAATGGTTCATCAATCAAATGGATTATCAAAAAAATCTGGATCAATGGGGTCTCCAGTAGCTGCAAGTGTTTGATCAAAATCATCATTAATGGAACCCAAAGTTCCACTAGCACTAGAGGGTGCTGTCTCATCATCATCATCATCACCATCATAATCCACATCAGCCAAAGTGCTTCTAGCAAGATCCTGAATGGTCATATCTAGGTCAGCAGATTCGGGTGCTACATCCCAAAGCTTCGTTGGCCCCTTCTTGTACTTTGGATCCTTCCGTGACAGGAGACGCAAGTTTTTGTGAACATACACCAAATCTTTTGCTTTTTTTGCAACCAACCGGTTACGCTTGACTGAGTGGATAAAGGAGTAAGTACTCCAATTCCGCTCAGCGGCAGAAGAGCTCGCAACCTAGAGAAAAAACCAACAAAATTAAAAAAATACAAGATAAATTGAAGAGCGTTAAGTATTAAATTCTACAATGTAAGTGACAAAACAAAAAGAAAAAAAAAGTTAAAACTTAAAAACTTACTTGTGATAGAACCTTAATCGCAAGAGGTTGGAGGTATAGATAATCTTGCCCATGAAGATACCACCATGTAACAGCATCCATTTTGCTTTGGTCATTGATAGCAGTAGGGTGGAGATCTCTTCCTGAGATAAATGATCCAAATTCTCTCCTAACACTTACCCCAATATCTGGATCGCGGAAGATTTTATCAAATGCCTTCTTATACCCACTGGCAACCTCAGCATCTCTATATGGTGCCACTCTACCTGGAATACCAAGTACTTGTGCGCTATAGTACCTAGGAGAAAGAGCATATGCTAGGAGGTGCAATGGTGTGGTCATCTTGTTCCAACGATGAAGAACCATTGCTTCCACCTTTTTGTATAAGGTGTCCTTAGGATCATTCTCTCTCCTATGTATGACCTGGGATATCAAATGAAGTTCATGTAAGTTATCATTATGTCAATTTTGAATTTAAATAACTCTCAATAAACAAAGATAAAGGAATGTATTAAATTTATAACTTACCATTTTTATCTTCTCCAACATTGTGTCCATGCTATCATAGATATCCCCCAAGCATGGTAAATCAGTGTCGGCAAATCAAAGCATAGACATGATGAGATCAGTGAATTCCAAGACATACTCCACACGAGTCCACCAATCATCATCTAATATCAATGCCTTCACCTTTTGGGCCCTGACTGTATTGGACTGCTTCTAGATGCTCCATTGGTTACTAATAACCATTTGTGATAAGGCCTCCTTCACCTTGACAAGCCATCTCAACACAATTGTGTGAGAGGCAAACCGGGTTTCAGCCACCTAAAACATGTTAGTAGAAAGTTAAAACATGACATAAAAATTATAAAATGATAAATGAAACTAAATAAGTTATAAATTAAATTTTAAAATTTACCTTCAACAATTCCAATTTTGAGTAAGTTCTGAAAATTGCTTGTGACATATGGTGATTTGTCACAAACATTTGAATCTCCTCACCCTCCTCATACACCTGTTTCACCCAGTCTATTTCGGTGCCAATTGCCTTCATCACTAGATTGAGAGAATGGACGGTGCATGGTGTCCAAAAGATGTGATCATATCTAACCTCTATCAAAGCACCTACAACCTTGCAAACTTTTGCATTGTCCGTAATTACTTGGACAACATTGTGATGACCCACAGACTCTATGGATTCAATGAGAATCTGGGCAATGAACTCTGCATTTTTAAGTTCGCCTTCACAGTCAACTGCCTTCAAAAACATTGACCCCTTGGAGGATACAGCAATTACATTAATTAAAGGACAGTTTTTACAATCTTTCCATCCATCTGAAACAATAGACACACCTGATTGAATCCAAGAATCTCTTATTGGTTGTAGTAGGTGCTCTACATTTTTTCTCTCATTTTTTAATATGGTGGTGCGCAACTTTTCATATTTAGGGCCACGGTAACCAGAAGGTGCTTCATTTATTCCTTCACACATGTCACTAAAATAAGGTGATCTCACAAAGTTGAATGGAATACCATTTGCAAAGAGGCAACGTCCAAATTTGGCATCAACAATTTCTCTTAATTCAATTTGAAATGCCCTATCTAATGCGCCTCTCTTGCGGGGGGTGTTGTGTGGTTGATCTACATCTTCATCCCTAGAAGGCATAGGCAAGAATGGATGTGATCTAGATTGCATTTGAGTGGGTGGCTGCATTGTTTTCTGTTTACTGGTATAAGAAACTTGTTTCCCTTTTGCACATATTCTGTCAGCTTCTTCTTGTTCTTTTACCAAAGCTGCTATTTGTGCAGCTGGCAATCCCTTCTTATCTTCCCCCTCACACATGTTAATCCCTTGACCCGTAGGGCCTAAAAGATGATATTTTACTCGGGAGTAGGAGCTTCTATATTGTGTTTTGCAAAAATTACGTTTCCATACATACCCCCCACCTCCAACACATTGAGAAATTCTTGTGGTGTGTCTCCATAAAGGAGACCCTTTATCAATTTTAAATCTTTGAGATCCCTCCCCACCCACTGAACCTTGACTACTCATTGTTGCAATCTATAACAAAAATGAAAAAAGAAAACTTCAAAACTTATACAAAATGAAAAATTTATACTTCAAGAATCAAAACTTATCAAAAAAACTTGAGAATATGGTTCAAATGCATACCTTAGTCACTCAAATAGACTGAATAGTGCTTCTTGGAAGGTGTTTGCCACTCCACAATCGAGCTTCTTCGAATTCAATCACCTCACTTCAAGCTTGCATGAATGAGAGAGCAAAATGAGAGAGAATAATAGAGAGCACAATGAGAAATAAAATGTCTTTGGAGACTCATAAAAGGGGTCGTTTTAGGGTTCTTCGAATTCAATCACCTCACTTCAAGCTTGCATGAATGAGAGAGCAAAATGAGAGAGAATAATAGAGAGCACAATGAGAAATAAAATGTGTTTGGAGACTCATAAAAGGGGTCGTTTTAGGGTTAGAAGTAAAAAAAATAATATAAAAATGTCTTTTTGAAGTCATTGTTTGACTTTTCAAGTTGCAAAAGCCGCGTGTCCTTGAGGATTCGCGCGGATCCGTGCGAGATCCTCTTGGATCCGCTCGGATCCTCCCGGGTTCGTGACGGATCCGGGCAGGGTCCGGACCAAACCCTGTGGATCCGTCCGGATCTGCGGCTCGTGGATCCGAACGGATCCACAGGGTTTGGTCCGGACCCTGCCCGGATCCGTCCCGGATCCGACGCAAATCCGGACCCGGATCGGACCCGGACCCGAATCCAGCCTTGCCAGGGCGAATTCGGCAACTAAGGGATATTTCTGAAACACCAATAGCCATGAAAGTAGCTTTCATCTTTAGGCTTGGCAAAACACTGATGTCTTCTGCAAATTTGGACCTCTTTTGAAGCTTTCTGCTTTAAAAGAACCAATTGATTAGGGTAAAACTCTCTCACTGTCATATTGGAGCTTGACTGTGAAGACCTTCCAGTGCTTGCTTGAGTTCAATCAGAATAGAAATGGGTTGACGGAACCTGATTTGCTTTCTTCATTCAAGCTTCTTGCATCTATTATTTGTACATTCCTTTTTGTGTTTCTACAATGATATTAGAGTGACTCTGTTTCTAGTATGGTACTAGAGCTCAGAATCTGTTCCTAAGTTGATATTAGAGCTTAGACTCTGTTTTTGACACGACTTTTCAACTGAAGTCTTGAACACAAATGCCATTGGCGTTCTCTTTGAGTTTTCATCCTTCTTTTGTTATTGTTCATGGTACTGTCTTTCTCCTTTGGTTTCGTGTTTTCATCTTTTCTGTTTCTCTGGTGTTTCCGACGCGAATCTGGACCCGGATCGGACCCGGACCCGAATCCAGCCTTGCCAGGGCGAATTCGGCAACTAAGGGATATTTCTGAAACACCAATAGCCATGAAAGTAGCTTTCATCTTTAGGCTTGGCAAAACACTGATGTCTTCTGCAAATTTGGACCTCTTTTGACGCTTTCTGCTTTAAAAGAACCAATTGATTAGGGTAAAACTCTCTCACTGTCATATTGGAGCTTGACTGTGAAGACCTTCCAGTGCTTGCTTGAGTTCAATCAGAATAGAAATGGGTTGACGGAACCTGATTTGCTTTCTTCATTCAAGCTTCTTGCATCTATTATTTGTACATTCCTTTTTGTGTTTCTACAATGATATTAGAGTGACTCTGTTTCTAGTATGGTACTAGAGCTCAGAATCTGTTCCTAAGTTGATATTAGAGCTTAGACTCTGTTTCTGACACGACTTTTCAACTGAAGTCTTGAACACAAATGCCATTGGCGTTCTCTTTGAGTTTTCATCCTTCTTTTGTTATTATTCATGATACTGTCTTTCTCCTTTGGTTTCGTGTTTTCATCTTTTCTGTTTCTCTGGTGTTTCAGTGTGTTATCAAAATGAATTGATATAGGTGATTCACTAGCTAATCAATTATCTTGGACTGATATAGGAATGGGCTCAGGTTTGGGATTAGGTATGCTGGTACAACAATTTTATTTCGGGTATGAGTACATCAATACAACTATACACACATACGCATACACATACACATACAAAATAAATGTACAAAATTTAAAATATGTAATTTGATACTTTATACTAATTATAAGTTAAATAATAGAATTGAAAATACATTTCATAATGTATTTATCATTGATATGTGTAGAAGCCTCATTGTCATCTATACTAACTCTGACAAGCTCTAACATGAATGCATCCAAGTTGGTACACTCAATGGCCATATCCCAATTCTTCATCGCCCCTTCCTTGTAGTCAACTTCCTTATGTGATGAGGAGTGAGTTGGAATGGACATAAACCAAATCTTCTACTTCTTTTGCAACCAACTGATTGCCCTTTATTGAGTTAATAAAAGAGTATGTAGTTTACTTCCACTCTTCAAAAGAACTTGCAACCTTTATGTATTTTAGCTCCACTCTTCAAAAGAACTTGCAACCATTTAAAATTGGAGATAAAGTCAATACAACTTAAAAATGCAAAAGCATGGTAATAAATAAGAATGTTAAAATTAAAAGTTGGAAATACTTACTTGTGATAGAGCTTTGATTGCAAGAGGTTGGAGAAACATATATCTTTGCCCATGGAGGTACAGCCATCTATGAGAATCCATCTTGTACTTTTCTTGAAGAGCACAAATACTATGATCTCATCTCGTTGTGAACCTACCAAATTCAATCTTAATCTTATCCACCACTTTTGGAAGATTCTTCAGAATGTTTCATTGTACCTATCAACAATTTCATTGTCTCTATATGGCACCATTTACCTAGACAAATAATGTATTTCCTTGCTGTAATATTTGGGAGACAATGCATATGCAAGGAAATACAAGTGTTAGTGTAGGTTTTTATTTTCTAGTTGGTTATTTATTTTCTTATTCCTAGATTTTTCCTACACTTTTAATTAAGCTTGCTTAGGATTAATAAAATGAGTAGCTAGTGTGAGTGGGTGCAAGGTGTCGACATCTTTCATGGGAGTTACACTTTCCTATTTTAGGCTATTGTGGTGGTCCCTTCCAATTGGTCGTATTTGCCACCTCTCCCCTCTCTCATTTCTTCTCCCCTCTCTCATTTCTTATATATACTCAGTCCTAGCTAGTCTTCATATTCCATTCCATTCCATTCTATTGCATTGTAATTGCATTCTATAGATTTTTCTATTGGATTTTCCTAATGCTATTTTGCTTCTTTAACATTTGAAGCTTTTGTAGAGGCTAACTCTATGTTGTTATTTTGACTATGTATCATTTATATTCACAGTTTTATTTCTATTCATTTGCACTAGTTTTTCTATTCATCTTTTTAGATTTTAACATGGCATCAGAGCTATTCTAGTGCAAGAATAGATTAAGTTTCATTATTTAAGAGATTTAGAGGGGGCTAATAAATTTTAAACATGTTTTCTAAAAACTTTGTCGCTCTTCTCTTTTATTTCCATATGAACTTGAGAATCAGAAAAGTTTGAGGGAAAATTTTAATCTTTGGGGCTTTTCACTCAAATATTTTTTAAAATCTGGTTGTTTGCAACATTCTGATGATCCTAGCAGTTTTTCCCTCTATTCCAAAGCATCCAAAAGGCTCAAGAAAGTCAGATTTGGCTTTCATTTCACCAAAATCAGATATAGAAAATCTAAGAAGATTGGAGGTGGTTTCTATTGTTGCATTAGATTTGTGTCTTTTTCTAGTCAAATCGAAACACAATTTTTGGGTTCTATTCCCAGCCCTGAAAAATTAATTATGCTATCTATTAGATTTTGCAGATATTGATCAGATCTGGCAAAAATCACTGTCCAAAAAGTATCTTGCGGCTATTTTCAGACTGTTGAAAGTTGACTTCAATTCATTTATTCATCTTTTGCTTGCTGGATTAATTTTTTTGGGCTTTTTTTTTATCTCAAAAATATTTCTGGTTTTCTGTTATTTTTTTCATTTAGCGAATAGATTTTACAGAAATCAAATTAGAAGTAAAACTTATTTATACGAGAAAGCCATTTTGGTAGAACAAATTCAATTTTTCAAAAATTCATAATTTTTGCCTCGGGTACTGGATTTCAGCAAACAAGTTATCATTGAAATGATAAAGATGAGCACTTTCCATCCATGTTTGTTTTGATCAGTTTTTTTGTCATTCTTTTCATATATTGTATGCTAAAGTTGGCGTTGAGAGAGCTATATAGCTAATTTTTTTTAGATTTTGTGTTGCACTTTTGACAATTGTGGGCCTTAACACTATTGTAATTTGGGAAAAGCTTTGTAATTGCACTATGTGAGAAAGTGCCAACATTATAATATTTGGAGGTGTGATTTCTAAGGCTAGTAAAAAGGGTGGTGTCTCTTAATGTTTTTTACATAATCATGAACTACAATAAAGTTCCATTCATGGGGTGTTAATCATGTCTCTTGTTAATTATTTCCATCCTTTTGTTGTCAAACTTACTTTAGAGAACTATTTGTCTTGGGAAACAAGGGATAAAAAATCACTACCTTGAGTAGGATTTGCTACCCTGTCTCCTTGGGCTTGTTCTTGCTAAGTGATTATGAACTAAAGAATGCATAGTTTAACAATAATAACATGGTCTATGTTTTGTGAGGAGGATCGAGTCACTCGTGCTGAGCACATACAGGATATAGCAAATTTGTTTGCCCTTCATCATGTCACAGAAGATAATGTTGATGTAAGATTGTTAGCAACATCTTTCAAAGGAACAACACTCGATTGATATAGGAGACTTGCTGCAGGAATGATTACAAGTTGGGATTAGTTAGGTGCAGCATTGTGTGACTCTTTTAAGGACAATTCAGACTATTTATCACTAGTGGAGCAGTTGTCTACAATCAAAAGAGCTCCTCATGAGAAAATATCTGATTTTAATTTTTGTTTCCAAAAGACATGGGAGAGGATTCCTCAAACGGTAAGACCCACTGCTGGCCATGCTTTTTTGTATTTTCTAAGAGCTCTTAATAGTAATATATTGTTATGATTCAATCTATGAGAGGAACTACACTCCCAGGTGCTTATGATATAGCTATTAGAGAAAAAATAACCCTATACAAGCTAGTCAGATTTCCCCAAGGCCCCCTATGCCATTTTTTCCAATAATACTTGGAAATCAGCCAATTATACCTTTGCAAGAAATCCCCTTAGCTATGATTCCATATACATCATTATTACCTGTTGCAACAGGAAACCAAGCTGCTGCAACAGGTAATGGAGCCGTTGTAAGATCATCACAAGAGCTACAAGAGATAAGGAGCAACCAGAAAAATATCAAAACTCTATTACAAACTTTTACAAATGAGTTAACAAACATTAAAAGGCAACCGTTTCAAGTAAAACAACCTTACCAATAACAAAACCAAGGTAATAATCAATATTACCAACAACATAATCAAGTTGGAGGGCAACAACAACAGAACCAGGGTGGTAGACAGCCATGCCAGAACAATTACCAAGGGAATAGGCATAATTTTAATCAGAGGCCTTTCCAAGCTTATCCACCAACACCTTTGAATGTTGTCAAAGACCTTGTACCAACTCAAAATAATTTAGCAGCGAAGTATGATTGGTGTTACCCATGCAACCAAGCGCACAATCAAGCAACATGTTCAAACGAGATCATCAATCAAGCGTTAATGGTTCAAAATGCAACAAGTTCACAACCAGATACATCAAATGATGGGACTGAACAACAACATAATCATACTCCAACTAATGTTTCTTTCCTTAATTGGAAACCAGAAGAGTTTTGTGGAGTAGCTAGTGATCCGCCAATTGCAGTCTATACCTGAGCCAAGAAAAGAGCTCTAGAAGTGGAACAAACAACAAGTGAAGGTAAAGAACCTACAATTGTAGGGTCATCAACTACTCAAGTACTTGTGGTTCACATAAATCCTCTTGTACTGGCTAAGGAGCAGCAACAGTCGCAATTGGATCAAGTTGCTACCAAGACACATCAAAAGGTACATGCAGTTGTGCCTTACAATATTGTGGTTAATATGAATAAAATGAATGTCGTTTCAATGTGGGATTCATTGGCATTTCCAAGGCAAACTAATTTATTGAAGAAGGCTTTATCTGAAGAGAGGGGTCCTAAGCAAGTCACAGATGAATCCCTCAAGGTTGTGTTAACAAATGTTGTTCCAAAAACTACTCAGAACAACAGTAAAGCTCAAGGTAAGAGTGTGAAACCTCCTCCTTTTTATGTGTCCTTAATCATAGGGAACAATCTTGTCCATTATTGTATGATAGACTCGGGTGCTAGCAACTCAGTCATGCCCAAGCAAATAGTGGATAAGTTGGGTATTGAATATCAACCACTTGAAAAAAGGGGTTGTACAGCTGGATGGGATAATACTCAATACTGTAGGAATTATTAAAGTCTGACTTTAACACTGCAAGCCTGTCCTAATTTTTCAATTCCACAAGATGTCTACATCATTGAGCTGCCACCTCTTTTTTCCTTGTCTTTCCAAAGACTTAACCCCAAAAATAGGTGGATACTTGTCCCCTGACTGGTCACACATGCTGTTTAGAACCAGATATGGCACCAAGGTTACCATAAAATCAGAGCCCATTGCTAAAGACCACATCAAGCCCTATAATCCAAGCCCAATCAATGCTAATTTGTTTACTGTTGAGTTAGAAGAGCAACCTACTGTTCAGGAAAATCAAACGCAAATAAATGACATCCCGGACATCCTGTTGGATGAGTGGGCATTTCAAAATCAGGCTGATTTTCAGCATGAGCATGTGGAACAACCAGACTTGGGTGCTTTTGTCATTCATGAGACTAATTCATTCATGCCCAACCTAGAAAATGGTACAAAAGAACATCTTGAATAGCTCAATGATGGGATTTGGGAGATTTTTTTGATGGTTCTAGGAGTAAGAATAGTGCAGGGGGAGGTGCAATGTTAGTATCTATTGAAGGAGACAAGTATTATGTTGCTTTTCGTTTTAGCTTTTCTTACACAAATAATGCAGCTGAATACGAGGGTTTAATTCAAGGTCTTGAGTGGGCCAAGAAAAGGGGAGTCAGGTGTTTGAAGGTTTTTGGGGATAGTGAAATGATTGTTAATCAAGTTAGAGGGTTTCATGTTACAAAAAATGATACACTCAAGAGCTATAAGTATAGAGTATGGGATGCAATTGAAGACTTTGATGCATTTAATCTGATTGCTGTCCCTAGAAGCTTAAACCAGCATGCTGATAGGCTAGTTGTTATAGGAGCATAGTTTGACATACCTGATAATGTTTATAAAGAAAAAGTGTAGCAGCATGTTAAGATTGTAGTCAGGCCTTCAATTCCTGATAATGATATCAACTGGCAAGTTTTTGATAGTGATGAGCAGATTCTGAATTTTCTACTTGAGTAGGATGTTTTTTCAGCCTCCAACCAGCACAAGATGAGACAACAATATGGTGATCAAGTCATACAACTGAAGTCCAATAAGCTGCCAAAAGGGTTGGTCTTCCTAGAATCCAGCTTTAACACGGATGATCAGGCAAGATAGAATAAAACCAGCTTGTTGGTCCAACAAGATCATTATGAAGATCTCGAAATTGCCAAAGGTAAGAATCTACAATTTGGACAGGTAAGTTCCCCTTTAGAAAAGCAATCTTATATTCAGTTTTCAAGAATATAATGATATTTTTGCCTGGGAATATGGGGACCTGAAAGATTTTAATCCACAGTAGCTTCAAGTAGATTACAACTTCCACAAAGGACAATTCAAGGTGGAAAATGATATTTCAGGATCTATGTCTTGTCTAAAAAGCAGCAGCAGCATCAATGTAATAACAACCAGTATAAAGTTCCAGAGTGCTAAATTACAGCTACAAGATAAAGAGCATATAATATATGTCATATGGATCAGATCAAGCAATAAAATAATGAAATTACATTAGTTGTTACTATCAATGGAGAAAGCCTCAAACATCAAAAGCCACAGTTTCCATATTTATGCAGCTGAGAACTCCATGAATATACAAGGAAATCTAAGTTCTATAGTTTTCAAACCCCGGGGTTGAAGATCAAAAGAAATGGCAACAACAATTACGAAGATCGAGAAATAAAAGACAGGATTTTATGAAAAGTTGCAGTCCAAATGAAGAAATAATAGTATATGATGAGCCACGTTTTTTATTTGCTGCTTAATAGAAATCTAGAATGGTTCAAGAATCCAAATACAAATGTTGTGAAGCTCGAAAATTAACAGAGGAAGTAGGATGAAAAGTTATGCAGAGTTTGCTCAGATTTCTCTATTTTCATTCAAAAAAAAATTCATGGACGACAAAATCAGAAACACCCAGATTTCTATATCAAAAATCACAAAAGGAAACACACAGAAGTATCAAAAGTTCTTAAAACCAAAGATAGAAATGAAGCCATTGCCTGCAACAGTGTTTTAGAACCTTGAAGTGTCATATCATCATATGCATTGGTGTAGGTAATATTTCTGTATATTGGGTTTTTATTCAAAAAGAAGTAGTGAGAATGTTTTTATTATTCCTAGAGTAGTGAGCTCGAACTTAGGAGTTGGGAATATCGGCATACCCTGCAAGAGTAGCCAAAGATAGGCACTTAAAGCTTCAGAACCTTAGTGAAAGCCTTCAAAACTCCAAGATGCCATGACTAAGACAACGTATGGGAAGAAAGCACAAACAAATCACATAGATGGAGTTCAAACAGAGCATCAGAGGTGCCATCAAAAACCTCACGACAAACCCTCCATTTCTCTCATAGCGGCGGCTGGAGCAGCTTTCCTCAAGCCAAATGAAAATAAAAATGAACTGATTTTAGGGTTCGAAAACCTTATTATATCATTGCCGAAGGAAAGGCATTTTGCCTTATGTCATTTTTTTTCTCCTTTCAAATAATACCTTGCAGGTATGTGTGGACAAATTTTGTTAAGTGATGTTTTTTGTCACTTGGGCCCTTATTTTCATAGTTTTTGAAAAGCTACTAATGTTCCCTCTCTCCTGTCTTCCTTTCTCCCTCCTCTTCTTTTTATTGTTTGCTAGATTTGCAATCTACCATCTTATGTTCCCCTTTCTCTCTTGCATCATGATGATGGATCATGTAGTACGATCCAAAACGTTGATGATAAAATTTTTTTACACAATCGAATCCAGAAGCTGATATTAACAAGCAACTAATAATTTTATTATTAAAATGATATATTTTAGATATATCTATTGGAGTTGATGAGTAAACAACCCACAGCTCCCAAGAACACCTGCATGCAAACACCTGTCACAGAAAGAGAGAGAAGAAGCAAGAAGCTATGGAGGCCTGAACGCATTGATCCACGAGAGAGGAGAAATCATTCTTGATGTGCAAAAACAAAAGTTGCAATTCAATAATGAATAATTTGTTACAAAGTTATGAATACAAAGGAGATCTGAAACCCTAAAGGGTAAAACCTAGGTTGCACAATAATAATTAATAAAGCAATTAATTATTATATCTCTAAAGTTTAGCTTAAGTAGAAAGAGATAATAAGTGACTTAGTAATTAAATCAAACATGATTTAATTAATAAGCAAACACTTTATTACTCTAACACCCCCTTTTAAGATAAACTTTGGGAGAAGCTAAAAATCTAGAAAGAACTATTGAAAGCAAATGGGTCCCGGCAACAAAAGGCCTGATCAGGTATCCAAGTACAAAAGAGTCTCTATAAAGTGGAGAAATAGAGAAAACCACATGGGAAAAACTCTACTCCAAAAAGAGACAGACTAGTTTGAAGGATTGAAGCAACCTCCAAAACTAGGAATGTTCTAGAAAAATAGGAACAAGGATGAACATGTAGAACATCACTGAAGCAAGAAGCTGCAAACTCTGTTAAGAAGTAACTAATGATCTGAAGATCCTCCCTTGAAATATGACCAAGTAGAGAAGACTGTAATTTGCATGAGTGCCCTCAAATGACACTACTCGAATCAGGAGGCAAACAAAGGCAAACAACTGAAGTCGAAGATACAGAATATTGTAATCTCCACGAGTGCCCTCAAATGACACTACTCGAATCAGGAGGCAAACAAAGGAAAACACTTGAACTCGAAAATACAGATGGCATAAAAACACCAAAAGTCTGAAGAGCTGATCAATCAAAGTTGGAAGAGTGTGTCCAAAAATAGGAAAGAAAGAGTGTTCATATGGTAAATGATCCATCTCACCGGAATGCATAGGTACCCAGCCACTGCATCCGCTTAGTACATAGAATCAAATATTGAATACATAGCTCACACTATCGAACCAAGGAAGCAGTAGAACTAATAGTATAACCCCCCCCCCCCATAATGCTGACAAGGGAGTAATGACAGGTACACTGGAAAGATCGTCCAATATGAACTGCATGATGAAGATGAATCTGAAACATCAAAGGTGTAGAGAGTACAAACACAAATAAAGATATCTGAGGCTAATGTCATTGGAAGAATGCTCACATGACAAAAGTAGATGGAAAACAAAGGCAAACATCAAACCCCCTGGCACTTTATAATGGAGTGCGAGTACATAGAGCACGAACATGTGCAAGATCCCATACATCCAATAGAATGACACTTTATCTCAGTTCGTGTGCATAAAAGAATGCTACAAAAGTGAAGTATACACTGCTCAAAGAAGAGCGAAGGCTGCTGAAACAAAAGAACAACCTAAGATGAGCCATCCCTCAAAGGGAAGAGATCCTAGGACCTGAAACATCCAAGATATCCACTAGATTGCAAAAATGCAAAAATCTGAATAAAATGTACTTGGAGCAGAATTTGGAAAAAATAGTCACAGCATTGGAAATCTCTTAGAACAAGCTTTCCAACGATATTTCATTTGCCCAAAACGGAGTTTGGATGCGCAAGATAGAGCTCCCGGAGTGCAAAACTAAACATCTGGCTTTGACAATAAAAAACACCATCAAAAAAGCAAAATCAGAAATTCAAACCTCTAGATCTGGATAGAGCTCGGAACCAGCTTTCTGACGATATCTCGTTTGCCTGATTTCGACACCGTATGCTCAAGTTATGAGCAAAAAATCATAGATATGCTGAAGGGCCTAAAAATGGTGTCCAGATGTGTTGACGTCAGCACTTCACAGGGCTAAAATTGACGGCCAAAAGGTCGTCGCAGCATAAAAGGCCCCTGGGGCTAAAAAACTGGGCCCCTGGTCACCATATGACTAGGGGCTGAGGCTGCATCAGCTACTGGCTTAAATTTGACGGCCAAATGGCCATCGCCGCCCAACAATAAAAAATATTTTTTTCTTTTGAAATCGCATGCGCACCTCAGGATGTGTGCCTTACGTTAAGGGCTATACGACCTGGCATGCAAAAAACATTTGCCTAGGAATGCAACGACGTCCAAATTTGATGTGCCTTATATGGATTTGGGGATTTTTGGGGTCTACGGATGCAACTGAGAGGTCCGTTTGGCCCAGAAATGCTCCAAAAAATAGTGACCGCCTCGAGATCCATGCCGGGGTTGGTTGCAAAATTTTGTTTTTGTCACAGATTCCAACTTTGTCGAAATTGGACATTTTATATGGATCTAGGGGTTCTTGGATGCTGTGAACGCAACCGTGAGGTCCGTTTGAAGCCAAGATGACCAGAAAAAGAGGTCCCCCCAAATCTGACAGAAAACCCTCTAAAAATGTAAATCTAACAAACACGACCGAATCTCTCAAGAAGAGGACAGGGGCAAACAGATTTGAAGTTCTGATACCATATTGGAGTTGATGAGTAAACAAACCACACCTCCCAAGAACACCTGCATGCAAACACCCATCACAGAAAGAGAGAAGAAGCAAGAAGCTATGGAGGCCTGAACGCATTGATCCACGAGAGAGGAGAAATCATTCTTGATGTGCAAAAACAAAAGTTGCAATTCAATAATGAATAATCTGTTTTGAATACAAAGGAGATCAATCCTTATAAAAGGAGATCTGAAAACCTAAAAAGGTAAAACCTAGGTTGCACAATAATAATTAATAAAGCAATTAATTATTATATGCCTAAAGTTTAGCGTAAGTAGAAAGAGATAATAATTGACTTAATAATTAAATCAAATATGATTTAATTAATAAGCAAACACTTTATTACTCTAACAATATCCTTTTAGTCCAAATAAGGAAATAAGCTTTAAAAAAAATAATAATAAATATTTTATTTTGGCTGACTTAATATTAATTATTACATAATTTATAATTTACTATTTTAAACAAATACATTATTTTTATAATATTATTAAATTGGTTTGATTATCGCTCAATAATATTTAATAATAATAAACTATGATATTATGTAATAATTATTATTAATTTAATAAAGGTATTAAAAATGTAATAATTCATTTATTTAATTAATATTTATAAATCATTTGATATTTGAAATGCAAAATAAGATTTTTATCTTGATCTTTTAAAAATCCAAGAGGAACCACGATTGCAAAATTGATGACAATTTTCAAAAGTCATAGGGATGTGGGACTGAGGATCAGAGGAAAGTTATTGCTGTTCAGGGGCTTTTAAGAGTTTTTTCAGAGATTGGGATGCATTTATGAGGGTATTTATGATGATATTGATGAAGCATGACTTTTGGACCATTTTCATGCCTTTTTGAAGTCCTTTGAGGGGCTCAAAATTGGCCTTGTAGATTGAATCCGACCCAGAAGTTATTGCTCTCCTAAAAGCAGTTGGTTGAAAAATGCACAAGTATGAGTTGAAGACTCATTTGTAAGGGGTTTTGGTTTTATGTAGATTTGAGAGACTTAGTGACTTTTTAGTCCTTTCATTTTTTTTCATACTTCTTGTAACAACAATTTTGCAGATGCAGAAATTTATATTGGGGATCATCTTTACATAGTTTTTGACCTTATTTATTGCAGAGTTGTGTATTACTGTATGGTTGACAGAGTTGTTAGTGAAAAATATCTCTTTTCCTTTCAGTTTGTGTCTCATGTTATACCCTCTTTGTGATTGAGGTGTTTTGTGCAGGTTGCAGTCCGTATTAAGGAGTATTGTTATAGTTTATTGTAGTGAAAGTCATCTTTCCTTCATAGATTAGCTTTCCCTCATACCTCACTGTGAAATACTTATGGACACACATGAAAATAAGTTGTGTAAGTTCATCATCATGTTTTGATGGTCAAAGAGTCATGTTTTTCTGAAGGCTGCAAATTCTAAGTTTCTTGTGTATCACCTCTTTTACTTTTCAAGCTTTAATTTATGTTTCCTTTTAACCCTTTCCCTTTGAAGAAGTAGGATCTAGTTTTAGGTGACATTTTAGGAAGCCGGCCTTCTCTGGAGGTTCTTTCCACTGGGGTAACCCACAGACCCTGAAAGATCCCATGTTTCTTGAAGTGATTGAGTTTTGAACTTAGTCAAGGTGCAACTTTTAGAGATAACAAGGACAAGGACACAAAGAGAGAGAAGAAAGATAGAGCCAAAAGGGGGAGGACAATGGAGGATGATGGATGACAGAGTGTGATCCGAGACATTGATGCAAAATAAAAACACACAATCAAATCCAGAAACAGCAGTAAGAATCAGTATGGACTGTGGAAAATTGATATCACTAAATGGAGGATTACTTTATGTCTTCTATGTTAGAGATCTCCACACCAGCTCCACTTTTTCTCCAATAAAAAGAATATATTGTAAAGTGCAATGTTTTACTCTTTTTCACTTGTATTGAAGAATTGTCTAGGGAAATAAGTTGTAGATATGGGTGTTCATATGGTTTGTGCAAGGCTTTTAAGCTGCTACAAATTCAACTTGTTTTAACCTTAGAATTTTTTGGGGTATATATGCTGGAATCAGTGTGCATATGAAATTTCTATTATATTTCATGAACATCCAATTTGAATTGTTGTTTTGTGTATTTGCCATTTTTATAAACACCTTGGCATGAACCAAAGCTACAATGATATGCTCAAGCTGCAGTCTTATAGTAGTTTCCTTGTGTCAATTGCTGAAGAAAGTTTCTTCATGTTGATTTTTAGTTGTAGGATCAGAGACAATGGGGCAAGCATTTTGCTGCATAAAAGTATCCCAGTCAAAAGTTGCTATAAAAGAGAATTTTGGGCGCTTTGATGATGTCCTTAGTCCAGGTTGTCATTTTGTGCCTTGGTGCTTTGGTAGCAAAGTTGCTGGTGTTCTTTCTTTGCGAGTACAGAAACTGGATGTGCGTTGTGAAACAAAGACTAAGGTATTGATTTTAATCTCATGCAAATTTTTTTTTCCCAAGGATATGTTGATCAGAATTTTTGAATGTATTGTCAACTGAGAAAAAATTCCATGACATCTATTAAAAAGTTAAATGCCAGCTGTTAAACTTAATTCAGTACTAGATAAAACTTAAATCTTCCATGGAGCATACAATTTGGTTGGTTCTGAAAATGAGAATTATAAGCATAATCTGAGATTTAATCCATTAGTCTTGTGTAGAAGTATTAGTGGTTCTTCTTGTAGCAATAAACCTCCTTTATCAAATTTTATACTTTTGCAGGATAACGTATTTGTAACAATTATTGCTTCTGTTCAATACCGGGTCCTTGAAAAGAATGCAAGTGATGCATTTTACAAGCTTAACAAACCAAAGGAACAATTTCAAGCCTATGTGTTTGATGGTAAAATTTTCAATCACGCTTCTGTGTACTTTCTACAACATTTACATAACATTCAATTTGTTTGTAGAGATGGAAACTAATACTTTTACTACTTTGATGAGAATGAAAATTCAGTTAGGGGCAGAGCAACAAAACTACCAGAATGCAATTGTTGAGCCCACTGATGAAATTTACATGTTGCAATGTCAAAGTTCATTCTGTTACTTCCAAAGGAAACTGAATAACCATAAATCCAAAGAATCGTTGTTTGATCAAGTCCAGATTACAATCAGAGTGTTAGAAGGCATGAACATTTTGGCATAACTGTTTATGAGTGTTGGATGTTGAAACTATATGGGGTATGTGTCATTACATTCTCATGCAGAGGTAATTATCCATATATTGTAACTGTCTTGTTTTATGTATTCTCTGCACATACATGATTTTTTTCCCATGAAGTCATATGATGCACAGCAGAAGAATTTACACTGCAGAAAGTATTGAGAAATATTGTGTTTGAACGTGTTGCAGTGAAATTAGATTGTTGGCAAGTTCTGGATTCTCAAGTTTTCCAAACTGTAAATGAATGTTCATCTCATTGGATCTTAAATATTTAATGTTCTATGAACTATGAAATAAAAGTTTTGATCAGAAATTAAACAAAAATAACTAGCTTAATATTCCTTGGTATATCTGGTGGAATTTGAAGCAGTTTGTAAAACAATATAACAAATAATGTTTGCTGGCATTCTTGCACTGGTTGAAGCTGACATTATTGAAACTAAGGTGCTTGTGCAATGGTTTCTGTTAGTTGATAAACTTGTATTGTGCAAACTTAAACATCTAATTAACTTTGTTAGTTATACTTATGAATGGGTGCATGCAATGGATTCCGGACTGGCACCACCTTTGAGATGTATGTGTGTGTGTGTTTTTAGATATTTATTGGAATAGATGATTCTGCATCAGAAATTATGTTGTATCGTATTGTTATCTTATTAGCATCTATAGTAGATAATCTTTGTGGTGTGCATGGGTGCGCATTTGTTTCACTGTTCAGACTTAACAAATTTGCTCCAAAAGTCTTGTGCCATTGCTGTCTTGTTAGCAAGTACATAAAAATGACAAGTAAAACTAGAAGGGTATGGGTCAAGCGACACTTTAAGACACCCTTTTAAATAATTAACTATGTTACCCCGAGTCTCCAGGACGTGGGGATGGTGAAATGGGTTTCCGGTACAAATTTTTTATGCCATTTTAAGGGATGGAGGGGACAACAGAGGGGACTGCTATATATAAAGTAGGGAAAATTAAAAATATATAGGGAAATTTTAAGTATTCATATGAAAACATGGATAAAGCTTGCTTATATACATTATAGAACCTTAACATGTAACGTTTGTGTTAAATAATTTAAATTGAGAGTTCACATGAGAGTCGATGTCAAACAAATTATCAAAACTCAAACATTAATACTATGGGACACGTTTCAAGTTTCTGAGTTTTCAGACATCCCTGTTTCCGGGACAGTCAAATTATCCCGGAGATGCGTCCCTGGGTAACACTGATAATTACTAAAAGTTGCCTATTAATGTAAAAATATTTTTCCACAACTTAAATCAATCGTTTAATTAATTTAATGGTTTCGAAACAGGGGACATTACTCCGCAGCTTATCCCATGGAAACAATGATCTAATTTGAAAAAGGAGATGCATGGAAGTCAAATAAAAAAATGTCTAAAAAAGCAAAGTGCACCAGCTTGGGAATAAAAACTGCACAATTAATATATATATGTCAGACTATGTTACAATAGGTGGCTACACCAGTCAAGGAGTAAATTGCAGTTTGTCATCTATCATAACAGACAAATGCAATTTATACTTACTGGTAAAAACTATAATGTGACTCTCGAAACTGAATGCTAGAGTGGATGTTGAAAACGGATTACTAATACTGGATACTGAACCTGAATTTAAAAGTAAACATGAGATCCACTGAAAAACAACACAGTGAACTGTTGGAAACAATCTAAAACATTCACACCAAACTGAAAGCTTTACTGTAAACTGCAAATTTGAAAGACACATTAAAGTCAACAAATCCAACCCTTTGACTTTGTAGTGGCATTGTAGCAATTGAAGATGAGTTGAAATCTCAATCTATTTTCAACAAATCAGCATAACTGTGAATCTTGGGTGGAAGTTGGAACCACTTCTAATGGATACAAAGGCTTTCATTGTTGAATCCAACTATGGGCACCAAGAGAGTTTTTGCCCTCTGGATCACTCACACCAAGGGCTTTCTTCCTCCAAATCTTCCACACCAAGGGTTTTCATCCTTGAATGCTTTAAACTCTAAACTGGAAGGAATTGGAAAGGCAAAATTGGATGCTTTGGTTTGAGCCTTGACCTCTCTTTTAGAGGCACTTTAATTCAGTTTTATTTATTTTTATTTTTCCCTCCAAGTATTTTAAAAAATACTTTTAAATTACATCCCAAGGCCACATTTTGAACTACATTTGGAATTAAGTGTAAAAAACATATCTTAAGTATTACATAGGACCTAAAATAATATTTTGTGTTGCCCATTTGAAAATAAAGTGATTGGGCCCAATTTAAAATATCATTAATTCTTTTAGTAAGGCAAGATTAATGGATTATATTTTGGAGTCCAAAATTTTAAAGTAATTTATAAAGTCAAATGTACACACAAGTTATATTGTTTTAAATGATATTAAAGTGCATTTATAATCCATTGTTTTGAGCGCCCCCTTTTGAAGTCTTATAATAAAGTATTTATTAAAACTCTAAAGTGGACTTCAAAAGCAATTTAAAGATATATAAGAGGATCAACCTCCTTTGTGAGTTTATAAAAGGTTTCAAAAAGCAAATTGAACTCATTATTGTTGATCATTTTGACTATGCTTTTTTTTGGGGATGTGTGACTGTGGAAGAGAAACCAAGGGTTTTAGCCATTTTTATGCTTTGAAGAACGAAAACTCTTCATCGTAATTGCAATCTTGAAGCTGTGAGAGATCAGCTGAATCATTTCCATAGTGTGGGCTCCATCTAGGAGTCCAATCTGAGCATAAAAAACAGATTTGTGCAAGGGTTTGAAGCATATTTGAAGTCTCATCTATTGCAGATTTGTAGCTTCATTATTACAGCCATTGTTGATTAGATTTCAAGTTTTTTATCATGCAACTATATTAACATGTGAACAGTGAAATGCTATAGTACATCAGCTTGAAGGGTTTCGTTGAAGTATATTAAATTCATCATCTGTTGTTAAAGTTTGAGCAGATTGAAGGAAATCATTAAGGGTTTCAGGCATTTGTTTCTAGCAGATCGAGCCCTAAACCAGTCATATTCATTACGGCAGCACCCAAAATTTTGATATTAGGAATACTCCTCATATTCGGGTATGCCCCTTTGTTGTAATATGCAGATTAATGTTGTTTATTGAGAATAAAGGAAAGTCCATTGTGTTACAGCTATATTATTCTCAAAGTCTTTGGTTGTTTCCTTCCTACATTTGTTATTCCTTAGCTTTCTTAATACCTGGCATCAAATTGTGAAAACTCAAAGAAAATTCATACAACTGTCAAATTTCAAGACAAACATATCATTTGCATGGCAAATTTGTTGGTTGGTGAAGTTAGAACCTATTGGGGTTCTTACAATCATGATCCCGATGCACCATTAGACATACCCCTTAGGACCACTTTATAGCCATGCACTTTGAACTTAAGCTCCATGGTCTGAAAATTTTGCAAGTACTTTCTCAATGAGTGTAACCATTGAACTCCCAAGACTACATTGGTCTCCCCAATGCCTACTACATTAAAATCATTGGTCATAGTGTGATTATCCAAGGCTATGCTCAACTGTGGAACTCGCTTAGTACAAGTCATGGTGAAGCCATTTGCAACCATCACTCTGAAGCCCTTGAAGTCCTTTGTCTGTAAACACCTCTTGGTTACCAGGGCCTCATCTATTTGTATGGTCCTAAATTGTAAGCACCTATAATTAGATGTTCAATTAGGCTGCATTGATTTCCATTACTCCAGCCCCACATCGCCTACATTTTCGGCTTTCTCTTTGCATTTTCGACTCCCAAAGCAAGTTTCACCACTTTTTGGCAGGAAGAGGTCACTTGGCCCGATCTCTTCTCAGGAAGAGGTCGCCCAAGCTGACCTCTTTCCTAGTTTTTTTCCTGAAATTCAAATCGAGGGCCCATCTCATTGGTTAAGAAGGATTTTCAGATTCTTGGCGACCTCCTTCAAATTGAGGGTCCATCTCATTGGTCAAGTGGGATTTTCAAATTCCTGTCAGTCTCCTTTGAGTTCGAGCCCCAAAATGTTGTGAGAGGTATAAAAGCAATCTATCTCTCCTCATTTTGACATATACGATCAAGATTTCAATATAGCATCATAAGAATTCAAGAGCTCTTGTACAATTCTGCATCCAAACATTCTCAAGCAAGATCTCAAGCATTCTAAGGCATTTTCAAGGCAATCTTCTCCATGGATCAAGCTTCTTTCCCCTATGAAGGCTAAGCAAAGGAGTCCACCGTCAAGGAAGATCATAGTACAAGCATTCATCTACGTAAAAGCATCCACATTCATTCAATTAGCTGCCAAAAATTGATAATAATAAGCCAATTTTCGAGGGCAATATGATGATATATTAACCACTACCTCCTATATATATATATATATATATATATATATATATACATACCCTGCTTATGCATGACCCTACTATCAATATAATATTATAAAGCTATAAAAAGACCATATAACTTAATTAAAGGTGATACTCGCCACAATTATATGCCAATGCATGCTATTGGTTAAGGTAATAGCTTTTAGTGCTGATGGTGGATAGTGAACATATCCATACCTTGGATTCCATAATCCTGGAACCTTGAAATTGTTCTCTTTTACCTTCTATTTTCTACTAGTGATTATAACTGGGGATCCAACTTGTAAATTTTATTTCTTTTTGGTCCTGAAAAACTTGTGCATCCTGGTTTGGATCTAGATTGTACTGTTATTTCATACTATTCTAACACTGTTTGCTATATTTTTTAACATGGGTACTTCCAGCTGATTTTCAAAGCTTATCAAGTACACATGCATGCATTATATCGTATAGAAGAATTTTACCATGTGCAAATGTCTACACATAGAGACTGGTAGACAAATTATATATTCAGAAGAGGCAACTAAAATTAGTGATTACAATAACATGCAAAATTTGTCTGAATCTTGTAATTTGGGGATGGATATGTATCTTTTGAAGAGAGTTAAAGGGTGTGTTGTCTTGCATTTTGTCACCACAAAATGTAGGTAACAGTACGAAACAATTGAACTTAGTTTCGTGTTTCTCTATATTGATTCGCTATTTAATTAGCCAATATTGATCAATCAATTGATCTCAATATGTTTAGTGAATCCTTTTGCTGAAGGCTTTCGTCAAGTCTTTTTTGTTTTTTCAGTCTATCTTCCTATACTTGATTTTTGAATCATTCAGCGTCCTTTGTCATGTTTTTAAGTGTGTTTTTAGTCTTTTTGTTTTGTCCAATCTCTTGCTTTCGGTTTTCCCTTCTATTTGATCTATCTTAGGGCTTAATCGGACTTATCAGTCAAAATATATGACCATTTAAGTGCCCAAAAAGTGGACACTCCAAGCTCAACTGCATAGTTAAAAAAATAGATGTTATTTTCTTTAGTTGAGTTGCACTTTTTGAAAAATATAACATAAATTCATTTTATGTTATGTTTTTAAGTTACTTTATCACTTAAATTTATCACTTAAGTGACTATAGTGCACTTTATGTTATATTTTAATGTTGAGTTGCTTTTAAATTTTTTACTTAAGTGACTTTATCACTATATGGTTCTAACTTAATGTTGAGTTGCTTTTAAATTTTTCACTTAAGTGACTTTATCTCTATATAGTTCTAATTTAATGTTGAGTTTTACTTTATATTTTTAAAAAACATATAAGTTAAATATTACTTTATGAAATAATGTTTACACATTATATATACAACTATATAGTATAAATGATATTTTTGACCCCTTTAGTAATATTAGACTCAATAAATAAATAGACATGTGCTGAATAAATCACTTAAGTTGTGCAAGGCAACAACATGACTTCATTTTCCTACTTTACATGCAATTACATCTAGAGAATCTGATTTTGCATGTAAAAGGTTAAAAACTTGATAATAAAACATGTAGTGCATACATGCAATCTCTCTTGGAAAGTGCGATTTGCATATGTTGACAAAAATAAAATATGCAAATGCATCTAGAGAGTGCGATTTGCTTGCAAAAGCTCAAGTTATGCCCATTGCATGTAAAAGCAAGTTTTAAAACACATGTAAATGCACTTGGAGAGTGCGATTTGCATGTAAAGGGAATTTCTATTAAAAAATAACACATGCAAATGCATCTAGAGAGTGCGATTTGCATCAAAGACATCATTTGCATGCAAAAACGTCCCATGCGTTTGCATCTTGAGACGACGATTTTGCTTGGAGTCTTTTTCAAAGTCATTTGCATGCAAAAATAAACCATGCATATGCATATAAAGGGTGCGATTTGGCTTTATGTTATTCACAAATGCATTTCCAGCCAAAAATAGCTCATGCGAATGCCCCTGAAGAGCCCGATTTTTCTCCAAATGCATGTATCTTCCTCTCAAGGACCCGTTTTTAGCATTTCCAGCCAAAAACGTCTCATGCAAGGGCATGTTTAGAGAGCGTTTTTCTCCAAAAACGCTCAGCAAACTCATTCTTGTCAAAACATTTTGCATTAGAAGGGTTTGAAAGATTGTTTTTTGGCAAATACATGCAAAAATGTCTCATGTATTTGCATCTTGAGACCATGATTCACAACTTGGAATTGGTCAAAAGCTTCTAAAGTTGTATGCAAATGCACTTGGAGAATCCGATTTTGGGAAAGACAAGTTCATTCCAACTTCTTCTTCCATTTTTTGCTCATTGATCTCCAAGTAAGTAAATGTATTTGATTTTGCTTGTATTTCTCACTTGTTTTCCTACATTATTGCATTATATGGCTCATTTTTATCCATTTGTTCAAATGCAGCCCATGTATTTTGCATTTTGTGTTTAAATAAGTTGAAGTCTTCTTTTAGCAAATGCATAAAAATCATCCAAAATCCAAAAACGGATTTGCATGTAGAAGAATATCTTCAAGTTTGTCATGTTTGAGTCAATAGCAAGAGGTATGTTTTTGTTTTTATTTTTGTTTGCTTGCTTGTTTGTTGTTTGTTGCTTGTTTTGTTTTCGTTTTTTGGAAGAAAGTTGAAGTTATCCTCTCAAGAGTGCAAGTGCATACATGCTTCCTTCATTCATGCCAATTCATCCTTCATTTCCCAACACATGCGATTGCATCTCCCAAGCCCATTACATGTAAAAAACATGTCATTTTCACTACATGTAATTACCTCTAAAAAAACCCGATTTTGGTAAAGGTCACTCTTTTAGATACCAAAATTATCATTTACACATGTCCATATGCATCCAACTTGCATTCTTGACCATACAAACAAAGCCTCACATGCAATCCATCTCTATAAGTCCGATTTTGCCCCTTTTTGCGCACATACATGTGCTATTTGTTTCACTTCCAGCCAACACATGTGTTCTATGAGTATCTAATCAATACTCCGAACACTTTGTTCTTCATAGATCTATCATTGCAAACCCAAGCCTAACCCTTTCATGGATCTAATCTCCTCAGATGATGTATCTACCCTTTGGAATTTTCATGTTGCAGCACAAGATATGTCAGCACCATCAAAAGTTAAAGGAAAGATGAAATATCAATATGACAAAGAGCTGACTCATACCACAACCTCACTTGTTTCATCAACTCTTGATCAAACCTCAGATACAAAGATTGGGTATGTTGACAGGACCAATTTCTTGCAAAGGCTCGACAAAGTCCAAGGAATGGAAAAGCTTTTGGCAAAGCTACAAGGGGATCTGGAGAGCTGTCAAGCAGTAGAAGTGGACATCACCAACAATCTCAGGCAAATAGGATGCAAGATTCTTACTAGAGATGATAACCTCTTTACTGAAGAGGAAATGACTACAGAATACATTGACAGAGTTAATGTTGATTTTGATTCTGAAGAATTTGGTGCGCATACGATGAACAAATTTGCTGCATATAAATTTGTGACAAAACACTTAAGGGATTATCTTGCAGATAATTACAAAATTGTGAAATCAGCACATACGAATGCAATCAGGGTTGAAGCCATTTTAGAGACAATGAAGATTCCAGATCTTCCTGGTGCAGGAGCACCCATGGGTTGCTTGAGTCAATCCTAGTTTGTTTTGTTGTGTGTGCCCTCTGAGGCATGTTGTTCATGTCATAAGGTCATGTGAACCAAGTGTGTGTAAGTACAATAGGGGTTAGGGTCTAGTTGAGTGTCAAGTCCTTAGGAAGTGCAATTAGGGGCTAAAAAGTTGTAAAGCCTTCTGATTGGTGAAGTGAAGATGATGATGTCATCATGAGGTCATTAGGACTTAGAGTGGTTTAGAGTCATGTTTCAACCTAGGGTAGAGTCTAGGGTGAGGTTAGATGAGTGTTTGAACTCATTTCAAGTTCTAAAAAGTTGCTAAAAAGATGTAAAAAGTTGCATTGCAACTTTTGCAACTTTGAAATGTTGCTTGGACAACATTGTCAACATGTTACAACTCGATGACAGAGTGCCCTAAGTGGCAACCAATGACTCAACTGTCCTATTTAAGACATATCTTGACCTAATTTCAAGGTTGGATACCCATTGTACGGATTGGACTTCAAGGAATACAAAGATTTTCTTGTGTTGTGTGCAATTTTTAGTTGTTTTAGACAACAGTAGATTGAATATGGATTGATTTCTACACTATAGTTCGTGCATGGATTAGCTTAGTTGTTTTTATTGTTTTGTGAGCCATTGGTTTGGCATTTTGAAGTTCTTTCTTTACTTTTTGTATATATTATTGTTTTTGCACTATCATTGGTTCAAACCAGGCAGTTTGTAAAGATGGAGGTCTAACTCACTACCCCACCGTTCATTTTGTACGACCTCTTGGGGATAGTGAGTAGACTCCATGTACATAATGTGTGCAGGAGCTAGGGCCCTCAAAAGCAGAGGAAGTAATTTTAAAGTCTTGCCCTAGGCGAGCCAGTGGTGAGCCCGGCTAGGGAAGATACAGTTGCAAAGAACATCACTTGCATAGGTGTGAACCAAGAGCCCAATTAACTATTGGGAAATGCAGTTAGGAGTCTTCCAAGGAATCGATGAAGAGGAGAGGGTCGTGCCAATCCAAATGGAGGCCTAAAACTTACTGACTTGACAAGAAGCCAGAGAAGACCTTAAACCCTCCTAAAACCACTCATTTTGAGTTAGGGCAATGTATGGATGGGTGAGACCCTAAGACCCCAAAAATCTTAGAGAGGGTGGTAAATGATCCAAGATTACCAAGAAAAGTTGCAGGGTTACTTTGGAAAGAAGTGGAGAAAATCCCTATTTTCTCGAAGTAGGAGACCTAATAGGGCTATTAGCCATTAGGCCTGTTTTGAAGCAATTTACAGAAATCGACTGTCTAATTGAACCAAGAGGGACTCTTAACACCCCTAGTTGATCAAATTGGGAAGTTACAAGACACCTCCTCACCTCTGCAAGATTACCTTACACCAAAGGAGGTTAAAGGCCTTTAAGAGAGTTTATGGCCAGGGAGTAAGAAGTTAATATGTACCAAGTAAAAGACTTGGTTTGATGAATCTTTCATGGTAGTTAGGTTGGCCAAGGAGACCAGGGGATCAACAAGACTCAAAGATCCTATAGGCACATAGGTGTGCAGAGAAAGCACCCTTAAGTCTTTTGAAAGACTAGGAGCATGAGCTTGTGATTGGCTCATCCAACCTCCCTATCACTTCCTATGGGTCATGATTGTATTGTCAAATATAAGGCCTTCCTTGACAATTCCAAGGATTGATTCACTTTTCTTCACCTTTTTGTTTTAGTTTTCATGCTTTGTAGATTGGAGAAGATGAATTACATGTGATGCAATTGCATGTAATTCGATTACATGTCCTCATGACATGTAACCCAATAATTCTTCTCACCTAGTTTACCGGGTCAAAGTGGTTGAGTTGCTTCCACTTTTTCCTCCTTTTTCTCATTTCTTTTCCTATAAAAGGAATGCCCCTCTCATTGTAAAAACCATCTTTATTTTTATGCAAGAAAGCTCTGCCAAACTTGTGCAAGCATAACTGTGATTATGTAGTACTATTTTGGAGAAAAGTAAATAGAAAGAAACAGTTGGAGCTAAAGTTGTGACTGAGTGCAATTGCGGTGAATCAAATTGGAAGCTGTGATTGCAATTTAGTTTTACTGTCTTTATATTTATGTATTCTTGTGTTTTATTAAGAGCAAAGTGAATATCAGAAACAATTGGAGCCGAAGCTGTGACTGGGAGCAGTTGTGGTAAATATAAAACTAGAAGCTGTGACTGTAGGTTATATTACCATCTTATTTTCACGCACTTTGTTAGAATAGTTGTAAAATCTCTACTTTTGGAAGTCTGTGCGCCCCAATGGTAGAGGTATTTCTTATAGATTAAATAAAATGGTCTTAGAGCCAAGCTGGTACTGTTTCCAGCTTTTAGATAGAACTATAGTTTAGAGATTAAAGCTTTGCCCATTACTCACTCCTCGGGTAAGTGGATTCTTTCTTGAAAGATAAGAAGAAGGAATATTTGTAACATCCTATTTGATAATCTCTTAACTTCTTGCTTACCTTGAGTTGATCCAAGGAACGGTGAGAAGGGGGAGCCTTCCCTTTAAGGTAGGAGAGACATTGTCCCATACGCTGTGGCTGGTATACCTATTTTGCGACAGGATTTTTTCCCAAAACTGTTGGTTGCAAAATATCCATCCAACAGGGTGAAAGAAATGAAATTCTGTAAGACAGGTCTAGCATGTTTGGGTAACAAGAATGGGATGATGCTTTGCAGTTTATGTACTGATTCAGTTTTATAATCTATTCTAATTGAACCCAGTGGTGAACGAATGTCTCTCTTCTATAATTTCCTAATGTAACCTTAACAACTCTTGGAATCTGATTGGTTTATGATATTTTTTGTGTGCAGTTATCAGGTCAAGTGTCCCAAAAATGACCTTGGACAATGTTTTTGAGCAAAAAACCGACTTGGCAAAAGCTGTCAAGAATGAACTTGAAAATGTAAATATCGCAAAGACACAATCATTGCATTTTTTTGACCGGTTAAAGGATACATTCATTTCTAGATCATTTTCAAAATAATAATTATACTTCTATATGCTCACTGTTTTGAGAAAAAAAAATTATTGCTGCAATGCTTGTTTCCTTGCTTGATCCACTGAAAAAACTTATTGCTTTCAGTATTCTTTCTCCTTTTTGTTTGGCAACAGGCAATGACAAATTATGGGTTCGAGATAGTTCAGACACTTATTGTTGATACAGTTCCTGATGCAACTGTTAAAAGAGCAATGAATGAGATAAATGCAGGTCAGGTTTTTTTACAACTTTTTATATTCTTTGAATGGCAGAAATTTCCATTTTCCAACAAGTGGATAAAGAAATGACAGTAGCCAAATTTGCCTAATCGGGACTCTGCATTAAATCAATTTCATTTTTCCTATGTTTTGTAGTCTTCTATCTTATTTTTTCAATAGGAAAAAAACTAAATTCTTCTTTGCATTGATATCATTATTTCGGGAATGCAAGGGGCCCTGGCCTATGCCTGAATGTTTTCACAAATTTGTAGACAATTATTATGATTATAGATTCCAATTTGTTTAGAAGTAGTTATAACGTCTTTGAGCTGTAAATCATCTACTTATTTTTTTAGATATTGAATAGAAAAAAATATTTTTTTGAGTTGTTTATGAACTGCAGGTTGATTCTGATTGCACTCTGCTTATTTGGTTTGTTTTTATAGTTTTATTCTTTTTCCTTTACTTCATCTCAAATAGAAATGCTTGTGGAGTGTAGCTGCAAGACTGAGGGCAGCAACAACTGAGAAAGCTGAAGCAGAGAAATTTGTTCAAATCAAACAGGCTGAAAGTGAAGCAGAATCAAAATATCTGTCTGGATTGGGCATGGCTCGTCAACGGCAAGCTATTGTTGACGGTCTTAGGGACAGTGTCTTAGCTTTTACCAGTAATGTTCCTGGAATAAATGCAAAAGATGTCACAGATTTGATCCTTGTAACACAATATTTTGACACAATGAAGGAGATAGGGGCCTCATCAAAGTCATCATCGGTGTTCATCCCTCATGGACCTGGTGCTGTTCATGATATTGCTAAGCAGATCAGTGATGGTTTGCTGCAACGACAACCTGCATAGTGGCACTCCTGTGATTCAAACTTTAAAAGATCATTTGTCTTGTATAGGCTAAGTGTTTTCATCTTTTCTGTAGATAGAAGTTCTGTACATCTCAAAATTTGTAGGATGTCTACTGTTTCTGGGATTATGTGATTGTGTTTTCTTCTTCTTACTGTATATTGAATATGATCTTGTGAAAATGGGAAACATGTATTTTGCATGATTTTTTGAAATACCAGGGGGTATTGTTAGGAACAAGGAATTTTGAGACTCTGGAGTATTGTAATAGCACTGAACAAGGACTTGTCCAAGGAGAAAGGTAGAGTTTTATGTCTAGCATTAAGGTATATTTGAAATGTTTGAGTCCTATACATGGAAAACCAAGTTTAATATGTTATTTCTTTAAACATTGTTAGTGCTAAATGAAAAAGATTGCCTAATTATATTTATTTGTGCTTTTTCTACTTTTAGGTTTGGAATGTTAGAAATCAAGTCAACTTACCTTAATATTCAATTTTGTTTTCCTCCTACTCACTCATTCTTTCTGGTGATGTACTATGCATTGAGGTATGAACATGTTAGACATCAAAGTCTGATTCCCTCAATATTTTCCTTTCAGTTCCTTCTCCCTGATTATTCCTTTTGGTGAGTAACTACACATTCATGATCGTACTACCTAAATGAAAACTTATGGGTTTGTTAGGTTTTCTCATGGCTGGTTTGTGATTTTACCTGATGTTGGCTTGGAATTACTCTCGAGTAATTGATCATTAGTTCAAACTCAAAGGTTATATATGTTGGTCCTCACAAAGACACTGTGCTCTGCTCCATCAATCATAATCTGTTGTTTACTCTCTCTTTGCGAAGTCTCAATTATTTATTTTATTGTGTCTTGAGTTAGACTAGTTCCCATTTGTGTGTCACTAATCCATCTATTTGAAATGTGTTATTACCATCTTCAAAAATTAAAGAAAAGGTTTTGGAATCCTTGACTGCATTCACGATTAACCTGGTAGTGTTGCTTACAATAATGACTTCCCAAAAATAGTATGCTACACTTGAGGATTTGTAGTCTGCAGATTTATGCAATCCCATTGGTGGCTCCTGTATTGGTGATAATTCTATTGTGAACTTGTTACATCATGTGGTTAGCAACAAGAACTGTCCATTTAACTGTATTGTTGTGGTGGTATCTTTCCGTGATTTGTATTGATATGGCATTGACATCTTGTGGTTTGCCAAGGAATTTATATGATTTTTGTTTCAAAGAAGGGAGCTTTGCTAATTTATCTTTGACAATAAGGTTTATGGTATTTGCTTTGTAGCATTTGGCCTCATTTTTTGTTTCCACAAAGTGTTTTGTTAGTGGCTGCAAACATCGTTTGACACATTGATGAATTAATTATATTGATGTCAAATATTTTTTTTTTAAGGCAAAAGTGGCTAGCCACTATAATATTTTATTAAACTGATTCAACAAGGTCGGCTGGGAAAGAATCAGTGAAGAAAACCCAGCGTCATCCCTAAAATATACATAGCTTTATATATTTAAAAGTTTGATTACAAAGGGTGTAAAAACTACCACCCATCGGAATGCCAAAAGCAGAATATCAACCTATCCAACTACTATATCAATTCTAGATTTTCAACAGTTTCCACGATGTCAAACTATATGTCCAGCAAAAAGATCAAAAAACTCAAGAAACATATCCTCATTATCATTCAACCATATCATCGTAACCACGAAGGAAGTTACTGTCAAAATCAGGCAGAGCCTTCCAAACAGCATGATTATCAGAAGTACCTTGCCCACCATGCAAATCCCCACTATAAATACTATGAGGCCCCCAGCCAAAGCACATCTGAGAAGAACTATGGGACCAACCCAAACCAGCATGATCCAGCAATCTTTTCACCCTCAATTAGTTTTTTGAGAGCAGCATGTTTCTCGATTATGGGTAAGGGATGAAGTGATGAAACAAGTAATCCATCACAACCCAAATTCGATAGATAGTCCGCAACTTGATTCCCTTCCCTGTAAGTATGTGAGATACAAACATCCTTACATTCATCTAGAAGCCTCCAGATCTGATTAAGAATATACTTTAACTTCCAAGAAAAGATACTCCTATTGATACATGCATCAATAATGACAAAAGAATCTCCTTCAATATGTAGCGAGCGGAAGTTACCCTGTTTTGCTAGTATGAGACCTGCTAACAGAGCTTGTGCCTTTGCCATATTGTTTGTATTAATAGGCAAAGGAGATACTGTAATTGCCACAACGTCTCCATTTGAGTTTCTAATACACGCACCCAAACCAGAAGGTCCAGGATTTCCTTTGGATGCGCCATCGAAATTCAGCTTCCAATAACCCACATCTGGAGGTCTCCAATTTGTTTGCTTGCGGGATAAGGAAGAAGTGGATGCATTACTGATTTTCCAACCATCTGGAATAAATAAGTGTTTCCAGTTTTGAACAACTTGAGAGTCCCAAGAAGTAACAACAGGATTAAATTTTGCCTTTTTCAAGCTTGAATTTGTCACCTCTGAGATAGATTTTTCAATTCCCTCCAAAACAAGTTCTAATGAGTGACACTCTTTTCTGAAAATACGTTTATTTCTTTCCCACCAAATAGCCCAAACTACCAAAGCCGGGATACATTTCCAAAGATTTGCAAATAAAGAATTTTGATAAAGAACTGGCCAAGCTTGAAAAAGGTCCCAAAGACTATTTTGGAGAGGAGTACTATAATTCAGTTTATTCAAAACAAAGCTCTAGCAATGATAAGCAAATGTGCAGGAGACAAAAAGGTGGTCCATTGATTCTTCACACTCATCACAAAAAACACAATTGAAAGAGGGGGCAATATGCAGCCTATTCAATCTGTCACTAGTCAAAATCCTGTGTTTTAGTGCAAGCCAAGAGAAACAACTTGCCTTTGGGAGCACAATATGATTCCAACAGAAAGAAAAAGCCCTGCAAATAGCTTTATTCGAAACAATTTGCTGCAAAATTTTATACCCCTCTTTGACCGAATAATTGCCATCCTTAGCTGGGGCCTAAAAGATCCTGTCTTGAGATCCAGAGAAGAAAACTTGCCTGGAAGCCAAAATATCTTTGAATTGACAAATTTCTTGATGTGATAATGGTAATACAGCCGGGTCTTTCCAAAACACTTTCCCTGAAACTTCACAAACATATGCCACATATTGATTAAGTTGAGTGCCCCAGTGAAGTTCTGAGACTTCAATAATATTTAGAGAAATCACACTTTTGGAAATGGGAATTTGTCCATTCCAAGAATCTCTCCAGAAGTTAACTCTAGTACCATCATTAACTTTCCAAGAGACATAATTTACCACAATATCACAAGAGGCAATCATGAAATCCCAAACAACTGAACCTTTTGGAGGATCCAAAATAGAAAGAATTCTAGAAGGATCATTATTATCTAGATACTTTTGTTGCATAATTTTGCACCAAGTGGATTGAGGTTTATAATACATTTGCCAAATCAATTTCCCACCAAATGCTTCATTTCATTTGGTAAGATCATGCACACCTGCCCCTCCAACTTGTGGAATTTGTGACATATCCTGTAAAGAAATAAGTGGGATCTTGCGAGAGTCATCCATATTACCTGTCCAAAGGAAGCCCTTAATCATTTTTTGAATTTGAGCCAAGACTTTGGAGGGAGCCTTAAGAACAGCCATATAATAATTTGGAATTGCAGCTAAAACTGATTTAATCAGCAACACTCTCCCAGCCAAGGACAACCATCTAACTTTCCAGGCTGCAATTCGACTCTGAATACACTGAATGACAGACGACCAATACGAAGATTTGTTTAAACCCATAAAGAAAGGAATGCCCAAATATACTGAGGGTAAGAAATCTTCAGTAAAACCCAAAATCTGTTTAATTTTGTCAGAAACCACTTTATTTGTATTAAAAAAATAGATTTTTGACTTTTGAGCATTAATGGCTTGACCAGACACTGCTGAATATAAAGTGAGAACATAAAGGATATGCCGAGCCTCCTGAACATTTGACAATCCAAATAATAATGTATCATCCGCAAAGAGGGAATGTGTTATAGCAATATTTGTACCCGCAATAAGAGCACCATACCATTTGTTGAGCTTATGGTGGTGTGAAATGGACCTGCTAAAGGCTTCAGCCATAATGATAAAAAACACTGAAGATAGAGGATCTCCCTGTCTGACCCCTTGAGTAGAAGAGAAGAAGCCTGCAGGTTTACCATTGATTAACACTGAAAACTAAGCACCTGAAATACATGCCTTAATCCATTTACACCAATCTCTAGAAAAACCCATTTTGGACAGCACTTGTAGCAAAAATTTCCAACAAACCCTATCATAGGCTTTCATCATATCAAGTTTTATTACAAAATTTGAGGACTGATTTGAATTTATTGAATGAAGAACTTCATGTGCCACTAGTGCCCCTTCCATAGTTTCCCTTCTCGGAACAAAACCACCTTGTTCAGGTGAGATAATGTTAGGAATAAGATGCTGCATTCGAAGATATATAGCTTTAGTTATGATCTTATAGGATAGGTTACATAGTGAAATTGGCCTAAAATCCGCAAATGTTTGAGGGTCCTTGATCTTTGGAATAACTGAAATATTTGTGGTGTTAAAATACTTGAGCATACATTTGCATCTTCTTGATTCTTCTACAGCTGCCAATAAATCCCATCCAATGATATCCCAGCAACTTTGATAGAACAAAACAGTGAAACCATCTGGGCCTGGGGCTTTATCAGGAGGAAAAGAGAAAACTTCCTTACGAATTTCTTGAATAGTAAAAGGTGCCATCAGCATATCATTATCTTGGGAAGAGATCATCTTTGGAATAGAGTCAAGAAGTTCGTTTACTTGTGAGGTAGAAGGAGAAGGCATTATATCAGGTGCAAGGAGATTCTTAAAAAATTTCACCCCTTCATTTCGAATAAGATTTTCATTAGTAAGGAGATCACCTGAGATAGCATCTTTGATCTGAAATATTGAATTGTTGACTCTCTTTTGTGTAGTTGAAGCATGAAAAAATTTAGTATTTCTATCACCATCTTGAAGCCAGAGCTCTCTAGACTTTTGTCTCCAATAAGTTTCCTCTCTAGCACATAACTCATCCCACTCTTGCTGTAGATTCTTCTGGGAAGCATATGTTTCTTCATTCATACCATTTTGGATAATATGGTTATACACTTTTTCTAATTGTAGTCTGACAACTGATTTTTGAGAAAAAACATTTTTGAATACCTGCTGATTCCAAATTCTGATTTGAGATTTGAGATATTTTAACTTCATAGCAAATTGATGCATTTTAAATCCATCCACAGGAGGAGCCTCATTCCACCAATGCTGAACATTATTCAAAAATTTTGGATGTCGAAGCCACATACTTTCAAATTTAAAGGATGAATGAAATTGAATATCATTGCATTTGTCTTTATAATTGAGAGTTAAAGATAGAGGAAAATGATCAGATCCTGGTGATGAGAGAATATTTGATGAAATATCTGAACAACTCAATTTCCAGTCAAGTGACAAGAGAAACCTATCAAGACGAGCAGCAATATGTGCAAACCCAGACCTTTTGTTTGTCCATGTAAAAGATCCATTTCTTGGATGTATATCCATGAGATTATTGTTATCCACAAAACAATTAAAATCTTGAAGAGTTTTGGGAGGTGGAATGATACCCCCTGTTTTCTCTGCTTGAGATAATAAAGCATTAAAATCTCCTCCTATAACAACCTGCTGTAATTTTTGAACCCGAAGAGAGTGAGTGATTGTTTCCCACAAACATGCTTTATCCTGAGATGAAGAAGGTCCATAAATGTTAACCAGAATAAAAGATATGTCAAATGCAGAGATATGAAGCATCTGCCAATTATTATCTTGCTGGATGAGCTGAGCATTAACTGTAAGAGGATTCCAAAGTGTTGCAAGACCTCTAGACGCTCCTATTCCCTGAGCATGAAAAGATTTCCATCTTTGCCATTTTGCAATTGTTTTATCAAAATTTTGTTGAGATAACTTGGTTTCCTGGAGCAAAATAATGTCTGCATGCATAGAGTCAATGACTTGTTTGATTCTATGCCTTTTGTCAGAGGCATTAATGCCTCTGACATTCCATGAATTGATTATCATTATGGACAAGGAGAACACCGTGTTCTCCTTGTCAATCTTTTAGAGACAGTAAAACTACTATCCAATGTTGTTTGAATACCAGCAGCAATTTCATTCCTAGTTTTAGAACCCTTTGGTCTGCCTCTCGTCTTAGGAGATTTTGCATTGGAGATTGCTTTGGACGGAGTTTGTAGGATTGATAAAGGCTGAATCTTGAAAGTGTCTTGATCTCCAATAGTAGGTACACCATCCTGTAAGGATTGAATTTGCTCCTGCTGAAAGTAGGGATCTTGAGGAATCATGTCAGTAGATTGTTGAACTTGCTGATAAATACTAGACTCCAGCCCCAAAGAGTCTTCAAGGGATAAAATTTCACCTAAAGCACCACTAAACTGAGGAACTTGGACAGAATTGCTTTTGATATCTGAAATCTGACTCGGGACCAATTTATTCCAAAATTGAAATTCTCTGAGCAATTTATCAAGCACAGGCGAGATATATTCTTTATCATATATACCTTCTTCTCTTGCAATACCAAAAATGATTGAAGTGGCAATTTCAGATGTAATTTGTTCACAAATGAGTCTCAATACTACAGGAGAAGGTTGGATTGATAAGTGCCGAATAGGCCATGTAGAAATGGAGAAACTCCTATTCTTTAGAGTAATCAATTGCAATGAGTTTGGAACCAATAATTGGTGAAATTCAGGCAAAATAGATAATCTTGAAACTACATCTGAAGAGGAATCCAAACCAGAGGCTGGAGCATCCAACAGAAACACTTTAGTGCTGGAAAGAACCTGCTGGAAGAAGACCATAATCCGAAGCATATGTTGAAAATAAATCATATTCATGTATCTGAGAGCAGATGGGTCTTGTATCTGTAGACCATTGTGAAGATAATCAAAAATATATTCCTGATCTCCTGAGTTTGATCGTGTGTTGTGCATATGATTATGTATATATTCCTGTTCTCCAGGCTGAGATTGCATGCATTTGGGCATATGTTCCAAAGTGCATTGATCATCCTGCTTGTAGGCTTTTCGAGAGCAAAGATTTGGATCAGAACAGTGATCTGAACATACTGATAAAATATCCATATGACCAGTTTGGCACACGTTGCTGAAATGACCAAGATTATCTTGAAACTTATTAACTGTAGTTGCATCCTGTATCTTAACTGATTGTGACCAATTACCCCATTTAGATATGAGAGATATAGAGGAGGGAAAGGGTTTGCGCATATCAAACAGCAAGCAAACTCTAACTTCCAAATGTGGGCATTCAAATGGAATAAGATCATGTTTTAAGAAAATACCCAACTTGTTAGCAATAATTTCAATTATCTCAGGGTCACGGTATTCCAATGGCAATTGCGGAAAAGAGATCCAATGGGGAAAAAATTGAATAGATATGTCACATGGATTGAAATTTGGAACCCACAACAAAGTGTATAAACCGATTCCATGACAAAACCAACCTTTTTGCTTATGAACTCAATCTCTCTGTTCCTTATTGGCAAAAAGGGCAATAAAATTGATGTCAAATATTATTGGTGTGAAAGGAAGAAATTGTAATTAGTTGAACTTCACAAAACAATATACTAAGAAATGTCATTAGTTAAAAAACAAAACCTTTTTACTATGTGTATTCATTTATGTTTGTAGAGTGATTGTCGTTGTGGACGCGATTTCCTTGGAAGACTTATTTGTTTTGAAAATTGTATATCAGTTTGTTTGGTTGACTTCCTTTTCCTAGAATGAGTAGCAAAGGGGAGTTTGGAGCAAGGTACAGGCTTGCAATCAGAGCGAATCATTTAAGAACATGTAGGGAAACATGTACGCATTCAAACTTTCTTCCTTTAAAATATATCTCTGAAACTCGTAGGCATTTAATTCCTCTCATTTTCTCTATCAAATGTTATGTCAGTAGCAAAGTTTGGTGTTATTTTTGAGGTGGGTCACCGTGGAACAATGCTCATTCTTGTAGGAACTTTGATTCATGATATTGATTGTGAGAATAGAGGTGGTGCTTTGCTAGTCATTTGGTAGGTTAACACAGTTTGTAAATATTAAAAAATTCTATATTTCAAAATTTCGTAGAAATTTCAATTTTGTTATGGTAGTGTCTTAACTGCACCGTGTTTGGTCACTTGGTGGGGTCTACCCTCTGCACGATAGTCTTGCTTCTACATGGCAGTAGACTGACAGATTAGTGGCAAGATTTTAGTACGACTTCATGACCCAATAAACCTTTTAAATATTTCAATTAGTGTGAGTGGCACGAGCTAAGTTGGTTTTTTAAAGATTCTTTGATTTGAGTAGGTTTGTTTGGCTTCTTGCTCGTGGGTCTATGATGTCCCAACTGGACAGTGACAAGTGACCCTCGCATACAGCATTTCATTTAAAATGACCGGTTTTTGTATGTTTGTAAACCCCACAATTCATTTGTAGATCAACAAGTGAATTTTAGTGGGGGTCCTGCCTATCCTATGAGGAAACTTCTCTATTGAGATTTGTTCAATGGTTGATTGAAAAGGCAAATGAGTAGCATAGACGTAGCACAAATTTGATGTTCTCTCCATTCTACAAATTTTGAGAAGCAGCAATTTGTTATATCACATGCAAGACACTTGAAGACAATTAAATACGCTTGGGGACAATTGAAGAATTTGTATGCTCAGACGAATAATTCCAGAGTTTAGCTAAGAAATTGAGTGGTGTTGGTTTGATTTTTATGCACATTCAACACAGAATAAAATATCAAAGGTACTCTATCCTCTCTTGAACAAAATATCCAATGTGCTAAATTATGTGATCACAAAATTAACTTCAAGGTTCTAAATGTAGGCAATTTTGTTATTTGGGATAGACTCAATTGGTTTGATATATGTCGGTGACCCAAGGGGGACTTATGTAATTGTTCTAGGATTTTTGCTCAATTCCAAGTTTTACCAACTTCCTTCAACACTTTTAATTTGAATGATACTTCTTTGAGCTCTCTGGACTTGCTTGTACAAGAACATTTGAAAATAAAATGCAAAAGAGGAGGTTTTAGGAAGATAATTCTAACCCTAAACTAATCCTATGAATTCAAGAGACCAATAGTACAAAGGTGAAATCAAACCCATCTTTGCTTTGCCAATTTCAACTACTCCACAAAGATGATGCAATCGTCTAAGGTACCTAATAGATTTTCACGTTACTCATGTTAACCAACATTTTGAACAATGAACAAAGTAATAGAAGTTAAGTTTATCATTCATCAGTTCAAGCTAACCTTACAATACAAAAGAAATTCATCCAATCATAAAAGGTATGAACTTAACAATTTCACCATAGGCAAAACTATCAATCCTTCATTCATCTACTAACAACTTGCAAAATAAATCTATTCTAGTGAGAAAAAGAGGCCATGCTAACTTGCGAAAGCAAACAAGTATTCACCAAACTTCAATGAATTTTGTTTATTAATTAAGCAATATCTTTGCAACAATTTATTTGGAAATCTCTCTTGCAAATTGAAAAAAGGAGGGGTTATATAGGAGTCACATTACAAACAACGGTCCAAATTGGTTTGAAATAAATGGCTGAGATCATTTTACAATTAGGGTTTGCTAAGCATAATGCAAAAAATAGAATATTATCATTATTATGAGGAGCAAGAAGCAATGCAAAAATTAGATGACACCTAATCATCTAACAAACTATCCTCTAGAATTTGGTTTCCCTTATCTCTTTCCTTGATGGCATATTTAAATGAATTTGGTCATCACTAACTTGAGCTCATGTGACACTTGGAAAGACATCATGGTGAAATTCTATCACATCCAAACTTTCTGCACATGCATCACAGATGTTTTCCCAATAAACTTCCTATTTCTAAAGATTGCCCATGAAGACATGTTATCACCTAATAAGAGAACCCTTGTTGAGTAAACTCGACCTATTGGTGAACATGGGAAGCTTCCTTGATTGTGGGCTCAGATAGTGGAAGCTAACCTCCAAAGTAAGTTGGTTCTTATTGGCACCTCACTTGAAACTACCTAAAACTAAGAATTGTGTTGAGTAAAGGATTAGAAGGAAAACATAAAAATGAAATCTAATTCCTAAAGGTGATGCACCAAATACTTCACTTGACTTGCACAACATACCCTCTCACAACTTGACTCAAAACTCAACAACTCATTTCTGCACATGTTCTTGCACTAACAATTTATAAGAAGATCATGGAATGATCACAATCCTAATAGGAAGAAAACTTATCCTCACAACTCCAAATTTTTTTCTACCTTGATAAAACTTACAACTTGCAAGAAGACACATACTTTTGCATAAAGGTTCTTTTTGGTAAGGCACAATATCAAGGAAAAGAAGAAAAGATGTTACAAGAGACTGCACTAAGACACTTAGCACACAAAATAGAAGAAAATGAAAAGGCCCAAAAGCTTTATTGATCATCAAAATGTGAAAACTCTGTCATACATCTCAGTACCTGAGTTACAAAACTCCATTAGTCTCTGTCAAGAACTCAAAAAGTTACAGAACAACAAGCTAAAAGGTAAGAACTGCTTCAAAATGAAGCCTTAACACATATTTATGTTTTTTTCTATCCAATTGCATCATTAATGCAAACAACAAATCTCTAGTTAGATGTAGTCAGTCAGGCCTATTTTGAGCCCCTCAAATAGCTGTAAAAAGGCATAAAAGTGACCAAAAAGTCATGCCCATTTAATTCCTCCATTAAAACCCTTTATTAATGCAGTCTTATCCTTAAAAAAAACTCATAAAGAGCTTCTAAAAAGCAATAACTCCCTATAGACTTTAGCCCCATCCTTAAGATTTTGGCACTTTGTCATAACTTTGCAAAAAAATATCTCCTTGAGGACCAACAATGAAGACCACCAATGCATTAGCAATTACTTTGATAGCATTATAACAATAATTTCAACAAGTCTCTTCCTACTCTACTCTATCTCTAATCTAATGAGTTACAAATGAGGACTTGACCTTTTATAGTACTCTGAGTATAGTGAAGGGCCATGACCAATTCAAGATCAAGGGGCAAGATCAATTCAAGATCAAGGGTCAAGATTATGCCAACAAAGCCCTAAGATAACTACTAGCTACGAGCATTAAATGCTTGTCCAATTACAAAAAAGTACCACCATGTGATCCAATGAGAAAATTGTTAAGGATATAGCTTCAGTCATATGATGCACAAATGCTTGGATATATTGATGACAATAGTCATCATGATCTATAGTATGCTTGGAAAATTCAGTAACATATGTGTATGTGTATATGTGACATTAGATACATGCACATACACCCGTACATACATGTATTCATTTATTCATGAACATGGTACTATACTGCAAATCATGGTGAGTACTATCATCTATACATACATGTATACTCATGCATGACATATGAAACCAAGAAATTGAGTAAACTATGAGACCGATTCAATTATCATATGTACATATATATATATATATATATATTAACTAATAATGGTATTATTACTCTACACACACACACACACTATAAATACAAAGTTTCAATATATATACTTATCAAGGGTATATTTTGATTATTTGATAAGTTCGCAGATCACAAAAGTTTGAGGATTGCTCTCAGATCTTTGACATATACTTTGACTCGGGTATATTCTACCTTTACTCTTGCATATTTATATTTTGGCTACAAAATAGATCAGAAGTAGTTTTAATTTATATCAACATTGTTGATTCCCTGCATAAAATTTATCAACATATAGAGCATTAAAAGTGATATATTTGCATCAATATTATTTGTGAAAAATAAAGATAATATTCAACAATATTTTTCTTTGTATTAAAAGATAAAAAGAGTTAAATTTCTATCTTCTCAAATCTGATTACACTAACAAAAATGACATTGTTTTGGTAGACTAATGAGAAAATAGGCTAGGTCGAAGCATCAAGTGGACTCCACATGTACAATTGGCATGATATGATTGGATGTACTTGGACATGTGCAACAAGAGCCTTCTGATTGGGTGAAGACGAATGGGTGCCACCTTAGCATGCTTACCTTGTAAACTTGATTAATCCTTTAGTGACGAGGAAATATCTCTTGATACTCAACATTATCAAGTCCTTGAATGTTTGTGATGGCTCATACTCCCAAATTGATTCATCTTCATTAGATTTCTTCATCCTTTCTCATTTTGGCTTTTCAACCTTGATGTTCTGAAGGCTTCATGTAACTGAATTATTCCACTTGGTCCAATTGAGCTTTGATTCCCAAAGGTAATTCAAGTTGGTGATAATATTCCTCCACTTGTAGTCTTGATTTTTCTTGTGCACAATTTGTTCTTTGAATTCCACTTTGATAATCTAACCTTGAACCACCTTCTTGTTTGAAGTTTTATCTTCTTTGATGGAAGGTTGACCATTTGTGAATTCTTGCTTGAAGTCCTTAAGCTTGACCTTGCCACCATCCTTTGTTCTCCAAGCATCTCCTTCTTCCAAAATCACCTTGCAAAACAAAGGAAAAAAACTGATATTAAACTTGCAAAAATGATAAAGAAAACATGATTAAGGTACTTCTATGGAAAATTTAACTTGATATTGAATATGTACCCATGCAAGCTTCACATGAAAGTCTATAAATTCCTAATTTCAACTTGATTTATATTCAAATTTATCTTATTTTATGAGTTTTTAGCCAATTCTGGATCTGATTTTCACGGGATGGTAGCTTAGTTACAATTCAAAATGGCCAAATTTGTGAAGGGAAGCATCGTGGAGTGCAAATATGAGTAGGAACAAAGGGCATGAATTAGGGGTGCTTCATCCACAAGTGGACATGGGCTAGCCTCTTTTACATATTTCTTTGTAATTTCACTTCAAACTTATTTCATATTCATTATTTTTCTTAACAATTTCACTTTGACCTCCAAGTTTTGATCAATAATATTTTCTTGAAAGGTTTGATGTTTGCATTTTGTTGGAGAGGTTGATCTTCTTAGCACCTCAAACTAGACTCAACTTTGAACAAAAACTAATTTAAAGCCTTAATTCCATATTTTTTTGATAAAACAAAGCCAAAGAAGACAAAATTTTCTCCTAGTTTGATGGAGAAAATCTTGGGGTCTTTTTCCAAGAGTGGACAAAAGAGGGTCGAAATCGAACCCCTCCTTGTCCAAGCTTGGGCAAGAGGGGGTCAAAATTCGACCGCTCCTTGTCCCTTCCTTATTAACAAGGTTTCTTGGAGCTCCATTTTCATTCTTCATTTGCAATCTGACTTTCTTTTTCATTTCTCTTTCTCATTTCATCTTCATCAAGGTCACCAAAACTTCATGTTTTTCTTACCCCAAAGTCAAATCAGATTAACTTCCCCTTTGATAATTATTTTGATTTATCCTTTTCTTGGTTTCAATCTTGTTAAGTGTTCTCCTCTCACATATTTTTTTTATTTTCAACATCTCACTTAACTCTTATTAGATGAAAATACTTAGCTTCCAACTCGGACTTGCTCATATAATCTAGTTCTAGACTTCCAACTTAATCACGTTCGCCACTTGATCAAGAACTACATTCCTTATTCGGGAGATTATTAGCAATTTAAGTTGTCATTAGTGTAAATCACAAACACCATTCCCACCGATAAAGGTTCACCGGTAGTCCACTCACATTACTTTAAAGGCACCACTAGACTAAGAAAAGGAGATGCACTGGTAGACCGAACTAAGTACATTGTACCGGTCTATTATTGCATACAGAGATAAACTGGGTATGAGATTTATATCGGTCTAACTGCATAAAGATCCACATCGGATTCTGGGAGCAGTTTGAGTTAAAACCGAAATATGTGGAGAATCTACCGCTCAGAAGTGGAGTTAGCTTTTTAATAGGAGTTAGCTTTATTTATTACAGATGTTTTTCAAGGTAAACTCTAGATCAGAATGCAAAGATTTTTGCTAGTTGCATGATTTTATGTTGAGTTTACAGCCTGGCGGTTCTATGAGTTAAGGGTTTCATTAAGGTGAACTCTTGTATAAATACAGGTCATAAGACGCAAGAAAAAGTGTTGTTGAGAGTTGTTGGATAAAGAGAGCAGAGAAGAGATATCTGCACAGAGATCACAGTCACCTGTGGTGAAAGGCAAAGAGGCAGAAAAGATTTCAACATGTATGATCTAATTGGACAATCAGTGTCAATTCAGATCATTTCTTTTACAAGGTGTGGAAGCAAATTGAAATCCCTCTATCAGGGTGAACCCTAATCAGTTCTTTGTAAAAATCCTTTAACCGGGTAACATCTTTGTTGATGTTGAAAGTCCTCTAACTAGGCAACTCCTAACAGAGTTAAGATCTTAACCAATCTTCTACCAAATCCCTTAACCAGTTAGCACCTTCACCAGTGCTTTGTAAGATCCTAACAAGACGTCTTTACTTCTGTAGTAGTGAAGTTGTGAGCTCTATCTCACAGTGGTTTTTTCCTTCTAACTGAGGGTTTCCACGTATACATCTTGTGTTGATATGTGTATTTCTATTTATGCTTGTGGATGATTGTTTACATTCTACTTATCTTGGAAGAATAGTTAAACAAGTGTTGAATTGTAATAGAAATAGTTTTTACTGATTCACCCCCCCTCTCAGTAACTGGTTAGTAATAACAATTGGTATCAAAGCTAAGTTCTCTAAACTATAAAGATTAACCGCTTGAGAAAAAGATCATGGAGGATTACATGTATAAGAAATAGCTTGAGGAAGCCAACGAAATCATTGCCTCTTTGGAGAATAGGCTGAGAAGATCACTGCAAAAAGGAAGGAGCTGGCTCTGCACTTGAATGAGAGCAATGAGACTATTGATGAACTCTTTGTGTAGAGTGGATCTGATGAAATTGAGGAGGTAGTCTCTGAGCTCATGGAAAGAAACCAGATCCTAACAGGTCAGATCTCCAACCTTAAGAGGGAGCAAGAAGATAATGCCTTAAGGATGACTAAACTGATTGAGAAAAAGAGGAAAGTTGAAAATGAAAGAAACATAACAGTCAAGTCATTAGTAGCCTCTAAAAGAGAAAGGACCCTGGCAGAGGAAGCTGTAGGGGCAAATGATCTTGTCATCCTACAACTTCAAGAAGACATGCAAATTGTCACCCAAGTAAATGCCAACATGCTAAAGGGTTGGCATGATAGGGATGAAGCATGAAAAAGGTTGGCATTTGAGTTGTATCAATTAAAGGAATAGATGAAAGATCTTGAAGAAAGAAATGAAACCCTAAGAAGATACAACGAGAGCTCGGTCAAGCTTGATGAGCAACTTAAAGCTCAAAGAAAGCACAAAGATCCCACCGGTCTTGGATTCACCGATAAAGACACCAAAGAGACTGGTGAGTCTTTTGAGGCTAAGACAAGAAAGAAGGATAAGAAGAATCTGCTGGCACAAAAAGGTAAGAAGACTCTTAACACCTCTTGCAATCATTGTGGGAAACTAGGTCACAGGACAAGTGACTGCAGGAATGCACCGGTAAAGCCAAACAATAGTTACTGCAAAAATTGTTGCAAGTATGGCCACAAGACCAATGAATGCTGGTCAAGCCCCACAACTGTGTCCAGTGGAAGTAGGGGAAGCTTCAAGGGCTATTGCTACACATGCAATAAGTTTGGACACAAAGCTAATGAATACAGATCAAAGACAATGGCATCCAGATCCCCAAGATCAGTATTCACTAAGAGAAATAAGAACTGGAGCACAACCAACTGTGCAAACTATGGGACACACAGTCACAATGACTCTTGGTGTAAATCACCCAAAAATAGAAGGGTGAATCCATGGAAGGCTACCGAGATAGTCTGTTACTCTTGCAAAAAAGTAGGACACCTAGCGAAAGAGTGCAGGAATCGGTCAATGAGCAAAAGGAAAGAATCGGTTAATCCAGTAGAGAAGATCTCATCCTCAAATGAGAAGATCAATAAGGAAGAGAAGATTGAGAAAATAGTCAGGCAGATTTGGTTCAAAAAGAAATCAAAGAGCTCCATTGAGGAGAAGAAAGAGGAAATGTCATCATCTGTAGATGGTGATATCTCTTTAGCAAACTAAGTCGTAAAGGCTTAGAGGGAATCGGTAGACCATCTACCGTTCTTGGTAGAACTGGTAAGAATCAGACTCACTCAGTCTACAAGAACAACCAGACAGGTAAGCTTTGATCAATCAGGGTTTGCTAAACAAAAAAAAAGAAGCCCGAATACTAGTTGGCAAAAATGGAAAGAAAAGTTAGGTAAGGCAATTAATGTTGTAGCCATTTAACAATAGTTACTGTTATGCTCTAACTCTATAAAAGAAAGGAGAATTACTCATTTAGTTTTACTTTTCTATCTTTGTGATTAACGAATTCTTATGCTGAGTAATATTCTCACGCTTTGATCAATGTGAGCTACTGTTTGTAATACCGATCAAGCGACTTTCTATGTTAACCGGTTATCAAGAAATGACATCATCATCCTCTACCGTGAAGCTGATCAAGGGAAATCAAGCGGACTGACCTGCATATGATATTGTGGTAGTTTGAAACAGGGAAAATGATATGGCTAGTGTGCTGTCGTCTGTGCCAAACAGAGTCCTCTTGACCAAAGACATTACAACATTCATTCATGCCAAACAGGAAGAATTGGGAAAAACTTATATTCAAAGCGAGTACCTTGAGTTATGTGAAGAAGGGAGACTTCCTGATAAGTATGCGAAGCTGGTATCATCTGGAATTATCAATGGAGTATGCTTCCTGATCATCTTCCAGGAAGATTGCATTCAAATGGTTCTAAGCCATCTTCATGAACTGGGTTTCTGGTTCAATAAAGGTGTATGCAATCCAATTACTAAAGAAGATCTACATAGAGTGACCGGATACAGTGACTGAGGGGAAGCACTAACCCTAAGGACTATCTCCAATGTCATCATCAATAAACTAACAAAGTCAAGATTTGACGGTCGACTTATGATCGTGATCGACATTGAGGATGATGGAGTCCGCTTTGCATCTGCTGTGAAGAAGCTCAGAGTTGTCAAGAAGAAATCCATGAAGTATGAAAACCTGCTGGTATTTCTGCACTTCTACTATTTAAATTTCTTTGCAGGAATCAGAAAAGTGACTTGGGGAACCGATAGATCGGTCATGCATCAAATTAGTGAAATGGCCAACCAACTGGGAAACCAGTTAGGTAGAGTTATGACTAAACACTTTGAGGCATTTCAACTATGAATGCATACAAGAGAGAGGGTGCCATCAACCATTGTTGACGAATACAAATATGATGTATGCTTTCTGGTTACCATTGATAACTGTATAATTCAAGCCATGGAACCGAGAACCATGCACGCTCCTAAGCTAGGCTACGAGATCACCTCAAAGGCTGCTAAGGCATATGCAGATGCCTTGACCGAGGTAGATCTAGATCTCGGTGCTTACCGGTTTGGTACCCACGAAGAGATCTAGGAGAATCTAAAGAAGAGGGAACCGATTAAAAATGTCTACATAGAAAGGGCCCCCACACCAAAGAAGAAACTGGTGATAGAGCAACCCAAGACTCAAAGGAAGAAAGCTCAACCAGTACCCAGTACCCAAGAGGAAGAACAAGAGGAGACAGAGACAGAGGAAACAACTCCTTTGGTTAGAAAGAGGAAATCAGGTAAGCTGGTAAAGGAAGATCCACCGAGAAGAGCCAAGCCCACAATTGATGAATTTGTGGCATCATTGAAAGAAACTAGGGGAATGGGTTCAGTAAGGAGAAGACATCAATTTTCAAATGAAGAAGACATGAGAAAGATTGAAGAAGCAGTAGTGCATTGCATTCATAAGTATAATCTACATCCTACCGAACTTCACAGGATTGTACTAGAGGATCTCCTACAAATTCTTGAAGCTAGATGGAAAGCTTCAATGGACAAAGAAAATGAGCTGAGGATACGAGCTCTACTAGAGGTTTAGAACCACCTCACTCTAGAAGAAGTGACTGAACAAGTTGAACTGTATCAACAAGATTTCCTGACAAAGAGGAGGAAAAGTTAGATGCTCATAGGTGAAGCCGACAAGGTTCATGAGGAAGGAGTAGCCATTTGGACCAAACTTCTTTAGACCCAGTAGAAAGCAAAGGAAGCATGCCAAAGGACCACAGTTCCACTGGTCCCTGACACTGGTAAAGGAAAAGGAGTGCTTGGAGCTAAAGCACTAGTTAAGGAGAAGAATCCTTCAGAACTAGTAATTGTAGATATCATTGATGAACAAGGAAGTGATCCAGCTTGTCCAACTGTTCTAACTTCTTCGAAAAAGGTAAGCCTCGAAATATGACTATAGATGAAATAGTTGATGAGGTGATGGACTTTGGAATAATAGATAATGACACTAAATGGTATAGTGTGCTAGGAGAAGAGGAAAAATAATCAATTATAATAGCCACAGTGAAAAATTTTATGGACCACAACATAACTCCAAGGGACTATATAAGGTCCAAGTTTCCCCCATAATTAAATTCTAGGCTTCAGAAAAAATCTAGGTACAAACACTAGAATCAATAAGGAGACACTGTCTAAAGTTAAACCCTATCTCAGTAAAGAAAGAATCAAGCTTCTACTAGAAGAAGCATCAATGAACTTGGATACCAAGTGTAGAGTTGCCAAGATTGTAAATGGATTTGAAAATGAAGTCTATAAAGAGACTTTAGACTTCTGGCAGCAGTACAACTTCAATGCACTTGAGAATTTAGGTCCTCAGGATCAAACTGAATAGGTATAAGCACCACCAGTTCAATTCACTACTCATGAAGAACCTACAATTGGTAAGGTAAATGTTCAACTAGAGGAGTTCACATCTGGTGAACAGATAAATGTTAAATAGGTAGTTCCCCCAGTAGAACAAGAACTGGGAAATGATATCCCTATGGGAGAATTACATTCAGCTGAAGAGCAGCACAAGGAAGAAATTCCACCAGAAGTTCAATTTCAACAAGAAAATGATGCCCCATCTGAAGTTGAAGTGCAACCAGAAGAGGAAGCTCAAAATAAGGAAGAAGCACCTACCAAGGAAGACCTACCTAAAGAAGAGGCGCAATCGGAAGATGCAGCTCAATAAGGAGATGAAGAAAATAAGAAAAAGGACCAAGAAATTCTTGTACACACTGAGAAAGCTCAACTGAAACAGGAGCCCAAGAAAAAGGAACAAGCATATATCCCAAGCTCCTCCTCCTCTAAAAGAAAGTTATCATTTGTTGAGGATAAAGAAGTTAAAAGGAGAAAGGCCACCAATATAGTGGTTGACATCAACAAAATATCAACTAGGTAGCTAAAGGAGCTGACAAAGAGAAAACAAGACATGGTCCTGACCATTGTCAAGAATATATTGTGCAACTTCATACCTGATGCTGACATAGATGAAGATGAACCTGTGATAGATTAGCTGGAAGTCTTGGCACAAGCAATCGGTGATGACCTGACAGATCTAGAAACTATAGCCTTAGATCACTATGAGAAGAAGAGAATAGAGATTCTCCACAAACAAGTTGAAGATATCAAGGTAACTCTGTCATCCAACTTAAGAGTTGTTCAACAACAGATCCAAGTTGCAGGAAGTTTGATGACAAGAACTTCCAACTTTGAAACTTTCTTGCAAGATCTGACAGAGAAATCAACAAAGACTTTATAAGACATTAGAGCCTTGTCTTCTCAATTTGACATAAAAAATAAGTCTACAACAAATTTTAGCAGAGAAATCACAAGTCTGGCTCTAATTCTAAGAAAGACTACAGAAGAGGAGAATAAGAGAATCCAAGACATTATTAGATTTCAGTTATTTGTGGCCCCAACATTTGACTCCATGTAACAAACTACAACTTCTACAGAAATTCTGATCAATGAACTGGATTATAAAACTATGGAGGATATGGAGAACATCATTGTTTCTCTAAAAGCAGCCCAAAAGAACATTGAATATGTAATCGGTTAATGGGCACCGTTTCTTCATTTTGCAAATAATATCTATAAGGATATCTTCACTAAGCTACAAATGTGAAATCCTAAGTGAAGCTTAACCCTTTGTCCTATGGAGGCAAAAAGGGGAAGAAGAAGCAGAAGAAATGGGAAGTAGAATGGGAAGTAGGACAAAAGAGCTAAAGCCCTTGGACAGGGGAAGCAATAGTCAAGGGGAAGTCTACAATTAAAAGAGAGAAGAACTAAAGTGTATAGTACATAGGGTAACAATCTGATTACGAACATAATAGCCACAAAACCAAAATAGAAGAAAAAATAAAGCACTTTAACAGGGGAAGTGTGTTATAGAGAAAGGGAAGTGTGTTATAGAGAAAGGGAAGTGTGCTACAGAGAAAAGAGAAGTCTACAGATCAAGGTATAAATTGTGATAAGTAAGTGAGTATGGTTTTGATCATGGTTTTGCCACCAATGAAAAAGGGGAAGATTGTTATCAATTTAAGTTGTCATTAGTGTAAATCACAAACACTATTCCCACCGGTAAAGGTTCACCGGTAGTTCACTCACATTACATTAAAGGCACTGGTAGACTAAGAAAAGGAGATGGACTGGTAGACCAGACTAAGTACATTTTACCAGTCTATTATTGCATATAGAGATAAACTGGGTATGAGATTTATATTGGTCTAACTACAGAAGGATCCGCACTAGATTCTATGGAGCAATTTGAGTTAAAACTGGAATATGTGGAGCATCTACCGCTCAGAAGTGGAGTTAGCTTTTTAATAGGAGTTAGCTTTATTTATTACAAATGTTTTTCAAGGTAAACTCTAGATCAGAACACAAAGATTTTTTCTAGTTGCATGATTTAATGTCGAGTTTACAACCTGGCGGTTCTATGAGTTAAGGTTTTCATTAAGGTGAACTCTTGTATAAATACAGGTCATAGGACACAAGAAAAAGTATTGTTGAGAGTTGTTGGATAAAGAGAGCAGAGAAGAGATATTTGCACAGAGATCATAGTCACCAGTGGTGAAAGGAAAAGAGGCAGAAAATATTCAACAACCAGGAAAACTAAGGAAGAGATCAACATGTATGATCTAATCAAACAATCAGTGTCAATTCAGATCATTTCTTTTATAAGGTGTGGAAGCAAATTGAAATCCCTCTATCAGGGTGAACCCTAATCGGTTCTTTGTAAAAATCCTTTAATTGAGTAACATATTTGTTGATGTTGAAAGTCCTCTAACTAGGTAACTCCTAATAGAGTTAAGATCTTAATCGATCTTCTACCAAATCCCTTAATCGGGTAGCACCTTCACCAATGCTTTGTAAGCTCCTAACAGGGCATCTTTACTTCTGCAGTAGTGAAGTTGTGAGCTCTGTCTCACTATGGTTTTTTCCTTCTAACTGAGGGTTTCCACGTATACATCTTGTGTTGATCTGTGTATTTCTATTTATGCTTGTGGATGATTGTTTACATTCTACTTATCTTGGAAGACTAGTTAAACAAGTGTTGAATTGTAATAGAAATAGTTTTTACTAATTCACCCCCCCCTCTTAGTAACCGGTTAGTAATAACAAAGATCAATTGGTTTGGCTCCAAGATAGGCAAGATTTTCTTAAAATCATCTCATTGGCATGGAGATTTCAAACATTGCCACTAAAGTGAGGAAAACTAAGCCACTACTCCTATTGCCACAACAAAAATATGGGTCTCCATTTGCAATGGGGCAATGGTGTGAAAACCTCATAACATGTCCCTATTTGCAATGAGGTGGTGTGTGATAGAATCACTATTGGAAAGAGGATGATGAGAAACCATATAGATGTTGTCATTGATGGCAACATACCTCTCTAGTATGGGTGCTAATGTTGGAGATAAGTTTTGGTGAGATAGTAAAGTGAAAAATTTACAAGTTTAGGATGGAATCACAGGGAACATTTGAACAGTTTTGGTCAATGACAACATAAATGATGTCAGATATGGCTACAAGTTTGGAAATGTAGAATATATAGTGTATATATTCTTTTGGTATGATCGCGTATGCTTATATGATAATTGGTATGTGTTTTGATTAAGCAGAGTGAAACTGGCACAATATAACAATTGTTTAGAACAATTTTGAGCGATCGAGAAAATTGGCCTAGCAAGTTGAATTGTTTGGACAATTCAATTGCTTGGCAATGTAGGGATGACATCCTATATGTTAACCCTTGGATAGCATAGTATTATTTTTCAGATTAGAGTTTGTGCTACACCTTTTGTGGAGGATTTGCAAGCTGGTTGAATAAAGAATATTGAAGGGTGTAAAAGAAAGATTTGTTTTGCATATTGCGACTATGTAGAAATCGATATATGATGTGTGGTGTATGATGTGAAAGATTTGATGCTTGATCATATCATATGCGAGCTTCATTATGGACTAATCAAACATTGTGATGTCATGCATAGCTTTGTATTTTTGTAATACACTCTTTCTAATTGGGTAGTGAGTCCAAAAGGTGGATTTAACCTTCATTCTCAAGCAAGTGTGCTACTTTTGTTCTTGACTCTTAACCGGGTCAAAGGACTCTAACAATGTCTAGTCCTTAACAGGGACATATGTACTAAATTCTATGTAATGACTCCTAATAGGGTCAGACCTCTTAACAGAGAACTTTCAAATTAGTGCATTATCTTGTGGGTACCATCCCCACTGGGGTTTTCCCTTGGCCAGGGTTTCCTTGAGAAAAAAATATGGTGTTATGAGTTCTTTATTGCTTTATTCTTTACTTTTTTGTATTTCTATATGTGGATTCTTATGGTTAAGTTGAAAAGTAATCAATTGGTTTGAAAGTGTTGTAACACTGATTCCCCGCCTCTCAGTGTTGCTTGATCCTAACAAGCACAACATCTGGAAACTCCACATGGGGAATGTTCCTTAACACTCTGAAGATAAAGACCCATTCTGAGCCTAGAATCTTTGATTAATTCTAACTAACTTACCCTCTAGCTAAAAAGGATACTCAAAAGGAAAAAGGAATCCTAGACTAGATCAAGAGACCTTCTCCATTAATCACAAGTGTGTGCAAATGTGTTCATTTCCATCTCATAAGAACATTGAAACTCCTAGAGTACTTTGTGATGAGCTACATAATGATCTTTTCTTCAAAAGCGTCTTGGATATTGCCTCACTACCAATCATATATCCATAGTACAAATGAGGTTATTGTTGTAATCCCACATAGATTTCTCTACTTCAAGTAATTTCTATTATATTACTTGTAGAGATATCTTCACACTTAAAACCAAGTTCTTTGATATTTCTTTTCTTGTGGTATTTCTTTTCATTTTTATATATTTTCCACATTTGGATCGTTATCAGTGAATCCCAGATGGGTTTGAGAATTACAGTGGAATTGAAGTACAATTTAAGATTTTTCACTAGTCATGATTTCTAAGAATTCACAATGACTCAAAGAAATTGATTAAGTGTATAACATATAATGATTCTAGAATTCAATTTCAAGACACAATAGATGATTCCCTTCCTAGTCAAGTATGAGTCCTAACTTTAAGATATAATTAAAGAGAGTCAATCCTGGATTCCATGGTTCTTCAAAAATATTTATCAAAGGAATAACCATGACATTAATTAATAAAATACACTAGTGTGTGTGTTTGTGAAAGTTATATCAGCTTTATTACAAGTGGGGATCACTTTATTCTTGACTAAACTAGATGACTAACTAAACTAAAAGAAACTAAACTAAGGAAACCTGACACAAACTAAACTAAACCAAAGAAAACTCTATTGAGTGCAAACTAATTAAAACTACTCCAAGACTAGAATAGAAAGAAAACTCTATTGAGTGCAAACTAATTAAAACAACTCTAAGAATAGAATAGAAAGAAAACTTTGTTAACTATGTACTACTAAGCTCGACAGGAAACTTACACGTGGAAATAATGTTTCATGTATTTCCCGTTGACATGAAATGGGATGTCCTCTCTAGTGAGTGTCTTTAGTTTTGTAAACATTAATTTTTCCATCTCCGCAAAGCTTCCTTTCAACTACCTACATTATTTATTCTTTGCAGTGAGTATGTGAGTAGCAACACACATTGTGCCACTTTTCACCTTGACATGTATCTTGGAGTGGATCACCATCCCTTTGATAAATGCTCTCCAATAGAGTGTTATGTGTCCTTCATGTTGTTTGCAACATTATTTTTCTTGCGAGCCTGAGATTTCTTAGGACTGTACTGTTGGCATTAAGCAGAATTGCCACTAGTGACAACACTTATTTGCATTCTGAGTGCAAACTGAGCAGAACAGTGCAAACCGAGTAGAACAGTGCAAACTGAGCAGAACAGTGCAAACTGAGCAGAACAGTGCAAACCGAGCAGAATAGTGCAAACCGAGCAGAATAGTGCAAATCGAGCAGAACAGTGCAAGCCGAGCAGAACAGTGCAAACCGAGCAAGACAGTGCAAACCGAGCAAGACAGTGCAAACCGAACAAGATAGTGCAAACCAAGCAGGACAGTGTAAACCGAGTAACATTATGTCTACCGAGTCACCAGTATTTACCGAGTTCAAAGCCTACTGAGTGGTTAGTATGAACTGTGCCTCCACTTCTACTGAGTGCATGACGATGCCGAGTAATGCAGTGGACGCCGAGTATCAGAAAGTCACCGAGTTAGTTTGCAGGAACCGTGTAACCATACTTGGGCTGACTTAGTGGCACTTATGTTTATTTTTCAAGCCGACTTTGTGATGAAGGGTGCTCCCCTTAATACCACAAACACATAACAGAAATAGAGAAACAACAACAATATGCAAGAACAGAAAATTGGCTTCTTATTATCTCCACAAATGTGGGATTACAAACTTTCAGAATTACAATATGCAAAGCCACATGGGCATTCCCTTACAATATTCCGTAGGACAAAGCCTCGAACTATTACCCAGATCTACCACCCAGAACTATTCTGAACTGCCCAAGACAATAATACAGCCTTCCTTATATAGGCAATTATCCACCGCCTGGGAAGGTTCCAGAATTTTAGCCAATAAGGCCGACCAACTTAGAATTATTTTATTTTACATTTTATTACATCATAGTCGGCTCAAGATAACCTTTGAAACCCGAACATAAATTTTGAAGAAAATTATTTTTTGCCATTTCGGGTGGCCCAACTTTCGAAGACCATAAGTCATCACCAGTTGACCCGATCGGCTATTATAACCCCATTTCGGAAACGCCACGAAGCGCTCTACAGGCTTGACTGGTGCAAGCGCCTGTCACCCAAATTTTTGACCTCATCCGGGGCCTCTAAAGCCTTCAAAACTGAGTTCAAAGTTTCTGTACCCTGCTGCCAATACCGAAAATCTTCAATATCTTCCAATATACACTTGATCTGGCAATGAAACTTTACTGGCAGACTTATATGACCAAAATGAACCTCTAAGAAAGAAATCAGATCATTCTGAGCACATACGAAAATTACCAAAAATAGAAACTTTCCATAAATAGCAGCTCTACACAAAATAGCCCTTATTGAATATAAAAACAGAAATATTTTTGGGTGATGCAAGATTGCTCTTACACCCAGGATGCTCCTGCATCAGACACCCGGGGTAATTTGAGAAGTGACCCTGTCATGACTCAGGTGTGCAGAGGAAAACCAAGACGGTTAACCTCCTCCTTTGTTAGCCATGATGAATCTTCAACAGGTCATCCTTTCCATTTGACCAGATATTCTTCATATGTCATGTTCCTTGTGCTTCTGCCAACACGACTATCCAGTATATCTTCAATTTCCTTAGTGTCTGAACTAGTTGCTGGAATACTCCACTGTGCAGCTGTGATCTCATCTTCAACACCTCCTTCATGATACTCTGTCAAATCTGAAATGTTAAACACTGGTGAAATATTTAGCTCAGTAGGCAATTCTACCTCATATGCATTTCCTGAATCATGCTTCTTCAGTATCCTACATGGTCCAAACTTCTTCATTTTCAGCTTGTTATATGTACCAACTGGAAACCGCTCCTTCTGCAAATGAACCATGACTTCATCACCAACCTGAAATTCCTTATACCTCCTTTTCTCATCTGCCTTAGCCTTATACTGTGCGTTCATCTTGGTAATATGCTTCCTCACCTCTTCATGGATGTTCTTCAAGTGCTCTGCAAAATCCTCAGCTTCAGCACTACTTATTTCTCCTTTATCTATCTTCCTCAATTCAGATGCATTTCTTGGACTACTTCCATATACAATCTGGAATGGTGATTTACCAGTGCTCCTGTTGACAGAATTATTGTATGCAAATTCTACCTGTGGTAAAATCAAATCCCATCCCATTGGCTTATCTCCAACCAAATATCTCAGCAAATTTCCCAAACTCCTATTCACCACCTCTGTCTGTCCATCAGTCTGTGGATGATGTGATGAACTAAACTTCAAATCTGTCTTCAACTTCTTCCACAATGTACGCCAAAAATATCCAACAAACTTAGTGTCCCGATCTGAAACTATGGTCTTTGGCAAACCATGAAGTCTCACTACTTCTCTGAAAAATAATTTTGTTACATGAACAGCATCATTAGTCTTCTTGCAGGGAATAAAATGTGCCATCTTTGAAAATCGGTCAACTACTACAAAAATTGAATCATGTCCCCGCTGAGTCCTCGGTAAACCAAGAACAAAGTCCATGCTGATATCCTCCCAAGGCTTCTCTGGTACAGGTAATGGCTGATACAATCCCGTATTCTGCTTCACTCCTTTCACCATCTGACATACTCTGCAACTCTGTACAAACTTCTTCACATCTTGCTGCAATTGTGGCCAATAATAATTCTCACTAACCAAACCAAAGGTTTTATCACGACCAAAATGTCCAGCCAATCCTCCGCTATGCTTCTCCTTGATGAGATTCTCCCTCATAGAACTTCATGGAATGCACAACTGACTCCCTCTGAATAGCATATCATCCTGGATGATGAAATCCAACCATTTTGTCCTGTCTAGAGTAACAGGTTCTGTACAAGCTTTCCAAGCTTCACCAAAATCAGGATCTTCTGGATACAAATTCTTGAGTTCCTTGAACCCAACCACTTCAATCTGCATTTCTGTCAGCAATAGTTGCCTTTTGCTAAGAGCATCTGCAACCCTGTTAGACTTTCCACTTGTGTGTTTCAAAACAAATGTATAACTCTGCAAAAACTCAACCCATTTCAAATGCCTCTGATTCAACTTTCGTTGACTATTCAAATATTGCAAAGCTTGATGATCAGTATACAAAACAAACTCCTTAGGAAGCAGATAATGTCTCCACTTCTTTAATGCCTGAACTATAGCATAAAATTCTTGATCATAAACAGAATATTTCCTCTTGGCATCATTTAACTTCTCACTGAAATAAGCAATAGGTTTACCTTCTTGGCTCATAACAGCTCCTATTGCAGTACCACTAGCATCACAATCTACTTGAAACACCTTATTAAAATCTGGAAGTGCTAAAACAGGTTGTTCTGTAACTTTTTGCTTCAACAATTAAAAACTCTTTTCTGCCCCATTAGTCCACTTAAACTCTTTTCTATCCCCTCTCATTGTTTCAGTCAAGGGTCCACAAATACTACTAAAATTTTGGATAAACTTTCTGTAAAAGCTAGCCAAACCATGAAAAGATCTTACCTCAGTAGCACTCCTTGGAGTAGGCCATTCAAGGATAGCCTGTATCTTCTCTGCGTCCATTTTTAGACCTTCTGCTGAAACTACAAATCCCAAATACACTAACTCTTTCTTCACAAAACTGCACTTCTTCAAATTAATCAACAATTTCTCATCTCTCAACTTCTCAAATACCATACGAATATGCATCATATGCTCATCCAATGTCTTACTAAAGATCAAAATATCATCTAGGTAAACAATGACAAACTTACCCAAAAATTCTTTCAGAACCTCGTTCATGAGCCGCATGAAAGTGCTCGGTGCATTGGTTAGCCCAAAAGACATGACTAACCACTCATATAGTCCTTCCTTTGTCTTGAAGGCAGTCTTCCATTCATCTCCTTCTCTGATCCGAATCTGATGATATCCACTCTTCAGATCTATTTTTGAGAAATACACAGCTCCACTCAAACAGTCCATAATATCATCCATTCGTGGCAATGGAAACCTGTACTTGATTGTGATCTTGTTTATTGCTCTGGAATCTGTACACATCCTCCATTCTCCATTCTTCTTTGGTGCTAATACCGCTGGTACAACACAGGGACTCAGACTCTCACGGATCAATCCTTTCTGTAACAGTTCATGTACTTGTCTGTTCAACTCCTCACTTTCTGCAGGTGTCATTCTGTGTGCTGCCTTATTTGGCAAACTCGCTCCTGGGATCAAGTCCATCTGATGACTGATCTTCCTGACTGGTGGTAATCCATCAGGCACGTTATCGGATATAATATCTTGAAACTCATTCAACAAATCTGCAACTTCTACAGGAACATCTTCTACTTCCTCCTTACCAGCTTTTGGAATTAAAGCAAAACATACATGCTCATGCCTCATACCATCTAGAAAATTTCTTCCATCAACAAAAGTTATCCTTGCATTACCACATACCTTTTCTTCAGTCTCCTTCAATGGCTTTAGCTTATGCCGCACTCCATCCTTTGTCAGGGAATAGGTATTCACACGACCATCGTGTACAGCACATCTGTCAAACTGCCATGGTCTACCCAACAACATATGACATGCATCCATAGATATGATATCACACAATACCTCATCTTGGTATCCGCCAACCTTGAACTTTACTAGGCATTGTTCATTGACCATGACCTTGTGGTCATCCTGTACCCAGGCAATCCGATATGGATGTGGGTGTTTCTGTCTCTTGAGTTTCAACTTTGTCACCATCTCTTCTGACACCAAATTGTCAGTGCTTCCACTATCAATAATCACATCACAATATTTACCTTCACACTTGCACCTGGTGCGAAACAGGCTCCTCCTTTGCTCAGGTTCATTCTCACCACTCAACAGGACTCTTCTGTTAATCAACGTTTCTCCTCTTTCAGCATCTTCAGAATTTGATGATCTGGCATCTTCATCTACATGTGCAACTCTGGCCTGGCCTTCATTTCTCCTGTCCGTTCTGCCTTGGCGCTGAGGACATTCAAATGCCCTATGACCTTCTTCTCCACAGTGAAAACATGTTCCACGGAAGCCACCTCTTCCAGATCCTTGTCCTCTTCCTCTTCCTCTCTGATCTCTATTATTCTGATCCTGGAAGCGATTGGAATTATTTCCTCGCTGATTCTGACTACTACTGGCCTCATCCTTCTTTTTCGAATCCTCATTTCGGCCACCATATGACCGTCCACCAGATCGTCCACCGCGACCTCTTCCGTTTTGTCTGCTCTCAAACTTCTTGTTCAGCTTTTCCTCTACTTTTAGGAAAAATTGGTATGCCTCCTCAATACTGTTCATTCAAACCAGATTCAACTCCTCCTGAATGCTTGACCTTAACCCATTAAGGTATCGGACAACTTTCTCCTTATCAGCTTCTGCATGGCCTGTTCTGATGAGGAGTCGATAGAACTCCTCTGTATACTCCTGAACAGATTTTCCTGCTTGCTTCAAACTTTGCATTTTCTTCAGTAGGTCAAGCTCATAATCAACAAGAATGAACTGTCGCTTCAATTTTTCCACCATCCGATCCCATCTTGTGATTTTATCTTTCCCTCTTCTATTTCACTCCAATTGAATTTCTTGCCACCAGATCTTCGCATGACCTTTCAGTCTGGCCTTCGCAAATTTGACCCTATCAGGATCCTCAACATGTTCATACTCAAAATATTCCTCACATTCATTGATCCAGTCGATCAATTCTTCTGGGTTAAGATTTCTAGAAAATGTAGGAACCTCAATCTTAGGTCTTTTCCCAATCTTGGAAATCGCCCGAAAAAGTCTTTCTTCCTCCTGGTTCACAATTTCAACTTCTCCTTCTTCATATTCTTCTTCGGCTTCATCCTCGCTTTCATCTCTGACATTAAGATTCATTCCTCTGCGAATCTCTTCTTGCAATGCTCGCACTTGTCTCTGCAGCTCTCTAACCTCAGGTGTTACAACACCAGCTCTTCCGCCACGTTCCCTTCGTGGGGGCATTTTCGCGATGCGCGCTGAAACCCTAGCCACGGTCCTGGTGCAAACTGCCTCACAGTCGGCGATCTGTTTACACACTCAAGAACTCCTGCTCTGATACCACTTGATGAAGGGTGCTCCCCTTAATACCACAAACACATAACAGAAATAGAGAAACAACAACAATATGCAAGAACAGAAAATTGGCTTCTTATTATCTCCACAAATGTGGGATTACAAACTTTCAGAATTACAATATGCAAAGCCACATGGGCATTCCCTTACAATATTCCGTAGGACAAAGCCTCGAACTATTACCCAGATCTACCACCCAGAACTATTCTGAACTGCCCAAGACAATAATACAGCCTTCCTTATATAGGCAATTATCCACCGCCTGGGAAGGTTCCAGAATTTTAGCCAATAAGGCCGACCAACTTAGAATTATTTTATTTTACATTTTATTACATCATAGTCGGCTCAAGATAACCTTTGAAACCCGAACATAAATTTTGAAGAAAATTATTTTTCGCCATTTCGGGTGGCCCAACTTTCGAAGACCATAAGTCATCACCAGTTGACCCGATCGGCTATTATAACCCCATTTCGGAAACGCCACGAAGCGCTCTACAGGCTTGACTGGCGCAAGCGCCCATCACCCAAATTTTCGACTTCATCCGGGGCCTCTAAAGCCTTCAAAACTGAGTTCAAAGTTTCTGTACCCTGCTGCCAATACCGAAAATCTTCAATATCTTCCAATATACACTTGATCTGGCAATGAAACTTTACTGGCAGACTTATATGACCAAAATGAACCTCTAAGAAAGAAATCAGATCATTCTGAGCACATACAAAAATTACCAAAAATAGTAACTTTCCATAAATAGCAGCTCTACACAAAATAGCCCTTATTGAATATAAAAATAGAAATATTTTTGGGTGATGCAAGATTGCTCTTACACCCAGGATGCTCCTGCATCACTTTGTAATTGTAATTAATTGTTTAGACTTGTATATAAACAATGTTGTAAAAATGTCAAGATGTAATAAAATGAGTATGAATGTGAAAAAGAAAGAAAGGCAAAGATAAGCGAATTACAAAGGGCTACAGCAGTATAGGGAACAACAAAGACAAATTCATCACAGAAGGTGATCAGTACATCAACGAATCTCAATCAGCAATCCAGTTGCAAAGCAAGAGATCTACTGTTTCATCCTAACAGGTGAATCAGTACTAAAATCTTTTAACCAGGTAGACTTAACAGTCTCTTGTAAAATCTCTTTACCGAGTGCATACTTCATTGTATGTTTGTAAATCCTTTAACAGGGTGGATTTAGCAATCCTTATTGCTCCTAGCAGGGCAGATCATCAGAAGTGATCAAATTGTAAGCCTTAACCGGCCAACTTTATTTTGCAGTACTAAAGCTTTGTGGGTTTCATCCCCACCCCAGTTTTACTTTCTTTTTGGAAGGTTTCTGGGTAACCAAATCTATGTGTCATTGTTGTGAATGCTTTTAAGTTTCATGCTTTCTATATGCATAAGGAAAAAGTGAACTATATGTTAATACATCTGTAATTGTAAGAAAATTTGGAGTTACTGATTTACCCCTCCCCTCTCAGTAACTCAGTTAATTCCTGAATATTTCCAACAATTGGTATCAGAGTAGAGTTGGTTCTCAAGATAAAGCTTAACTAGCTTGAGCAAAGATCCAGGACAATGGAGGTATTCAAACTGAACAAGGTGATTGAAAATGAAAAGCTAGATCTGGAAATGGCCATAGCTAGACTTAAAGAAGCAAAAGTACATCTTTCCCAATCCCTAAGAAGAAGGAAGGAACTTGCAAATCAGATAAATGATCAGAAATACATTGAAGAAAAGATTGAAGATCTTTTTCCCTTAAATAGCTCAGATGAAGCAAACAATGCTGTCAAAGAACTCCTAGAAAAGAATGGGTCTCTGCAGGAAGAAGTGAGAAAATTAAAAAGAGAACAAGAGCTACACTCAACAAGATTTTGTGAGATCTTAGAACAAAGAAACAAGTTGAAAGATGAATTAGATGGAAGGAACAATGAAGTCCAAAATAAAACCCTTCAGCTAGAAAACCTAATTGATCAGATCTCCCATACAAATGAGGAAATTCTGAATCTAAGATCAGAAATAGAAAGCACAAGAGAAGAACTAAGATCTGAAAAGGAAATCAATCTAAGATTGGTGGATGACCTAAACACCGAAAAACAAATCAATGAAGGAATGCTGAAAAGCCAAGAAGACTTGAATCAGCTGTATGAGCGAAATCTTCATAGGCAGAAAGGAAAAGTAGGACTTGGATACAAAGGAGAAGGTGAATCTTCTAAGCAAGGTACTCAAAGAAATCAGAAACCTACTTGTAATCATTGTGGTAAAATAGGACATACTTCAAATAAATGTTGGAGCAATGAAAAAGCAGAATTCAATGGAAAATGCTACAACTGCAATCAACATGGTCACAAAGCAAATGAATGCAGGGAAAAACCAAGATTCAGAGGTAATTGTCACAAATGCAACAAACAAGGTCAGAAAGCATCTGAGTGCAGACCTAAAACATTCAATCTAGCAGAACAAATTATGAAAGCAATGTTTGGATGGGACTACAACACCTGGTGTAGATGTCATTACTGTGGAGAATATGGACACATTGGCATGAACTGCATAAAACATCATCTAAGGAAAAGAGATACTACCGTAAGATGCTTCAAATGCACTAAACTCGGTCACATAGCCAGAAACTGCATGAATGCTAGTTAAGTTGAAGATGGAAAGAAGAATGAAGCAACTAAGTTCAGGAAACAGGTGAGACAAAAGTGGATTCCTAAATATACCAAGCAAACCAGTCCAAGTAATGGAATGGGTGGCTTTACCGACTCAAACTAAATTTCCAAGAAAGCACTGGAACTGTATTCTCATAGACAAACTTCAAGCAGTTCCAGAACTGAATTAAAAGAAAGATCTAAATCAGCATACAAGATGCAATAAGATCACAGGAAGGTCGGTATCAGTCTTTACCGAGCAAGGTCAGTATTAGTTTTCACCGAGCAAGGTCGGTACCAGTCTTTACCGAGCGAGGTCGGAGCAATATGATTTCTCGAGTTCACCGAGTTGCGAAGTCTTTACTGAGAAATTAATTCTTAGTGGGTGATAGTCTGTTGGAATTCATACCCTAATTTGTACTGAGCATTAATGACAGAGTTGTAAACAAAAGGCAAGAAATCAAACTCATTCCTCACCGCGAACTTTAGCACTTTGAGAGCAGAAAATTTCAAGAGCAATCTGACGATTCAAATACTTTTGCGAAAAGAATTTTCTGTGAGCTACCATGGCATCATCCAGCACTTCAGCGAAGAAAGGATCAGAAATGTTAGTCCAAGGGGAATGGAGAGCACCAGATTTCAAGATCGTGCTCTCAATTACAGCAGCCCTAGACCTGAACGGAGCTCAATCTTAGATTCCTCCTAAGGTACTACTTATTAATGATATTCACAATCATTTCAACTGTGCAATTCAAGAAATGGGAAACCTAGAGCTAGATATTGTGCATGAGGAACTGTGTGTGGATGGTATTCTAAAACTCGAGCACAAACATCTGGAAGATAAGGGATTAGTTCACATTGCACATTTACCTTGAAACTTTCGGGAGAAATGGGTTAGATACATTCTTAGCCGTGTACATGATGGCAAGATTTGGCTTGAGCAACCCATAGAGATCACCAAGAAGATGATTCATCAAATCACCAGTCTTCCCATGTTGAACAAAGAAAAAACTACCAAAACCCTAGGTCGGTCGGAACTGGAGAAGAAAACCCTAGCCAAGTGGGACGGTAGAGGCATGAAAGTTAGCAGCATTACCGATGCTGAACTGAAGTTTGGTACACACATAATTGCCCATAAAATATATAGTTCAAGTTGACAGAATAGTGTCTCCTATGAAGCTATTGACCTAGCATACAAAGTGGTCAAGAATAACTTATCATTTGACCTTGCAGATTTATTGTTAAAATAGTTTAACAAGAACATGGAAAGCATTCAAACTTCCAAAAACAATCCATGTAAGTTTGGATCTCTACTGGTCTGTTTATTCTTCTATGTTCAGAAATTCTTCCCTTCCAAAGGAAAAGTTGTATGGAGAAAAGATGTGCCAGTCCTTTATGAGATAAATGAATACATCTCAGAAATGGGTGAAAATTTTGAAAGTGTCATGGATAGTTATTTTGAATCTTTCAAAGAGAAAATGAATGACAAATTTTGGATTCCACAGAGGTTGGTGGAAGATTATAAGGATGACATTTGTTTCATGGTAGACTATGACAATGTATATATTCAAGCAGCTAAACTGAGGATTGTATATGTAAAACCTCTTCCTTATGAGGTAAATATTGATGAAACCAAGAATATCATTGAAGCCCTTCTTAATCAGCCTGTTAATCCCAAAGCTCCATATTTTGGAACATATGATGAAGCAAAGGTGAGAATTCAATTAAGCATAAAGCTTCCACAGGCGGTAAACAAAGGAAAGAAGAGGATAGCCAAAATGCAAATGCTAACTGAAGACAAAGGAGAAAATGATGAAGAAGAAGAGGAAAAGGATGAGAAAACAGAGGAACCAGAACCTGCAAAAAAGAAAGGAAAGGTATTCATCACTAAGGCACCTAAGCCTCCCACTGCTGTATTTACAAGGAGAAGTGCAAGAGGTAAGGCAGACAAGGTAGACAAGGCAGACAAAGATATAGTATTCAAAAGGCCTCCTCTAAACTTTCAAGAGAGGATCAAACTTTTTAGAGAAGGATCAGGATCTGGAATAAGTAACATAAAATTTTTTAAATATGAAACCAGATCGGAAACAGAACAGAAGGAAATAGAAGATGCTGTTATTGAAAAGATGGGACAGTGGAAATACTCTCCTGATGAAATAGCCCCACAGGTTCTAGCAGTCTTATTAGATCCAATAAAAATGAGATGGAGCAATGCAAAGAAAACTGTAATAGACATATTTGATCAAACCTTGAGATAGTTAATGCCGAGCTTGAAAAATGATGAAATAAAGAAGGCATTAAAGGAAAATGAAAATAAGATGACACTAAAGTTCAATACTTGTTTGATTCTGATCAATAATATTGAATCAGTTGTGAAGGCTGCAAATGCCACATGGAAGAACATATACCACCTTCACCAACCGAGTATTGAAATAGTAATAATAAAAGATATTGAAGATGACAGTGATGAACAAGAAGAAGCCACTGAGGTAGATGATACTGTGAGGATAGCAGCAGAAGTCATTGCATCACTTCCTACCTCTCTAGTAAAAGTTTCTACATCTAGCCCGGAGACACCTTCAAGCATGGTTGTGACAACTTTCAACTTTTGTCCAATCACCTATAGCAACAACAGAAGCAACCACCATTTCTTCTACCGAGTTGCAGTCTCCCACTTCATCAAGTTTTCTAGCAGTAAGTATTCCAGTTTTTGATTCTACAAGTGTAAATACTTTAAGTTCTCCAGTAGACAGTATGCCAGTCTCTATAGCCAGTCCTACTATGTCTACTGTCACTACTACTAAGACATTAAGTACAGATAAGCCTAAGGCTCAACCGAGTATAAAATTTTTGGGTAAGAATATAGTAGAGGATATAGACCTAGATGAAGAAATAGAGATTCCAACATTAGATTTTGCAAATCTATCAGCGGACCAAATGCAAAATATAGGTGAAATCCTCCAAAGGAAAGCAAAGCAAAAGAAGCTTAAAGAGGAGAGAGACAAGGAATATCAAATCATTAAGGATGCTAAAGACATTTTGTCTGATACATTAGGTATTAAAGTAGACTCCTCTCAACATGTTTTGCTACAATTAGTAGAAGCAGTAAATAAATACAATGAGGATTCATCTGGGACAGAAAAGTTAGTTGAAAGAGCCGAGAAGAGATTCAACAATAAAGTGCTTGAGAACATTGCTCAGCACATAGCTATTAATCAAGTGGAATTGTCTTCAATTTTGTCAAACATTGAATCTACCTATTCGAATGTCACCTCTCTTTTGGCCAGACTGTGCAATATTGCCGAGTTCACAAAGGATGTCAAGGATAAAATGAATAAAATGGATGAGGATATGAAGATCAGCATACAGAAGCTGCAACTTGAACCAAGTTCAAGCTCTGCTCATCACATGAAAATCTCATATCTATCAAATATGCAGTCAGATCTACTGAAAGAAGACACAAGGATCCGGTCCACACTACTAGACATCCAGAACATGATCCTTCCCATCATGAATACAATGTATAAGCACATTGAACATTCCAAAACATTGATTCATGAAAATCAGTTCTCTATAGCAGATCACATGATTGAACTCTCTGCAGAAGTCCAAATTGCAATCCAAACATGCAAGATTCTACAAGGAAATTGGGACAGAACCCTGGCACTAATAATGAAGGTACATTCTGATTTTCTATCAAATTTTGGATTCTCTCTGTAAATCACTTGTATATACACCTTTGGCATTATCGTCAAAAAGGGGGAGATATGTATAGAGGGAGATATGTATAGAAGGAGATATGTATAGAAGGAGATATGTATAGAAGAAGATTTCTATAGAAGAAAAAGTTAGCACATTGAAAGGGGGAGATAATGTATAAAGCCCTATGACAAAGACAAATTTTGAAAAAAATCAAAAATAAATCTCAGCATGATTCATGTATATAAGTTTTGGGCAATAAGTGTTTTTGTCACTAATGCCAAAGGGGGAGATTGTTGGCATTAAGCAGAATTGCCACTAGTGACAACACTTATTTGCATTCTGAGTGCAAATCAAGCAGAACAGTGCAAACCGAGCAGAATAGTGCAAACCGAGCAGAATAGTGCAAACTGAGTAGAACAGTGCAAACCGAGCAGAACAATGCAAATCGAGCAGAACAATGCAAACTGAGTAGAATAGTGCAAACCGAGCAAGACAGTGCAAACCAAGCAAGATAGTGCAAACCGAACAAGCTAGTGCAAACCGAGCAGGACAGTGTAAACCGAGTAACATTATGTCTACCGAGTCACCAGTATTTACCGAGTTCAAAACCTACCGAGTGGTTAGTATGAACCGTGCCTCCACTTCTACCGAGTGCATGACGATGCCGAGTAATGCAGTGGACGCCGAGTATCAGAAAGTCACCGAGTTAGTTTGCAGGAACCATGTAACCATACTTGGGTCGACTTAGTGGCACTTATGTTTATTTGTGAAGCCGACTTTGTAATTGTAATTAATTGTTTAGACTTGTATATAAACAATGTTGTAAAAATGTCAAGATGTAATAAAATGAGTATGAATGTGAAAAAGAAAGAAAGGAAAAGATAAGCGAATTACAAAGGGCTACAGCAGTATAGGGAATAGCAAAGACAAATTCATCACAGAAGGTGATCAGTACATCAGCGAATCTCAATCAGCAATCCAGTTGCAAAGCAAGAGATCTACTGTTTCATCCTAACAGGTGAATCAGTACTAAAATCCTTTAACCAGGTAGACTTAACAGTCTCTTGTAAAATCTCTTTACCGAGTGCATACTTCATTGTATGTTTGTAAATCCTTTAATAGGGTGGATTTAGCAATCCTTATTACTCCTAGCAGGGCAGATCATCAGAAGTGATCAAATTGTAAGCCTTAACTGGCCAACTTTATTCTGTAGTACTAAAGCTTTGTGGGTTTCATCCCCACCCCAAATCTATGTGTCATTGTTGTGAATGCTTTTAAGTTTCGTGCTTTCTATATGCATAAGGAAAAAGTGAACTATATGTTAATACAACTGTAATTGTAAGAAAATTTGGAGTTACTGATTCACCCCTCCCCTCTCAGTAACTCAGTTAATTCCTGAATATTTCCAACATGTACATGTGTTGACCTCGTGGGTGTCTGCAAGAAAAGGAAGCAAAACAAAGGCAAGAGTCCACTCTCGAGCATCATGTGGCCCTTTTCCTTTAAGAAGACTGACTCCCTTCCTTCCCAAATCTTAATGTCATTGTGTTGTGTGTCCCAATTTGTTCCTTGATTGAATGCTATTGTAGGTTTGTCAACTCTCTTCCACATGCCTATCAAAGCTATAGCCAAATCTCTACAAGCGTCCAAATGCCTGCAATTATAGAGAAGCCTTAGTAAAGTATGATTGTTCCTTAGTAGTTGCCTATCTCTTAGTACCTTCAAGTGTGTGGTGTCACACCTCTTTAGCAATATTTTTCTTTCTTTGAATTTTGGGGCTCTTCCTACCCAGTGCTCTATAATGTTCATTTGTAATGAAAATAGGGATTCCAATGGGGGAGAAATTTTGAATCCTCATGTTGATAGAAGAAACTCTCTTTTTCCTTAAATTATATATGTTTTCTGAATCATTAATACGAATCAATTGTGCACTCTACCCTTTGGTATATCTGGTGGTTCATTGTGCATTTACAGATTTATGGGTTGTTTTGAACTTTGAACTTTAGTGTAGCATTTGTATTGAATATTTGAAGTAGATTATGCTTTTAAATCTTCTTTGTTTCATCTACATTATCATGTGCTCTACTCTATGTTTACGAGTTAAGCTTTGACTAGGTGTGTTTATGTTCTAAGTTTGGTTAGTTTCATAAGTTTCTTGGAGATTCCCTATTGGGAATAGCCCATGCATTTAGTTGTTTAAAGTTCTCTAAAAGCTCTGGTGTATCACCTTTTACAATTTCATCATTTTCTAACTCATTTCCCCAAAACACAATATGAAGAGTCAACCTCTAAAATCCCAGAGTTTTCTCAATGAAAAGCATTTGAGTCCCACATTCACTAAAGCTTCTCATAGGTTGTTACACTTAAGAGCAATTTTAGGGGTCAACAATCCTTTTCTATCACGCCTGGTGGGACCCAAAAAAACACCTTGTCTAAAATTTTAGAGGGTGCATGAGCCATAGACCGGTTACTGGATCTCAATCTCAAGGAGAACCTCATTTACTTGTTCCCCTTCTAGTATTTGGCACTTATAGAAGCCGCAATCGAGAAGCTCGAACCCAACAAATAAAAAATCAAGTGCATAACCAAGCACAAAACCTAAGTCAACAACAATCCATAATGCAGAATCAACCTAGAAACTTTTTGGCCTAGAAAAATGGTAGTCCTCTAGTTCCTCCTACCCCCCAGTTGTATGGGGACTGATCCCTACATTTTCCCTCAATGAATTGCCTAAATTTATATGGGATGATTTTAAGACCCCAAGAGAATATCTGCAAGATGTTGCAGAGGTATGCACACTGCACATAATTTCAGAGCAAGATGTGGCTCTAAGGCTTTTGGTAGCCTCTTTCAAGAGAAAAGCTCAAGACTAGTACCATTCACTCCCTACTAACTCCAACATGACATGGGACCAACTGGGTGACCCTTTCTATGAAAATTTCTCTAATAAGAGAGATAGATCATTACTATTTCAATAATTAATCACTATCAAATGGGCTCTCTAGGAGGAGGTCAAAGACTTCAACACCAGTCTCCATAAAACTAGGCATAAAATACCTATTGTTGTAAGGCCCTTGACTAACATGGCATATGTTTTCTATCTCAGAGATTTTATTCCCTGCATATCTGTCATGATCCAATCCATGGGTGGAGCAACACTACCAAATGTGTACGTGATTGTCATAAAGGTAGAAAATAGTCTCATTGATGCTAGTCAGCTCCCTGCTAGACCCATAATGTCTGTATTTGTAGACTTGAAAGATTCTCCCCTTCTTGTTGAGAGTGCCCAATCATTACTCATGTTATCCATTCACATTATTCTTGTCCATGTTCACATTCTAGCACATCACGTGCTCCACCTAGCACTGCGGCCACTTCCTCTCCTGCTACCTTGGCAATTGAGGTAAGAAAAATGAAAAAACCATTACACACATTTTCAAATGAGATTATCAATTTGAAAAGGAAGAAATATCCATCTGGTAGACCACCATATCAAAATCACTATTAAGGAAATTTGAGCTATCATGATAACTAATATTAAGGAGGTAACAAATATAGCCAGCCCCAAGAAAATAACCAATTGGTAACTATGCCTAACCCCTTGCAAGAAGTCCCTCTTAGCCAGAGAAAATGAGTTCATTTCTAGACAAAACAACTTGGTAGAAGATAATGCATGTGTTTCCCTTGCAACAATGATCATGCTTTATGTAATTGTCTGAGAGGGAATTACCTTCAACAACAAATAGCAGACCAGAGGGCCTAACATTTTTTAGTTCATCTTAGCATCTATGTCTCATATGGTATTGAGACTGCAACATTGACCGCTTAATTGAAAGGTATGTCTATGGAAAGAGAAGCAAAAATTGCCCCTGAACATGCTCTGTTCTCTTGGATGGAAGATGAGGTTCTACTAGAAAACTCATTTGATCCAAGTGGTACCCCTACATTTTCTTGCATAGCCCCATAAGTGCACTCTGATTATAGCCTACTTTCAAAAAATATGGAATATTGGTGAGCCAGTAGTGAAGCAAAGAAAGTCCAGTACAAGAAAGGTGACTATTTAGCCTATTGTTGCCCCTCCTTACCTAATGATGCAAGGGAGGATGATGAGAGGGGCCAAAGGTACACCCTAACTAGATCCACCTTGCAGAGATCACACATGGAAGCAACAAACACACAAGTGAGAGAGATAATGCATATATATTTCATATATTTATCTCAATTGATTCATACATGCCAGACTATAAGGCCTTCTCGGTTTAGGCCAGATATGACAATTCAAGTACAAAAGTCCTCCAACATGCGAGGATCTAAAACAATCTCTAATCTTCTAGCTTCTATCTTCTAACTAAAATGGCTCCTAAACTACAACCAAAGATTAGATTATGTACAAGAGGCTACTGAGCAAGTCAGCCTTCAGATCCACTGTCAACAAAAGGAATGACCATATCTAGGTCCACACACTTCCCAATGATAGATACCATCATTAAATCCATGACCATAATTAATTGCAAGAGTCGGCCTCAACAGGAAACTAAAAAAAACAACTTGGTAAGAAAGGATAACTAAGCACCAAACAAGCATCACCGAGCGTCAGGGAAATTCACTGAGTGCCAGAGAGATAACCGACCAACCTCGATAAACAAAGGAAATCGAGCAACACTGAACCAACTCGGTCAAAGAAGGAACCAAGCAACACAGGAAAACACAAACATGCTTTTGGTGATAAAGGATTGCCAAGGACCCAAAATGCTCTTGCATTAGACACCTAGGGTTATTTGAAATGATTCTTTGAATCATGAAGTAGGTATAACTTGAGCTGAATCCAACTCAGATTGTGAAATCCATGAACTATCTTCAATCGGTCTATTCTTCCACTTTATTAAATATTCCATATATTGTTTTCCTCTTGTACTTTTGCCAATTCTTTTTTCCAAAATTGCTCAACTTCTTCTATTTGTTTCTTAGGATAATCATTTGGTACTGTCATTTCTTCATCTGACTCATGGTACTGATACAAATCAACAATGTTGAAAATAGGTGATATATCCATGTCATCAGGTAACTCAATCTCATAAGCATTTCCATTGTCAAAGTTCTTCAAAATCTTGCAAGGACCAAACTGCTTCATTTTTAGCTTCCCACATGTTCCAATAGGAAATCTGCCTTTCTTCAAATGAACCATTACTTCATCATCGACTACAAAAGTCTTATGTCTTCTTCATCTATCAACTTTGTCTTTGTATTTCTGACTACTTTTCTCCAGCTTATTTTTCACATCTTCATGCAATGTCTTCATGTACTCAACAAACTTTACTCCTTCAACACTCTTTCTTTCATCAACAATATCCCTCAAATTTGATATACCTCTCAGATGTATGCCATTTACAATCTCAAAAGGTGTATGCAAAATAGTACTCATATTCATTGAATTATTGTATGCAAACTCTTCTTATGCCAACAAAGAATCCCAATTACTCAGTGTGTCCCCAACTAAACATCTCAAAAGATTACCCAAGCTTCTATTCACAACTTATGTTTGTCCATCAGTCTGTGGGTGAAATGTAGAACTATATTTTAACTCGGTGCCAAAATTTCTCCAAAGGGTCTTCCAAAAGTATCCAAAAAATTTAGTGTCTCGGTCAAAGATAATACTCTTTGGTAATCCATGCAATCTGACAATTTCCTTAAAGAAAATATCTACTATATGTACTACATCTAATGTCTTTCTATAAGGTATAAAATGTGCCATTTTATAAAATCTATCCACAACAACAAATATAGAATCATTACCTATTACTGTCTTCGGTAAGCCAAGAACAAAATCCACATTGATATCAATCCAAGGTTTCTCAAGAACATAAACTAGTGTATACAATCCAATATTCTGACTTACTCCTTTTGCAACTTGACAAATTCCACAACTTTTCACAAATTTCTGAATATCTTTATACAACTATGGCTAAAAGTATTTCTCCTTAAGGAAATTCAATGTCTTATCAACACCAAAGTGTCCAACCAAACCACTACTATGTTTCTCCTTTATCAAATTAGTTCTCATTGATCCTCTTAGTATACACAACTGAATACCTTTAAACAACATACCTCCTTGAATAAAATATTCTTCCCATTTAGTACTCAGTTGATCTTGAATAGGTGCTCTACACTTTCTCCACGGCTCAAAAAAATCAGGATCAAATTCATAAGCATCTCTCATGTCATCAAAGATAAGAACTTCAATTTTCATCTCAGTCATCAAAGATCTTCTTCTACTCAATGCATCAACAACTTGGTTAGTGACTCCACTCTTATGCTTTATCACAAATGTATAACTCTGCAAATACTCAACCCTTTTCATATGTCTCTGATTCAACTTATTCTGACTACCCAAATACTATAAAGCTTTATGATCGGTATACAACACAAATTCACTCGGTGTCAAATAATGTCTCCATTTCTTCAGTGCTTGAACAATAGCATATAATTCTTGATCATACATAGAATATTTCCTTTTTGCATCATTCAACTTTTCACTAAAGATTGCAATAGGTTTACCTTCTTGACTAAACACAACTCCTATTGCACTTCCACTTGCATCACATTCCACTTTAAATACCTCATTGAAATTAGACAATGCCAAAATAGGCAATTCAATAACTTTCTACTTCAAAGTCTCAAAACTTTTATCAGCTCCATGTGTCCACTTGAATTCTCTTTTATCTCCTCTCATAGTCTTAGTCTTAGCATTACAAATTGAACTAAAATTCCTAATGAACTTTCGGTAAAAACTTGCCAAACCATGAAATGATCTTACCTCACAAACATTCTTAGGTGTAGGCCAATTCAAAATAGCTTCAATCTTTTTAGGATCCATCTTCAAACCATCAACTAAAATCACAAATCCCAAATATACAATCTCCTCTTTCATGAATGAACACCTTTTCAGATTTATCAGCAACTTTTATTCTTTTAACCTCTACAATACTTGTTTAACATGTAACAAATGTTCTTCTCTGGTCTTACTGAATATCAAAATATCATCAAGGTATACAATCATAAATTTACCTAAGAATTTCTTCAAAACTTCATTCATCAATCTCATAAAAGTACTCGGTGCATTAGTTAAACCAAAGGCATAACCAACCACTCATATAAACTTTCTTTTGTCTTAAAAGAAGTCTTCCACTCATCACCTTCTCTGATTTTGATCTGATGATACCCACTTTTCAAATCAATTTTGGTAAAATAATTCGCTCTAGTCAAACTGTCCATTATATCATCCATTATCGGTATAGGAAACCTATATTTCACTGTTATCTTGTTGATTGCTCTAGAATCAGTACACATTTTCCATTCTCCATTCATCTTAGGTTCCAATACAACATGTACTACACAAGGACTCAAACTTTCTTGGATTAAACCTTTCTGCAACAATTCTTGAATCGGTTGGTTCAATTCTTGATTCTCAGTAGGTGTCAACTGATGTGGTGCCTTATTCGGTAAACTAGCTCCAGGGATTAGATCCATGCAATGATCAATGCTTCTCTTTAGTGGAAAACCATTAGGTACATTATCAGAAATGATCTCACAGTACTCGGTGAGTAACTTATCAATCTCCTCAGGGATACTATCCTCTATTTTCTTACTTGGTTTGTTAGGAATCACAACAAAACATACATCATTCTTCTTCAAATCCTTAACAAACTTTCTTCCTTCCATCAAGAAAACTTTCACAGATGTAAAAACATTACTAACAGGTTCTTCAATCAAAGGTAACAAGATTTGTCTTCTCCCATGAGCCCAAATAGTATATTTATGCAATCTTCCATCATATATAGCATGCCTATCATATTGCCAAGGTCTACCCAACAAAATATGACAACAATCCATAGGCATGATATCACATAACACCTTATCATAGTACTTTGCAATTTTCAAATTCACATAACATTGTTCACTTACCAAGAGTGTATGCTCATCTTTGATCCATGAAATTTGATAGGGCTTCGGATGTTCCAATCTTTCAACTGTAACTTTGTAACCATTTCCTAAAATGCCATGTTCTCCAAGCTACCACTATCAATGATTACCTTCCAAAATTCATCAGAAACTCTACATCTGGTCTTGAACAAACTTTTCCTTATCGGATCTTCCTTATTACTTTCACTCCAAAGTGCTCTCCTTACCATCAAGTTATTTTCCTTCTCAGGTTCATTTGGTGACTCTTCTTACACCAAAGCATTTATACTACTACCAACCTTCTTACTTGCATTTGTACACTCAAATGATCTATGTCCTTCTCCATAATTGTAACAAGTTCCTCGGAAGCCACCTCTATTATAACCACCTTGGTAGTTATTGCCTCTGCCTCTAGATGAACTTTCACCTTTCCACTCAGTCTTGCCTTTATCCAAAGTTGTCTTTTCAAGTTTAGATCTACTATTTTCACCATAAGATCTACCTCTTCCTCTAGGTAATCTACCATCTCTACCTCTTTGTCTTTGCTCATGTCTTTTGTTCAATTTCTCCTTAGCTTTCAATGCAAATTGATAAGCCTCTTCAATGTTCTCCAATTTGACCAAATTGATTTCTTCTTGTATGGAAATTCTCAATCTATTTAGGTACCTAGAAATTATTTCCACATCATCATCATCATGTCCAAATTTGATATCTAATCTATAGAATTTCTCAATATATTCTTTTACTGATCTATCTTTCCGCCTCAAACTTTGCATTCCCTAACTAGGTTAATCTGATAATCACAAGGTAAGAACTTTCCTTTCAATTTATTCACTATTTTATTCCATACCTTAATTTTGTCTTTTCCTTTCCTCTTTTTGTCCAACTGCAGATGTTCCCACCACAAGGATGCATGACTTTTCAAAAATATTCTTGAAATTTTCACCTTCTTTTCCTCAGGTACATTTTCATATTCAAAGTACTTTTCCATCTCGGTGATCCAGTCCACCAATTCATCATAATCCAATTTCCCACTATACTTAGGAGGATTAAAGTGTGGTGTAGACTTCAAATTTTTCAAAGCTTTCAACACTATTTCCTCACCTTGATCCATCACCAGTGCAAGTTCTAAATTACCTTGTTCTTCCTCAATTTCATCATCACTAACATCTTCAAGATGTCTTCCTCTTCTCCGGGCTATTTCAACAGCTTCTAATCTAGCAACAAGTTGTCTCAACATGTCTTCCAATCCTAGATCTGCATCTCACCTCCCATGAACCATCTTGAAACCCTCTACAATTGCAGGCCATATCATAATCTTCTACCCCACAACAAATCAACTAGGGTTTGACAAGAAGGAACCCTCAAACCTAGATCTAGATCTCACCTCACTTTGATACCACATGACACAAGGCAGGATGGGGAGAGGGGCCAAAGGAACACCCTAACTAGATCCAACTTGCAGAGATCACACATAGAAGCAACAAACACACAAGTGAGAGAGAATGCATATATCTTTCATATATTTATCTTAATTGATTCATACATGCTGGGCTGTAAGGCTTTCCTAGTTTAGGCTAGATATGACAATTCAAGTAAAGAAGTCCTCCAACATGTGAGGATCTAAAACAATCTCTAATATTCTAGCTTCTATCTTCTAACTAAATTGGCTCCTAAACTAAAACCAAAGATTACATTATATACAAGAGGCTACCAAACAATTCAGCCTTCAGATCCACCATCAATGGAAGAAATGACTAGATCTAGGTCCACATGCTTCCCAATGATAGATACCATCATTAAATCCATGACCATAATTAATTGCAAGAGTTGGCCTCAACATGAAACTAAAATAAACAACTCGGTAAGAAAGGATAATTGAGCACTAGACAAGCATCACAGAGTGCTAGGAAAATTCACCGAGCGCTAGAGAGATAACTGACCAACCTCGGTAAACAAAGGAAACTGAGCAACACCGAACCAACTCAGTCAAAGAAGGAACTGAGCAAAAAAGGAAAACACAAACATGTTTTTGGTGATACAGGATTGCCAAGGACCTGAGATGCTCTTGCATCACCTAAAGCCAAAGGATCCAACACCATACAAGTATGGAGATACAAAGTGCACTGCACTAACTGATCTTAATGTGGTTGAGCAATTGAAGAAGGATCCCACGAATGTGTCCCTTTGGGATATCCTCTCTATCATAGGAAAAAGGTCTTTGTTGAAAGAATCATTGTTTGAAGTAGACAAGATGCACCTAGTTCTTAGTAGCACCCCTGCACAAATAAAAGATAGAGGGTCGCTAGGAAAAATGACAGAGCCTAGAGGTCAAGCACACATTCAAATTTCCTTATTCAACTAAGGAGTTGCAAGCTCAAGCACAAAGATGTAATGTCCAAAGCCTACCTCTTTCTACTTAATGCTTATCGTGAATGGTAAGGTTTTACACAACTCTATGATCGATAGTGTGGCTAGCACCACTATTATGCCAAAACAAATCATCGAGGCCCTAAGTCTCGAATGTGAGCCCTTGAATAGAGGATTTATGTAGCTCGATGGAAATAAAGTGTGGCGTTGGATTACTGAGGGGGGGTGAATCAGTAATAAGTGATTCTTTAAACCTTAAAACTTTCTCTGATTCAAGTAAGTAAGACAAACTTCAATATTAACTGATAACAATAAATTAACTTATCAATCATAAATAACATGAACAATAAACATTCAACACATATAACACCAATATTTAACATGGAAACCCAGTTTGGGAAAAACTATTACAGTAATTGTCACCCACCAAAGAAATACTCTTCTTAAGTATTCTCGATTAAAAGCCAATCTTGTTAAAGATTATAATGCACATTGTTAAATGTGATCTTGTTAGGGGATTTTCCTCAGATCTATTAGGATTTTCACCCTATTAGGAGTGGTCTTGTTAAAGGTCTTTAAATACTCTTATAGAATGTCACCTCTCTCAAGGTTTTACAATAAGAATGTTAAGTCCACTTGGTTAAGATATTTTTTTGCTACAAATGTTAATAAGCAACAATATAAAAATTAATTTATAAATCTACAAATACCTCTTGCTTAGTTAGATCCCTTATTTTCTCTTTGTCTTCACTTCTTCCTTTCACTACTCACTGGCCTCAACACTTCATCAATCTCTACTTGTAGACTTGGATTTCAACCTTTTTCTTTTTCACTGCATTAGTCAGTTACACATCCACCCTTCTACTTGCCAGCCTCTTCATTCAAATTAATCCTTTATATAGACTTTGTTTTGCCTCTTAATCTCTTTTATTATGTTTTCCTTTGTTTATTCTCAACCATCAGATTATCCTTTTGAATTGATTCAATGAATTTGGAACTCAGTAAAATATTTTATCATCACCTCAAAACTTGAACAATTCTTGGAACTTGTACTTTCACTTTTTTCCACTTAGATCTTACCATAGATCATCACCTTGAATCTTCTTGATCGTAGATCTCTTTAACTAACTCTTTCTCATCCTTAGAATCTTCTAGATCACTATGGCTCTTCATTAAATGTCATTCTGATCCTTGTATTTAATTTTTGTTCCTTGCTCAGTGGCTAACTCCTTTTCCTTCAACCAAAATTCTATTTTCTTCACTCAATAACTAAATCCTTCTACTCGATGTCTTGACTTGCTTTCACTTTACCAAAATTTACTTTCCTTTTACCAAATAACTTTTCCTTCTCGGTAACCAAACTGTTTTGTTTACTAACTTGACCAATCTCCTTTACCGACTTGATATAATCAAATCTAAAGTAAGAAAAAACTATACCTTTATTACCTTATCATTGTCTGATTTGTATTAGCTACTCATTTAAGTTCTTCAACTTCACAACTTTTCACTTCCTCTTTTTCTTTAACTCACTCAACTTATATCATACTCTAAATGATATGGAAACTCAATATAAACTATAAATCAATTGTTTGACATCAATGACAAAATAATAACTGATCTAATCCTTCTACAATCATGTATACCTCTTATCTCAATTGGTCTTCATCATCATCACCATCAGTTATAGTTAACAATATCCCTCTTTGGCATTGATGGCAACACTCTCAATTGATGATAGCAACACTGTCAATTTTAGCTCTCTAATTTGCAGTTTTCTCCATCTTCTGCTTCTTTGTGTTCATCATATTATTCTCCCTCTTTCTTTGTAGTCATCAATAGTTTATTCTCCCTCTATAATCAATTTCTTATTTTCCCTCTTTGACAACAATGCCAAAGATACATACTCCTAAAAAATTGGTTAAGGCAGTGGATCATACCTAGCATGCACTAATATCTCATTGCATACATAATCATTTTTCACAACTTCAAGCATCACCTAAAGGGTCAAAAATAGCATCAACTCACAAAATAGATATTCTAATAAATCCTTGAATTGATGTTGCATGCATCTTGCCTTAGTGAATATTGGATAGGGGAAGAACCCCTAATTTACCTCTGAGATACCTAAGAGAATATTTTGGTTGTGGCTTGGTAAATATATCTACTATCTACTCCTTTGAATTCACATAATCCAATATCACATGCTTTTCTTGAACTTGTTATCTCAAGTAATGATATTTGATATAAATATGCTTGGTCTTGGAATACATCACCAGATTCTTTGATATATTGACAACACTTGTATTATCACAATAAATGGTAACTAGATTGGTAATATCCTCTTGCATACCTTCAAGTAGTTGTTTGATCCATACAATGTTTGCACAATTCATAGCTGCTACTACATACTTTGTCTCGGTAGTAGGTTGTGATATACAACTTTGTTTCTTACTTAGTCATGTCACTAATCTTTCTCCTAAAAAGAAAGCTCCTCCACTTGTAATTTTTCTATCATCAATGTTTCCAGCCCAATCAATATTAGTGTAAAATTTCAAATCAAAATCTCCTCCTTTCTTGTATAGTGGACTAAAGTCTTCAATACCTTTCATATATCTAAATATTCTTTTGACTTCAAACATGTGTGTTTCCTTTGGATTGGCAGAAAATCTGGCAATAATACCTGCTGCATGAGCAATATCAGGTCTGCTATGTACAACATATTTTAGCTTACCAATCATTGATTGGTAGAGAGTTTTATTCACTTCCTTTTCTCATCTTCCTTTGACAATTTGCAACTAGTAGTCATCGATGTTCCAACTAGTTTTGATTCTTCCATACCAAATGTCTTTAGGATCTCCTTGATGTATTTTGACTGTGTGATGTAGATCCCATCTCTAACTTGTTGAATTTTTAGTCCAATAAAGAATTTTATTTCTCCTATCATGGTCATCTCAAATTCCTTTCTCATCTCCTCAGCAAAATATTTACATGATGTGTTATTTCCTCCAAAAATAATGTCATCAACAAATATTTCAGCAATCAAAATCTTATCATTACTGTCACATCTCAGATACAAATTATTGTTGTCACTTGTTCTTTAAAATCCAATCTTGATTAAATATGAATGTAACCTTTCATACCATGCTTAGGGTGCTTGTTTCAAACCATATAGTGCCTTGTGCAGTTTGCATACCATGTCCTTGTTAGTATTCTCAAAAAAATACTTCAGGTTGTTCAATATAGACTTTTTTTTCAAGAATAACATTAAGAAATATAGACTTAACATCCATCTGATAAACTTTAAATCCTTTATAAGTTGCATATGCCAATAGAATTCTAACTCCTTATAATCTAGCAACATGAGCAAAAGTCTCACCATAATCATTACCTTATTCTTGTGCATACCCTTTGCAAACCAATGTTTCTTTGTTTCTAAAAATACACTTAGTACCAATAACATTCTTATCTTTAGGTCTCGATACCAAAGTCCATGTGTTGTTCTTTTCAACTTGGTCTATCTCTTCTTTCATATCTTTAACCCAATATTTTTTTTCTAATGCATAATTTACTTTTCTTGGGTCAAATTTAGAGATTAAGCATGTATTATCTCTTAACTTACTTCTTGTCATAACTCCAACATTCTTGTCTCCAATAATCTTTCTTGATGAGTGGTGTCTTCTCACATACTTGGCTAGAATAGGCTCGATAGACTGTGGCAATTCATTTTCAGTATTCGGTGGTGGCTCTTTATTTAGCTTCCTCCTTAGTTTGTATTGTCGATAAGGTGTCAAGAACTTCATTTTGAACATATATAAATCTTTAATAGTCCTCGAGTTCCTTTTTGCTATCTTCATCATTTTTCTCTACAAATTCATCAATCCTTACACTTGCACTTTCTAAAATTTTATTAGTCAACTTATTGAAGCACTTGTAAGCCTTTCTCTTTGTAGAATATCCTAAAAACATTCCTTCATCACCTTTATGATCAAACTTTCCATTTCTAGCATCCTTTAGAATGTAACATCTACTTCCTATTATGATTAACAAGACACAAATAACAATTATATGCAAATATAACCAATATCAGAAAATAATAAACCATATAGAAAAAGAACACAAGACATAAATATTTAACGTTGTTCACCTAATCCTTGGGCTACATACACCAACAATCTCCCACTTGGAGACTGATCTTGTAGTGAAACCGCTACCCTGTGAAGCTCGCACTGGATCCAAACCACCCTAGACTCTTTTGTTCCTTTATTTTATTCAGTCTAGCAGACCAACCAAAGTTGAACAAGAGTTCAACTTCTCCCTTGTTACTACCTTTGTAAACATATCTATTAGATTATCATTTATATATATTTCTTGTAGCTTTAACTGCCCATCATCCAAAACTGGCTGAATGAAATGGAACCACATCAGTATGTTTTTTGTCTTTGAGTGAAAAGCATAATTCTTCACAAGATGAATGGAAATTTGGCTGTATATATACAAATAATTATCCATCTGTGGGTGTCCTAATTATTCCATGAATAATTTAAGCCATATCATCTCCTTGGCTGCCTCTGTAGTAGCAACATACTTTTCCTCTGTAGTGGATAAAGCATTCACCTTTTGTAATCGATAAATCCAACTCACTATTGTCCCATCAATAGTAAATACATAGCCTATAGTACTCCGCTTGCTATCTATATCTCCTACCAAATCTGAGCCAACATAGCCTAGTACAATAGTAGTAGATCCCCCAAAGTGTAAACACTTACTGGATGTACCTCTCAAATATCTAAGAATCCATTTGACTACATTCCAATGCTCAATCCCAGGGTGACTTATATACTTGCTAACAACTCCCACTGCATGTGCAATAGCTGGCCTAGTACATACGATAACATACACTAAGCTCCCTCTAGCTGAAGCATAAGGTACTTTGGACATTTTAGCTTCCTCTTCTGGTGTCTTTGGACAAATTGCCTTAGTCAATTTCAAATGACTAGGCAAAGGTGTAATGACAGCTTTGGCATTATCCATAGAGAAACGTTGCAACACCTTCTCAATATAATCAGCTTGAGATAAAGTCAATTTCCTATTTTTCCTATCTCTGCAAATTTTCATACCAAGGATTTGTTTTGCTATCCCCAAATCCTTCATAGAAAATGAATGTACTAACTGTTGTTTCAACCCCTTAATGTGATCCATGTTAGACCCAGCTACAAGTATATCATCAACATATAAACATAAAATAATGTATCTATCATCATCTGACCTCTTAAAATAAAAAAAATGGTCAGAATGACACAAAATGTATCCATTCTCATTCATAAAAGTATCAAATTTAATATACCATTGCCGAGGTTCTTGCTTCAACCCATATAAACTTTTCTACAATCTACACACTAAATTCTCCTTACCCTTGACCTCCAATCCTTTTGGTTGTACCATATATATTTCTTCATCCAAATCACCATGAAGAAAATCTATTTTAACATTGAGCTACTCTAAATGAAAATCTTCAGTAGCACAATACTTAAAACAATACGAATAGAAGTCATTTTAACAACCGGAGAAAATATCTCATCAAAATCAATACCCTTTTTATGTGCAAACCCTTTTACGATTAATCTAGCTTTAAATATTTTCTTACCTCCATCCTCTTCTTTTAGCATGTAAACCCATTTATTTTGTAAAGCCCTTTTACCTACATGTAACTTACATAAATCCCAAGTTTGATTTTTTAGCAAGGAGTCCATTTCTTCTGTCATGGTAGATTTCCACTGAAGTTTTGTATCCACCTGCACAACTTCATTATAACATTTAGTTTCACCAGCATCTGTTAATAAAATAGAATACAAAGAGGGAGAAAATATTTCTGGAGGTCTACTTAGCCTTGTTGACCATCTAACATTCACTAGAGTTTGTGGTATTTGTTATTGCTATTGTTGTGAAGCATAAGGAACTACTGGCACATCATCTTTTGGAGTATCATCTAGTACTATATAATCTTTTTCTTTCTTTTCATGTTGCTGCAACAAATCTTTGTACAACACTTTCTCATTAAATATGACATCCCTGCTTCTTACAATTTTATGATTTTCAAAATCCCAAAGCCTATAATAGAATTCATCAATTCAATATCCAAGAAATACATATTTCTTTGACTTAACTTCCAATTTGGTTCTATTTTCAAAATCTATATGTGCAAATGCTTCACAACCAAAGGTTTTGAGAAAAGAATAACTCACCTTCTTACTAGTCCATGCTTCCTGTGGAATACCACATTCCAAAGGAGTAGAGGGACCTCTATTGATTAAATATGTAGTTGTATTAACAGCCTCCACCCACATGTTTAAGGGCAGCCCAACATGCAACCTCATACTCCTTGCACACTCCATTATTGTCCTATTCATGCATTCAACCACTCCATTTTCTTGTGGAGTCACTGGTATAGTTTTCTGCCTATGAACACCATTAGAGGAACAATAATATTCAAATTATGTGCTACAATACTCACCACCATTATCAGATCTGAGACATTTTAGCATTTTACCAATCTCATTCTCAACCAAGAATTTTCATTTCTTAAAAGTTTGAAATACATCAGATTTCTATCTAAGGAAATAAATTCATACTTTTCTTGTTGCATCATCTATAAATGTAACATAATACAAAGAGCCACCAAGGGAAGATACCTAAGCTGGTCCCCATACATCTATATGCACAAGCTCTAATTTCTTATTTTTCTTTTCCTTCCCACTCTTCACAAAAGTAACTCTCTTTTGTTTACCATACACACAACTTTCATAGAAATCCACATTGACACATTTTAGACCAGGTAAAAATTTCTTTGAATGAAGTAATTTAATACCTTTTTCACTCATGTGCCCAAGTCTGTTGTGCCAAAGTGTTGTGTCAGAATCTATAGAAAATGTTTTATGTTCTTCCTACTCAATTGCAACAATTATTTCTGCACATTCTTTTTTCTCTGAAACAATTAAAGTAGAAGGAACAATATGACCTGTACAAAGATATAAGGTGCCTACTTTCACACCTTTGGAGACCTTCCAATTTCTATCATTAAAAGTAACTTTGCAACCCTCATCACTCAGTTGCGCTCTTGAAATTAAATTTCTACTCAGCCTTGGAACATGTCTTACCTCTTGTAGTAGCCAATGATTCCCATTCTACAATTTAATCTTAATTTTACCCTTTCCAACAATCTGATAGGGTTCATTATCTCCCAAATAAACTAGCCCAAAATCCCCTTGGACATAATCAAGAAAGTAACCTCTATGGGGTGTAGCATGAAATGAAGCCCCAAAATCTAAAACCCATAAATCATCAACACTTTCTAAAGAAAGAAGCAAAGCATCCTCTTAAAATTTATTACTTACCAATTTTCCTCCTTGCTACATTCTTGTTTGTGTCCTTCTTTATTCTTCCAAGACCAACAATCTTTCTTCTTATGACCTGGTTTTCCATAGAACTAGCAATCATTTGGTCCTTTGGATTCAAACATCTTTCCCTTTTATTTTCCTCTTGATTTCTCACAATTTCCAGAATGGTTTCCTCTCTCATTCATTCTACTTCTTCTTTGTGTGTTCAAGAAACTTCCAGATGTAGATCCACCTGAGCTTTTCCTAAAAAATTCCTCACTCGGAATCACACCAATAACATCGTCAAATTTTAGGGTATTAGAACTAGAAACAAAGTTACTCACAACTATTACCAAGCCATTCCATATTTTAGGAAAAGAAAACATAATCATGAGAGCCCTAATTTCTTCATCAAAAGTAGCACTTATAGAAGATAATTGACTGGTAACCGTATTAAACTCATTCAAATTATTAGTAATAGATCCACCTTCTGCCATCTTCATATTAAACAGATGCTTCATGAGAATTACCTTGTTTGAAGCAGAGGGCTTTTCATACAACTTTGCTAGGGTTTCCATCAACTCTTCAATTGTTTTCTCTTTCATAATATTAATAACCACTGATTGTACCATACACAATCAAATACTTCCAAGTGCCTTTCTCTCAAGAATATACTAGCATCAGACATTGTTGAGGGTTTCTTGGATTTTCCTTCCAATGGTTGCCATAGATCCTTCTGATAGAGAATCCTCCATTTGAATTTTCCATAAATGAAATTTCTCCCCATTAAAATTCTCAACCTTAAACTTACCCTCATCTTCCATTGCTCCCACTCAACTGTGAGATTCCCACTAAATCATGAGATCTTCCTGTAGAGGATAACTGAAAAATAACCTCGCTTTGATACCACTTGTTAGGATTAATGGTCCAGGAGCACCCATGGGTTGGTTGATCTAATCCATCTTTTGGTTGTGTTTTGTAGCCATCTTTGGCATGTGTGAGTGTTTCCTAAGGTCATGTTGACCATAGTGTGGGATCCAACAAGGATGAAAGGTCTAATTAGGTCCTAGGTCTTAGGTCTTTGTCATCTTGACCCTTCAGTGTTAAGGACTCTTTCTTGGTTATTTTTTGTTAGGTGATGTCATAGGATCTAGGGTGTGTGAGAAGTTTTATTTGAGTCTAGTATGGAGTCTATAACTCTATAGGACCTAACCAAGGTCTTTGGTGTGCAAAAAGTCAAAAAGTTATAAAAATGTTGCAAAAGTTGCTTAGCAACTTTTGCAACTTTTTAAAGTTGCTCGGATAGAATTGTCCAAACAGGCTAAATTGGCCTAGGAATGCCCTAATGGAAACCTAAGACAAACCTTAGACTATTTAAGTCTTTTTTGGACTAAATCCCGAGGTTGGAGAATATTGTGTACGAAGCTTTGAGTTTTGCAAGTGTGAATAGTGTGTGAGAGTTTGTGAATCTCTGTAATCAGTGAATACAAGAAAAATGTTTTGAGTTGAGTAATGGATTTTGATTAATGGATTTATTAACTTAGTGTCTTTCCTTGCAGTGTGTGTCATTAGATTAGGGGTTTTTATTCATTTCTTTGTTATGTGTTAAATCTTTTCATTTTCCTTATTCATTGGTTCAAACTAGGAAGGTGTGAGAAATGAGGATCTAACTCACTATCCCACCATACAATATGTACAACCTCTTGGGGATAGTGATTAGACTCCATGTATATACCTTGTATAGGAGCATGGGCCTTGAAAAGCTTGGGAATCTATTTACATGTCTTTCCCTAGGTGAGCCTATGGTGAGCCCGCCTAGGAAAGACTGAGACACAGTGAAGATAGCTTACAAAGGAGGGCACGAAGCCATCAAAAAATGATTGGAGGTCAAAGATAGGGAATTTTCCAAGAACTATTCGAAAGGAGAGAGTCTAGCCAATCTATTTGGTTACCCTAAGCTTGCAGACAAGCCATGCAATCAGAGAATGCCTAAAACCCTCCCAAAACATGTATTTTTTGTTAGTGGATTGTACGACAGGAAGAAACCCTAAAGCCTCAAAAATCCTTGAGAGGTTGGTTATTGAACTGAGAATCCATAATTTAGTTGCATGGTTCTTTGGCATCATTTTGGAGAAAACCCTATTTTCTTAGAATAGGAGGCCTAATTGGGGCTCTTCCTTGTAGCCCTATTTTGTGAAGGATCTAGGAGATTGGTAAGAAGGATATGGGAAGTAAGACCTCAAAGACCTCAAAATGAATTAAAAAAAACATGTTTTAACCCCTCCTTCCCTCTTCAAGTCCCTTTGTTAGCATTGAAGGTGGTGAGCCCTTAGATGCCATTAAGGGTTAGTGTGTGTATGAACAAGGAAGCACACCAAGGACTTAGCTTGTCTTGGTAATTGTTGCTTAGTAGTGGGGTTGGTTAGTGGACTAGGGATCAAGCCTCCAGGGGGATCCTATAGGTCATGTGGTGTCAGTAGAAGAACACCTCAAGGTCACTTGTGAGACCTAAGCAAGAGCTCGTGATTGGTTCTCCCAACCTCCCTATCAGATTGGTATCAGAGCCCCAAAAGATTTCGGAAGTAAGTGCATGTTAGAGTGAGTCTAGTGGATCTTATAGGATGGTGACCAATGAAGAGTTGGCCAAGAAGGTAGAAGACCAAGAAGAAGAAAATAGATAGTTGAGGGAAATAATAGACTTGCTAGCCAAGAAGTTGGAAGTAGTGGAAGATAGAACATAAGAGTTGAATGAGAAGATAGATGAGAAGGAAGGGAAGGATAAACTAGCGGAAGATGAAGTTCTTGAACTAGACCTAGTGGTGGAGAAATAACCCTTCCTAAAATCCTTGAAGGTCTTAAGTGGAAAAGCACTAGAAGGTGTACCACTCTTTAGTGGAAAAATGGAGCCTAACTCAATCATTGATTGGATTGAGGGCATGGATAATCACTTTGAATGTGATGGAATAAGTGAGGCTCAAAAGGTGAGAGTAGCCAAGTCAAGACTTAGAGGCTCTTCTCTCACATGGTGGAAGTTCATTCAAATAGAGAGGGAGAAAGAAGGAAAAAACCCTATAGCTACATGTAAAGGAGTGGTGGTTAAGGTTAGATAAGCCTATATGCCATAGGATTATGAAATCCAACTACATAAAATGAGGCAAAGTCTAAGGTAGAAAGACAATGATGTCAATACCTACATTGAGGAGTTCCAAAAGATATGTCTAAGATCCAAGGTGGTAGAAGAAGAAAGCATCAAAGTTTCCAGATATCTCAATGAATTGAAGTGGTCTATCCAAGAGGAGATGAGTATCCTAACCCCCAAGACAATGCATCAATGCTATCAATTGGCACTAAAGATAGAGGAGAAGAGTAAGAGGAGGCAAGATTCTAGTTGAAGAAATAGAGGTAGAGGAAGAGATCAAATGGGTCATAGAGTTGGACACCAAGGTAGAGGGATTGATAAAAGAATCCAAGGAGAGTCCAAGCTAGTAGAGCAGAGTGGTGAAACAAGTTCTACAGGGAACTATGGTAGAGATAGAGGTACCCATGGAGGCTCTAATAGATGAAGAGGTGCAGGAAGAAGTATTGCTTACTTTTCTAGCATGAAGTGTTACAACTGTGGGAAGATGGGACATCCAACATATAAGTGTCTAGAGAAGGAATCTTCTTCCAATTCAAAGAAGAGAGTGGCTTATACTCAAGAAGAATCATCAAGTGTCAAGTCACCAGAGGTTAGTCAAATAGAGTTAGAGATGTGAGAGAAGCTCATGTTTAGGAGAGTCCTCATTAGACAACTTGTGAAGGAGGAATCAAAGCAAAGAAGAGATCTCTTTAGAGTGAGATGTAAAATCATGGGTAAAGTATGAAAAGTGATTGTGGATTCTAGCTCCACATATCATTGTAGAAGAAGCAACCAAGAAGTTTAATCTAACTAAGGTACCCCATAGAAACCCCTACAAGGTGACATGGTTGAACAAAGGGAAAAGTGTCCTAGTGACTGAGAAGACATGGGTTGAATTCTCCATTGGAGGATATAGAGACAAATTTCTATGTGATGTTCTACCCATGGATTCCTGCCATCTCTTATTGGGAAGACCATGGAAATATGATAGAGAAGCCATGCATGATGGAAGAGGAAACACAATTACCTTCAAGAAATATGGGAAGACATTCAAGATCCAGTCCTTAATGGATGATGATGAGGTGCCTACAAAAATCCCTAGTGTGTTGTTGAGTAGTGGAAAAGAGCTACTGCATACACTCCAAGAAGAAGACAATGAGGGGTATACTATAGTTGTGAAGCCTAAAGAAGGGGGAAACCTAGTCAAGCACCTATACCAGTGGAGATCCAAGAGTTTCTTGGGAAATAAAAGGACATAGTAAGTGATGGGAAACCAAAAAAATTACCTCCTAAAAGGTCTATAGGTCATCAAATTGACTTTATACTAGGGGCCTCATTTCCAAATAAGACATCCTACAAGCTCACACTAAAGAAGAAATAAGAAGTAGTAAGGAAAGTGCATGAGCTTCTTGATCAATGACTCATAAAGAAGAGCATTGGCCCATGTGTAGTACTGATGGTCTTAGCATCCAAGAAAGGTGGTAAGTGGAGACTTTGCACTGATTCAAGAGAAATAAATATGATCACTATTAGATATAGGTTCCCTATACCTAGGATAGATGATCTAATGGATTGCCTAGGAGGATCTCAATACTTCACCAAGTTGGATCTCAAACGTGGATCTCATCAAATCAGAATAAAGGATGGGGATGAGTGGAAGACATCCTCCAAAACTACTAAAGGGTTATATGAGTGGCTTGTGATGCCATTTGGGCTTACTAATTCGCCTAGAACATTCATGAGATTGATGAATGAGGTGCTAAAGGAATACACATGTAGATTTGTGGTGGTATATCTTGATGATATACTCATCTTCATCAAAGCAAAGGAGGAACACCTAAAACATTTTGAGGTTGTGCTCAAGAGACTCCATGAAGAATAGTTAGCCATTAACTTAGAGAAATGTGAGTTCCTCAAACAAGAATTGGTCTACTTGGGATTTTTAGTGTCTAAGGGCACATTAAAAATAGATCCAAGTAAGGTGGAAGCCATTATAAACTAGCCTACACCAACCACAAGGACAAAAGTTAGAAGTTTTCATGGCCTAGCCCAATTTTATAGGAAATTCATAAGGAATTTTAGTGGTATTTGTGCACCAGTACTAGACACCATCAAGGGTGGATTGAAGACAAAATTAAAATAGAAACAAGAAGCTATCAAGGCATTTGAGAAGTTGAAACAACAAGTGGCAACCCAACCTATCATACTACTACCAAGCTTTGATAAGTTATTCACCTTGGAGTGTGATGCAAGTGGAATGACAGTTGGAGGAGTGTTAAGTTAAGAAGGTAAGCCCATAGCCTTCTTTAGTGAGAAGCTCAATGAAGCTAAGAAGAAATACTCAACCTATGAATTGGAGTTATATGATTTAGTGCAATCACTTAGGAACTAGAGGCATTACCTCCTTCCTAAAGAGTTTGTGGTGCTCATAGAAAACTAGGCCTTGAGCTACATTAACACACAGGAGAAGCTAAGCAATACACACCTAAAATGGATGGAGTATTTTCATGCCTTCACCTTCACTATCAAGCACAAGAATGGACAAATGAATAAGGTGGTAGATGCATTGAGAATGAGGTTATTGACAGTCAAGGAAGTCCAACTCCAAAGTATTGGAATAGACAACTTCAAAGACCTCTACAAGGATGATGAAGACTTCTTAGAGGCTTACAAGGTATGCTCTAATTTTCAAAACCATTTTCATATTCACTTTATTGAATACACCTTTCAAAGTGGACTATTGTTTAAGGGGAATCAATTATATGTTCCCAAGGTGTCAATGAGAGAGAATTTCATTAAGGAGAAGCACAATGGGAGTCTTAGTGGCCATTTTGGCATCAACAAGACAATGGAGTCAATCCAAAGGTTCTAATATTGGCCTAAACTACCTAGGGATGTGAGGATATATGTGGAGCAATGTGTCATATGTATGAAAGCCAAAAGAGGAGAAAGAAATATAGACCTATACCAACCCTTGCCCATACAAAATAGGCCATGGGAATTTATTAACATGGAATTCATAGTGGGGCTTCCTCAGACCAAGATAGGGTTGGATAGTATCTATGTGGTGGTAGATAGTTTTAGAAAATTGACTCACTTTATCCCTTGCAAGATAACTCATGATGCTAGCCACATATCTCATCTCTTCTTCAAGGAGGTCATGAGGATCCATCGACTTCCTCCTAGCATTGTGTTAGATAGAGATGCAAAGTTCATCGACCATTTTTGGAAGACCCTATGGAGCAGATTGGGTACTAACTTATCTTTTGGTTAAGCTTACCATCCCAAAATAGATGGTCAAACTAAAGTGATCAACATATTATTAGGTAACTTGCTAAGGTTCCTAACCAAGGAGTATGGATGGACATGGGATTTAGTCCTCCCTCAAGCAGAGTATGCCTACAATGATAGTGTGAACCGAACCACTAGAAAGAGTCCTTTTGAGATAGTGTATGGAATGCACCCAAGAGGAGTGAATGAACTAAGATATTTAGGAAATATATATTATAGAAGTGGACATGTAGAGGAATTCTCCCAAACTATGAAGGAAATCCAAGAACAAGTCAAGAAGACCCTAGCAAAAATAAATGAAAATCTAAAGGCAAAAGTGGATGAAAAGAGAAGAGATGTCCAATTTGTAGTAGGTGACTATGTCATGGTTCATCTCAACAAGTCTAGATTGCAGAAGGGAGTTCCTACTGAGTTGTAGATGAAGAGGGTAGGACCATGTAAGATTTTGTTCAAGTATAATGCCAATGCATACAAAGTGGATGAACTCCATATTTGGCCATCTCACCAGTCTTCAATATTTTAGACTTGGTCAAATACAAGGTTTCATTGTCTGAGATCAGTTAGAACAACTAGGAGGTACTTTCAGATGTCAACACATAGGCCTTACCTCCTAAGACCAAGCCTTAAGAAGAGAGGATCTTGGATTCTAAAGTGAAGAAGTAGACTAGACATAGGGTCTACATGGAACATCTAGTACAGTAGAAGGATCACTCTGAATTTGAAGATACTTGGGTGGAAGAAACAAACTTCAAATAGTTCGGCATTAATCCTTCTCTCATATCCCCTACTGTGCCTTAATTTATTTTGTGTAGAGGGGGAGTATGGTGCAGGAGAACCCAAGGGTTGGTTGATCCAATCCATCTTTTGGTTGTTTTTTTAAGCCATCTTTGGCATTTGTGATTTTTTCCTAAGATCATGTTGACCATAGTGTGGGATCTAATAAGGATGAAAAGTCTAATTAGGTCCTAGGTCTTAGGTCTTTGTCATCTTGAGCCTTAAGTGTCAAGGACTCTTTCTTGGTTACTTGTTGTTAGATGATGTCATTATGATGTCATAGGATCTAGGGTGTGTGAGAAGTTAGATTTGAGTCTGGTATGGAGTCTAGAACTCTATCAAACCTAACCAAGGTCTTTTGTGTGCAAAACGTTGAAAAGTTGTAAAAATTTTGCAAAAGTTTCTTAGCAAATTTTGCAAATTTTCAAAGTTGCTTGGATAGAATTTTCCAAACACCCTAAATCAGCCTAGGAATGCCCTAATGAAAACCTAAGACAAAAATTAGACTATTTAAGTCTTTTTTGGACCAGATCCCAAGGTTAGAGAATATTATGTATGAAGCTTTGAGTTTTCCAAGTGTGAATAGTGTGTGAGAGTTTGTGAATCTCTATAATCATTGAATACAAGAAGAATGTTTTCAGTTGAGCAATGGATTATGATTAATGGATTTCTTATCTTAGTGTCTTTCCTTGTAGTGTGTGTCATTAAATTAGGAGTTTTTATTCATTTCTTTGTTTTGTGTTAAATATTTTCATTTTCACTGTTCAGTGGTTCAAACTAGGAAGGTGTGAGAAATTAGGATCTAACTCACTATCCCATCATTCAATCTATATATGCTCTTGGGGATAGTGAGTAGATTCCATGTATATACCTTGTATAGGAGACTGGGCCCTAAAAATCTTGGGAAGCTATTTACATGTCTTGTCCTAGGTGAGCCTTGTTAGAATAACTGAGAGGGGGGGTGAATCAGTTATCCACAGTCCCAAATCAAAATATATAATCCAAAACAATTTACTTAAACTTCTGCAGCTCGGTAACATAAAATATTACACTGTTTGTGCTTTTCTCAATTACCAGTCAATAACAACTAATGATTACCGATCAAATCCAACATGTAATATGTAAAGCATGATAACAAATAATCACCACAATGAACACATAACAAACAAGATTTAACATGGAAACACTGTGAAGGGAAAAAGCACCTGGGACCGGAAACCCAAAAATGTTCACTCTTCTAAAGTGAGGTCGGTGAAGACCCAACCTTGTTAAAGGTTACAAACACACTGTGAGGTGTGACCTTGTTAGAGTATTTTAGACTGACGATTATCATCCAACAAGCATTCACTATGGGGTTGACAGGATAACAATGTTCATTCTATGAATGATACATAAAATAATTTCAAGTCCACTCTATTAAGAGATTTCTTTGTTTACAATGGTTAAAATGTAATAGTAGTTGATCTAACTACAATATAACTTCAATTACAAATTATCAGATCTATGTTAAGCCCATTCAAATCCTTTGATCAATATATCAATTCTGTATCAACAATAATCAATGACTTACTGTCGCTTGGTAATAGCTTTCTGACGCTTGGTAAACTCTGTAGTTCAGTACTCATTAACCAATTTGATCAGGCATACATGAAGATTTTTCATGTGATAGTTCTGCAGTCTCCTTCTTCTGGCTTACATTTCATAATGAAACCTTAGTCTCTTAAATAGACAAGTAAACCATTTTCTTCTCCTCCATAAGATTTTTTTTCTTATTCTCCTTCGTCCATTTTGCCACTTAAACCTTCCTCGGCTGATGTGCTGGTAACACATTTTGATTTCATCCTTTAGATCTTCCTTGAATTATGCTAGCCATTGATCTTCATAACAAACAATATCTCCATCTCTGATTTTGATGTACTTTATAGCTCATCAATCTTTAACAGCTAAACTAATCATTTAGTTCTTTTCTCTTGATTGGTTAACGAAGAAATGTGTCGGTGAACACAAGCTCAGTTTATACTATGCTCGGTATACACTACACTGCTTGGTGTATACTATGATGCTTCATCAATTGACCACACTACCTTTTGTCTTTCAAATCTTTTCCTCATCATAGATGAATGAAACATAATCAAGTCAATAACATAAGGTCATAGACTCATTAGAAAGTTACACAATGTATTCCTTATCCTCATCTGTCATATACATCTTCCTCATGTAGATATTTCTGTTCTTCATCTCTTTTACTCCTTTTCTATAGATGTTTCAGTATTATAACTTACAAAATAAGTGTTGTCAAACTAGTTGACATCAATGACAACATATTACTGATTCAATCATATTACATATCTAATCAACAACTCAGTGATCTCTAATCACATATCTTCAATTAGGTTCTAAATTAGTTATAGTTCATCAATCTCTCCCTTTGGCATGGGTGGCAAGTCAAGTAAATATGAAATATACCATACACATACCAAACATGTATTCTACAACTCTGTGAACAAATGCTGTACAAGCTCTCCCTAGCTTAATATGTTTAATCACTACATTACTCAACAACATTACCAATGCAACTTTGATAGATAGATAGATAGATTAGTTATAGTTCATCAATCTCTCCCTTAGATAGATGTTTTAGTGTTCTCATCGGTGCATATTGTTTCATATTGTTTATCTCTCCCTTTGACAACAATGCCAAAGAAACAAATAAACATACAACTCTGTAGTAGCCATGCAACTCTCTGTTGTCCGGGGCATTCTCTGTATCTTTGTATACTAATATGCTAATCTCTTCTAGTTCTCCAAACTTTTCACAACCTTAGACATGATCCAAAGTGTGAACTATGCTGCATCAAAATGAATGATCTTCTAATAAGATTAGGTTGATGTAACATCCAGATCACATTAGAGACTGACAGATAGGGTACAGACCCTAAGTCTAGTCCTCAAGTATTCAAATGTATCCTTCGGTAGAGGCTTTGTAAATATGTCTGCAAGTTGTTCTTTTGATGTAAAAAACTCTAGCTTAACTTGCTTCTCCTATACTCATTCTCTTAAGTAGTGATACTTAATAGATATATGATTTGTTTTAGAGTGCATCATTAGATTCTTTGAAATGTTTATTGCACTTGTGTTATCACAATATATAATCACTGGCTCAGTGATTATCTCATTCATACTTTCTAATACTTGCTTAATATATGCAATATTTGAACAGTTTGTAGCAGCAACAACATACTCTTCTTCTCCTGTAGACTGAGAAATGCAAGCCTTCTTCTTACTTGTCCATGTAACAAGTCTTTCACCAAAGAAAAATGCTACTTCGGTGGTGCTTTTCCTATCATCCACATTTCCAGCCCAATCAGCGTCGGTATAGACTCTGAGTTCAAAATTGCCTTCCTTAGGCTACCATAATCCATAATCTTCTATTTTCTTCAGGTATCTTAAGATTCTCTTTATAGCAACCATGTGTGACTCTCTAGGGTTTTCAGAAAATCTTGCAACAATTCCCACAACATGTGCTATGTCTAGTCTACTATGTACTACATACATTAACTTACCAATCATAGATCGGTACAGTGTTTGGTTCACCTCTGTAGTTTCATCTTCCTTAGTCAATTTACATCCATTAGACATCGGTGTTCCCACATGTTTAGCATCTTCCATGCCAAATGTCTTTAATACTTCCTTGATATATTTAGAATGTGTGATGAATATACCATCATTCTGCTGAATCACATGTAGTCCTAGAAATAACTTAATCTCTCTGAACATAGACATTTCAAATTCACTTCTCATTTCATCAGAAAATGACTTATAGATTTGATCTTGTCCTCCAAATATAATGTCACTCACAAATATTTCAGCAATAAGAATAGTATCATCAGTATCTCCTTTCATAAACAAATTGTTGTTCTCACTTGTTCTAACAAATTCAACACTTAACAAATAAGTATGCATCCTCTGATACTAGGCTCTCGGTGCTTTCTTCAAACCATATAAAGCTTTATGTAATCTACATACCATATCTTTCTTATCTAGATCAATGGACCCTTTAGTTTATTCTATGTAGACTTCTTCAAGTATCCCATTCAAAAATGCTGACTTGACATCCATTTGGTAAACCTTGAACTTTTTGTGTGTAACATATGCAAGTAACATTCTGAATCCTTCTAATCTAGCAATAGGTGCAAATGTTTCACCATAATCAATTCCTTCCTCCTGTGCATATCCTTTACATACCAATCTAGCTTTATTCCTTATTACATCTCCATTCTCATTTTGCTTGTTTTTGAATATCCACTTAGTACCGATAACATTCTTATCTTTAGGTCTAGGTACTAAGGTCTAGGTTTTCTTCTTCTCTATTTGTTCTATTTCCTCTTTCATTGCATTAACCCATTCATCATTTTCTAATGCAACTTTTACATTCTTCGGTTCATAATCACAAACTAGACATGTACCTTGTCTTGCTTTACTCCTTTTTTGCATGCCAGCTTGTCTGTCTCCAATGATTTATGTCTCAAGATGATGTCTTCTAACAAAAATTTCCAATATCTAATTTCTTCTTTCTTGTTCATCCTGTGTAGGTTCATTTGCTTGCTTGGTAGGTCCTTCCTGCTCATTGATTTCTCTTTCCTGTTCATCGGTATTATTTTCTTGCTGACCAGTTGTCACTATCTGTGGCTTCAATAGATACTCAGGTTGTTCAATGTAAGTGAATCTACTATAGTCTTCTGGTTCCTTTCTACTTTCCTCTATATTCTTATCATCAAACTCATCAACTCATACATTAGTACTTTTAATCATTTTATTAGTTACTCTGTTCAAACACTTGTATGCCTTACTTTTACTGGAATATCCTAGAAATATCCCTTCATCACCTTTTGAGTCAAACTTTCCATTTTGTTCATCTTTTAGAATAAAACATTTGCTTCCAAAATTTTTGAAATAACTTACAATGGGTTTGTGTCCAAACCATAACTCATAGGGTGTCTTATTAGTGTCCTTCAGTTGTACTTGGTTTAGCACATAAACAACAGTGCTAATGGCTTCCCTCTAGTATGTCTAAGCAACATTCTTTTCTATCATTAATGTCCTTGCACAATCAACAATTGACCTATTCCTCCTTTCAACAATGTCATTCTATTGTGGTGTCCTCGGTGTAGAGACCTGTCTTTTAATACCATGCTCATTACAAAAATTAGTAAATTCATCAGAGATAAATTCAACTCCTCTATCAGATCTTAAGCATTTCAATTATTTACTAGTCTCTTTTTCTACTTTTGCTTTATACCACTTGAACATCTTGAATGCCTCAAATTTTTCTTTTAAGAACATGATAGTCATCAACCTAGTATAATCATCAACAAAAAGAATAAAATATCTGTCTCCATAATAACTCTGAGTTCTCATAGGACCACATAGGTCGGTATGCACTAACTCAATTATCTTCTTTGTTGAATAATATTTTCTTTTGAAACTAGATTTAGTCATTTTACCTTTTTGACATTCATGACACATAACATGATCAGAGATAAGTTAGGCAGACGTCTAACTCTTTTCCTTTTACTGATCTTAATCATGTTATCAAAATTCACATGGCATAACCTTTTATGCCACAACCATGCATCTTCTTCTTTCATCATTAAACAAGAAGACTGATCATTATCAAGATAAAATAGATTACCTCTGGATTGTGTACCAGTTCCAACAAGTCTTCCTCCATCATCAAATATCTTCACCTTTTTTCTCTCAAAAGCAACTCGATGGCCTAAATTGTTCAGCTATGCCACACTGAGAAAATTATAGTTCAATCCTTTTACGCAATAATAATTTTCACATTTTAATCTTTCATTTATCATCAGGGATCCTTTACCTCTTACCATACAGGGTGCATCATTTCCCATTCTTATAGATCCTCCATTGTATTCTTCAAGATAATCAAAATTTTCTTCATCACCAGTCATGTGATGTGTACAACCACTATCTATAATCCATGTATCATTTTTATTAACCTTAGAGATAAGTGTTGTCTCTACATACCTTTCATCTTCTTCGGAATCATCATTCATTGCCAAAAATACTACCTCCACATCATCATGAGTGTCAAGATCGGTGATATCTTCTTCCTCAGCAATGCATCATACCTTCTTTCCTTTGTCATTATTGTCTCCATTGTCTCTATTGTAGTGTCAATAGCCTCTGTTGTATCTTCTCCCATAGCTTCCTTCAGATTGGTCTTTGGTTCTTTCATCATCTTTCTTGTGTGGACATCTAGTAGCAATGTGGCCAACTTCTTTATAGTTAAAGCATGCTAAAGGTAATTTACCTCTATACCTTGCTTTACCTTTAGGTAAAATTCTAGCCATAAGAGCTTCAAGTTCATCAAGCTCATCATCAGTATTGCTATCACTATCATCATTCTTAATTATTTCTAGACTTACCAATCTTTAGAGAAGACATAAAAGTGGATTCAACAGATGGTACAACACTATTATCATAATTGTTCAGTTCAAATGTTGTAAGCTTTCCAATTAGATTATCAAGAGTGAGTGTGTTGTTAGGTGCTGAACTATTTTCATGAATTGCAGATATTATGATGGCATAGATAGGCAATAAGGTCCTTAGAATTTTTCTTACCACAGTGTCTTCATCAATGACTCCATTCGATGCTCTAATAGTGTGAACTACCTCTTTTATTCTATTTGTGTACTGCATAATGTTTTCACCTTATTTCATCTTCATGTCATTGAATTTTCCTCTTAAGATTTCCGCTCTTGCTCTCTTGACATTCACATCACCACTATAAACTTGAGCTAGTTTATCCCACATCTGCTTAGCAGTAGTACAATCCTTGATGTATTCAAATTTGACATCTGAACAGGTAGAAGCAATCTCCATCATAGTAACATTATGTTCATGCCTGTCCCTTAGTTGATCAAGGGTCAAGAGACCATTGGGTGGTGCAAGGTATCCATTCTCCATTAGATCTAGGGCATAATTCCCAATCCTGAATATATGCAGCTTCATTCGACTTTGCCATATTGTGAAGTTATCTTTGTTTAGCTTTGACAATTCCCTCTTAAACATTTTGAGACCTTTGTGCTGAAGTCCTTAAAACTCTGTTCCAAGAAACCAATGCTCTGATACCAATTGTTAGAATAACTAAGAGGGGGGTGAATCAGTTATCCATAGTCCCAAATCAAAATGTATAATCCAAAATAGTTTACTTAAACTTTTGCAGCTCGGTAACATAAAATACTACATTGTCTGTGCTTTTACCAATTACCAGTCAATAACAACTAATGATTACCGATCAAATCCAACATGCAATATGTAAAGTATGATAACAAACAATCACCACAATGAACACATAACATAAAAGATTTAACGTGGAAACGCTGTGAAGGGAAAAACCACCTGGGACCAGCAACCCAAAAATATTCACTCTTCTGAAGTGAGGTCGGTGAAGACCCAACCCTGTTAAAGGTTACAAACATACTGTGAGGTGTGACCTTGTTAGAGGATTTTAGACCAACCATTATCATCCAACCAACATTCACTTTGGGGTTGACAGGATAACAATGTTCATTCTATGAATGATACATAAAAGACTTTCAAGTCCACTCTATTAAGATATTTCTCTATTTACAATGGTTAAAATGTAACAGCAGTTGATCTGACTACAATACAACTTCAATTGTAGATTATCAGATCTATGTTAAGCCCATTCAAATCCTTTGATCAATATATCAATTCTATATCAACAATAATCAATGACTTACTGTCGCTTGGTAATAGCTTTTTGACACTTGGTAAACTCTACATTTTGGTTCTCCTTAACCAGTTTGATCAGGCATACATGAAGCTTGTTCATGCAATAGTTCTATAGTCTCCTTATTTCAGCTTAAGTTTCATAACGAAACCTTAGTCTCTTAAATAGACAAGTAAACCATTTTCTTCTCCTCCATAAGAATTTTTCGCTTATTCTCCTTTGTGCATTTTTTCGCTTAAACCTTCCTTGGCTAATGTGCCAGCACACATTTTGATTTCATCCTTTAGATCTTCCTTGAATTATGCTACCCATTGATCTTCATAACAAACATTATCTCCATCTCTGATTTTGATGTACTTTACAGCTCATCAATCTTTAATAGCTAAACTAATCATTTAGTTCTTTTCTCCTGCTCAGTTAACAAAGAAATGTGTCAGTGAACACAAACTTAGTTTATAATGTGCTTGGTATACACTACACTGCTCGGTGTATACTGTGATGCTTCATCAACCAACCACACTGCCTTGTGTCTTTCAGCTCTTTTCCTCATCATAGATGAATGAAACATAATCAAGTCAATAACATAAGGTCATAGACTCATCAACAAGTTACACAATGTATTCCTTATCCTCATCTATCATATACATCTTGCTCATGTAGATATTTTTGTTCTTAATCTCTTTTACTCCTTTTCTACATATGTTTCGGTATTGTAACTTACAAAATAAGTGCTATCAAACTAGTTGACATCAATGAAAACATATTACCGATTCAATCATATTACATATCTAATCAACAACTGGGTGATCTCTAATCATAGATCTTCAATTAGGTTCTAAATCAGTTGTAGTCCATCAGAGCCTATGGTGAGCCCGACTAGGAAAGACTAAGACACTATGAAGATAGCTTGCAGAGGAGGGCATGAAGCCATCAACTAATGATTGGAGGTCAAAGATAGGGAAATTTCCAAGAGCTTTTGAAAGGAGAGAGTCTAACCAATCCATTTGGTTACCCTAAGCTTGCAGACAAGCCATGCAATCAGAGAATGCCTAAAACCCTCCCAAAACACCCATTTTTGGTTAGGGGATTGCACAAAAGGAAGAAAACCTAAAACCTCAAAAATCCTTGAGAGGTTGGTTATTGAACCAAGAATCCTTAATTTAGTTGTAGGGTTCTTTGGCAACATTTGGGAGAAAACCCTATTTTCCTAGAAAAGGAGGCCTAATTGGGGCTCTTCGTTGTAGCCTTATTTTGTGAAGGATCTAGGAGATCAGTAAGAAGGACATGGGAAGTAAGACCTCCAAGACCTCAAAATGAATCAAACAAAACATTTTTTAACCCCTCCTTCCATCTACAGGTCTCTTTGTTATTATTGGAGGTGGTGAGCCCTTAGATGGCATTAAGGGTCAATGTGTGTATGAAGAAGGAAGTGCACCAAGGACTTAGCTTGTCTTGGTAATTGCTACTTGGTAGTGGGGTTGGTTAAGTGGACCAAGGGATTAGGCCTCAAGGGGGATCCTATAGGTCATGTGGTGTTAGTAGAAGAACACCTCAAGGTCACTTGTGAGACCTAAGCAAGAGCTTGAGATTGGCTCTCCAAACCTCCCTATCAATTAACAAGATAAAAATAACAGTTATATGCAAATATAACCAATATAAAAAAATAATAAACCATGCAGAAAGAGAACACAAGACACAAAGATTTAACTTGGTTCACCCAATCCATGGTCTATGTCCACCAACAATGAGTTCAATATTATTATTGTCCAGTGATTACAATCCACAATCCCTTACAACTCAATACCACCGCAAGAAGCTACTAAAAACATATGTCGTAATGAAATCCCTAACCCTAAGCCATTTTATATAAGATTATTTTTATGCTTTAGGGTTAGAATTGGTTACAACATGTCATCCCAAAAAGTAGCCAAAAAATAGCCCCCCCCCAAAAAAAATTGTATAGTACTTCCCTGATCAATCACCACAAGATAACACTTCCAAAGACTTTGAAATAACTTACATTCGGTTTGTGACCATACCGGATTTCAAATGGAGTCTTGTTTGTACCTTTCTTCATTTTTAGTTTAGTGTATATGTTGCAGTACTGACTACTTCTCTCCAAGATATTTAAGACACACCCTTCTCAATCATCAATGCCCTTGCACAATCAATATTGGATCTATCTCTTCTCTTTGTTATACCATTCTATTGTGGTGTCCTCAGTGCAGATATTTGTCTCCTTATTTCATGTTCATTGTAGAAAAGTGTAAACTCATCAAAAGTAAACTCATCTCCTCTATCAGATCTTAGACACTTCAATTTTCTTCTAGTCTCCTTTTCAACTCTTGCCTTATACCACTTAAACATTTAAAAAACATCAGGTTTATCCTTCAAAAACATGACAGACATCATTCTTGAATAATCATCAAGAAATAAAATAAAATATCTATCACCATAATAACTTTTTGTTCTCATAGGTCCACATAGGTTAGTGTGCACTAGCTCCAAAATTCTTTGAGGAGTGTAAGTTTTTCTTGTAAAACTTGACTTTGTCATCTTACCAACTTGACATCCTTTGCACATGACATTCTCAAGTTTATCTAGTTTCAATAGACCTCTTACTCTATTCTTTTTTCTCACCATAATTAAGTTGTCAAAATTCACATGAAAGAATCTCTTGTGCCATAGCCAAACATCCTCATTTTTAGAAAAAAAAAACTCTTTAAAGTAGCATCACTGAGGTAGAATAAGTTACCTTTTGATTGTTCACAAGTGGTAATCAAAACTCCATTCTAAAATTCTAGTCAATGACTTGTGTTATTTAGCTGTGCCACACTAAATAGATTATACTTTAGTCCTTCAACCCAATAGGCATCATTATATTATATATTATCCATCAAAACTATAGAACCTTTACCTCACACATGATATGGAACATCATTACCAAATCTAACATAACCTCCATCATGATCTTCCATAGTAATGAACTTATGTGTGTCACTAGTCATATGATGTGAACATTGACTATCAATTATCCATGTATCATTCTTACTAACATGAGAGATTAGAGATTTTTATTCTCCATACCTTTCTTCATCAGAATCATCCTTTATAACAACATACACAACCTCTACACCTTCATCATTATCTAAGTCATCACAGGTTAGTCCTTCTTCAACAATGTAGCATGACTTCTTACCTTTTTTCTTTAAATCTTGGTATCTCCTGAATCTATTCTTTCTTTTGTCATTATCTCAGTTGTCTTTCTTCTCATCATTGTTATTTCTAGGACATATAGAGGAAATGTGACCAATCTTGTTTCATTTGAAATATTTGAAAGGCAATTTACCTTAGTATTTTCCTTTTCCTCTCAGTAGTCTCCTAGCTAGTAAAGCTTCAAACTCTTCTTGTTGTCTTTCCTCTTCAAATATACTTTCTAAATCACACTTGCAACTTTGAAATCTTTCACTTGCACTGCTTACATAATCATCACTATATCTAGACTCTCTAGAATTTCCAATATTCAAAGATGAATTGAATACAAAATCAGTCTTAGAAGTGACAAGTAAACTATTTTCAAAATCATTTAGCTCAAAATCAATCAACTTACTAGTTGTAGCATCTAGTGAAACATGCATGTGAGGAATGGATCTTAGTTCTTGTATTGCATATACTCATATGGAATAAGTTGGTAACAATGTCCTCAACATTTTACTTGTTACATCTTGTTCTTTGATATGTCCTCCAGCACCTTAGATAGCACTCACAACTTCCTTCAATCTTGTATTGTATTGTGTCACACCTTCACCTTCCTTCATTCTCATAGAATCAAATTTTCCTTTTAGAATTTTAGATTTTTCCTTCTAAACACGCAGATCACCACCATATACTAATGAAAGCTTATCCCACATTTTTTGTTGTTGTATCACAACATTTAAAATTATTGAAATCCAAGTTGGTGAGGGCAAAAGATATCTCAATCATAACTTGTGGGTGATCTTGTCTTTCTCTTACGTGTTCAACTATCATAGGCCCAAATGGAGGTGGTGAATACTCATTGTCAAGATAGTATATTTTATACTCTCCAATTCCAGATATGTGCAACCTCATCCTACTTTTTCATGTAGATAAGTTATCCCTATCTAACTTTGGTGCCTCCCTCTTATACATCTAAGGATATTTTACTCAAGTCTTTCAAACTTGTCCCTTTAGAGTACTTATCTCTGATACCAATTGTTGAATTATTGAGAGGGCGGTGAATCAATAATAAGTGATTATTTAAACCTTAAAAATTTATCTAATTCAACTTAGTAACAACTCGGTAAGAAAAACTTTAATATTAATCGATAACAATAAATTAACTTATCAATCAACAATAACATGAACAATAAAAATTCAACACATATAACACCAGTATTTAACATGGAAACCCAATTTGGGAAAAACCATTGTAGGAATTGTCACCCGCCAAAAAAATACTCTTCTGAAGTATGCTCAGTTAAAAGCCAATCTTGTTAAAGATTATAATGCACATTGTTAAATGTGACCCTGTTAGGGGATTTCCCTCAAATCTATTAGGATCTTCACCCTGTTAGGAGTGGCCTGGTTAAAGGTCTTCAAATAATCTTCTAGAATGTCACCTCTCTATGTCAAGGTTTTATAATAAGACTGTTAAATCCACTTGATTAAGATATTTTTCTTCTACAAATGTTAATAAGCCATGATATAAAAATTGATTTTTAAATCCGCAACTACCTTTTTCTTAGTCAGATCCCTTGTTCACTCTATGTCTTCACTTCTTCCCTTCACTACTCACTGGCCTCAACACTTCATCAATCTATGCTTGTAGACTTGGATTTCAACTTTTTTCTTCTTCACTACATCAGTCAGTTACACATCCACCCTTCTACTTGTCAGCTTCTTCATTCAATTTAATCCTTTATATAGATTCTAGTTTTCCTCTTAATCTCCTTTATTATGTTTTCCTTTGTTTATTCGCAACTATCAGATTATCCTTTTGAATTGATTCAATGAATTTGGAACTTAGTAAAATGTTTTATCATCACCTTGAAACTTGTACCTTCATTTTTTTCCACTTAGATCTTACCATAGATCATTACCTTGAATATTCTTGATTGTAGATCTCTTTAACTAACTCTTCCTCATCCTTAGAATCTTCCAGATCACTGTGGCTCTTCATTAAATGCCATTCTAATCCTTGTATTTAATTTTTGTTCCTTTATCGGTGGCTAACTCCTTTTCCTTCAACATAAATTATATTTTCTTCACTCGGTAACTAAATCCTTCTACTCGGTGTCTTGACTTGCTTTCACTTTACTAAAATTTACTTTCCTTTTACCGAATAACTTTTCCTACTTAGTAACCAAACTATTTTGTTTACCGACTTAACCAATCTCATTTACCAACTTGATATAATCAAATGTAAAGTAGAAAATAACTATACCATTATTACCTTATCATTTTCTTATCTGTATTAGCTACCCATTTAAGTTCTTCAACTTCACAACTTTTCACTTCCTCTTTTTCTTTAGCTCAATCAACTTATATCATACTTTGAATGATATGACAACTCAATATAAACCAGAAATCAATTGTTTGACATCAATAAAAACATAATAACTGATCTAATCCTTCTACAATCTTGTATACCTATGATCTCGATCGGTCTTCATCATCATCACCATAAGTTATAGTTAACATATAGAATAGGTGCTATCAAGAAACTCCCACTCAACTTATATGCTTGTCTAAGCATCATTGTACTACAAGAGGTGGTTATCATTGACATCCCTTTTTATTTTGGTCTTTGTCTCTCCTGATACTTCACTTATAGGGTCGGTGGATACTTGTTGCTAGATTGGTCAGAACTAATCCTAAGGAACAAGCACAAAGGCAAGTTCAAAATTGTAAGTGAGCCCCTACATGTTATATATGAAGAAAACTATCTCATTCTATGAGTAACCAAAGATGCCAAAAATAAGGCTGAAGAGATTGAGAGAAAGAGTTCTTCTCTATGAATGTTATACTTTGATGATGGGAGAATCAAGAAAGACCCCTACACTAATGTATGTCTAACTTCCCTGACTATTGAAAATATCTTAAGAGATTTCTACTTTCAGTTCCTATGTTCTAATAATGAAGAAGAGTATGAGGGGTTGATCTGTAGAATGATTCTTTCTAAGCATATGGTTATCAAGAATTTGAAGGTCCTTGGAGATTCTAAGCTAGTAGTGCATCAAGTGTGGAACATAGTAGCCATAAAATATGTGTGTATGTTCTCTTATCATCATAGGGCATGGGATCTCATTGAAGGCTTTGGTGCTTTCAATATTCAAGTTGCACTAAGAAAGGAGAATGTTGTCACAGACAATCTGGCTAATTTTGGTTCCTATTTCTTCCCTGCCATTGATCTAATGGAAAACAAATATGTGGTCTAAGTGATTGTAAGGCCTGATGTACTTTATAATAATCAAAACTGATAAATATTTGAGAGTGATGGGAACATTGACACATTCTTGTAGCATTCAAACAAATACCAAGACCAACTACAACCAAAGATAGAAGAAGTTTATGGATACCAAGTCAATCAAATTAGGGGAAACAGGTTTCCAAGAGGTTTTCTCACCCTCAAGAACATCTTTGACTATGATGATGCTAGCACCAACATGAAAAAATTCACGGTGAATGTGAAAGACTATAGTGATCTATAGGTTGTCATAGGCCAAACACTAAAGGTTGGGAATGATGTCCCTCAGGATGATCAAGATTTCCTGATTCATCTCTACAAGGAGTATGAAGGCATGGTTGTTTGGTTTTACAAAGACCTAAAAGGCTATGACCCATCAATAATCTAGCACACCATCAAACTGATTGAAGGAGCAAGGTTGATTGAACAAAAGAAAAGGTTGATGAACCCAATGATTAATTCATTGATGGCCAAAGAGATAACCAAGTTGGTGGGCTTGCGCATCATCTTCCCAATCAAGAATAGCACACAGCTGTCCAATTTGTTCCTTGTTAGAAAAAGGAATAGAGACATCTGCCTCTACATTGACTTCCATAACCTGAACAGAGCTTCATTGAAGAATCACTATCCACTTCCATCTATGGAAGTTATATTGCAATCAATCATCAGGTATGAGATGTTTTATTTTCTTGATGGTTTCTTGGGTTACAAATAGGTGCTAGTTAAAGAGGAGGATCTGTTAGGATTGAGCAATATTGAGAGGGGGGGGGGTGAATCAATATTACAACACTTTATTTTAAAATTAAACCAATTCCAAATAAACCATAGGATTGCATAAATGAAAAGAACATAAGTAAATAAACACAACTCATAACACCATTATTTGTTTTCAAGGAAACCCTGGCCAAGGGAAAACCTCGGTGGGGATGGTACACACAACTATGCACTAAAGTATAATATCCCTGTTAGGAGATCTAACCCTATTAGGAGCTAAGTATTTACATAGTACATTTCCTTGTAGGAGTAATATCAAACCTATTAAAGGTATACAAAACCTTGTTAAAGGTATAGTGAGCTTACAACTCTTACAATCAATACTTCGGTTACAAAGTGTTCTTCATGTTGGAAATTTGGCTAAGTAGGATATTAGAATGTTGTCATTATGGCAACATATAATCATCATGAAGATAGCATAATCAAAGGAAGCAGTCTTGTATGAGCACATTAGAAAATTGACTAAGTACAATAGTGTTTACCAGTCTAATCAAAGATAGTTTTGATTAGCGACGTTCATAGAAGAAGGTTCAGTGCATGCACACTAGAACATGGATCATTCTATATATATAAAAGCCACATATGAGAGTGCAAGTCTATACGACATGTACGAAAGAAGATATTAAATATTTAAAGAGATAGTGTTGAGCTGACTTGAACAGAACAGAGGATAGAATATGATCACATTAAGTTAAGGGATTATTTTTTTTATCAAAATAATGACTTAACTATGTAGGGACAAAATCCTAGATGTTAACCCTAAGGCATCATGAATTGATTTTATATTTTGAGAAGAGTATAAGTATTGTAAGCCAACTGAAAGTTATTTTCTGTAATAACTTGTATATATGTAAGAATTATGTAATGTGAAGTAGTACAAGTTACATATAGAAATTGTAATAAGTTGACATATTATGCGAAGTTATATATTGTAAGAAGAAAGGAAATAAGTACTGCATGTGAAAGTGAAGAGTCTACAAAGCTAAATCAGAATAGGAAAGCTATTCGGCAATAGTAAAAGGTTTTGTACTTTACCTTTGTATCAGAAGCTATTATTGTTTATTGCATGTTTGGGTAGTGAGCTCATCTTGCAAACATTTGTTTTGTAATAGCAATTCCTAATAGGGTTGAGGCTTCTAACAAGGCCTAGAATCCCTTAACTAGGACATAGACACTATATGTATGTAACAAACTCCTAATAGGGTCAACATCCTTAACCGCTAGATACTTTTGATTAGTAGATCAGTTGTGGGTATCATCCCCACTGAGGTTTTCCCTTGGTCAAGGTTTCATCAAGAACAAACATAGTGTTATGAGTTCATTTGTTTTATTTCTATGCTTGTTATTTAGTTTACTTAGTTTAGTTTCTTATGCAAGCTTCAAGTTAATTTCTTATATCCATAATTGGGCAAAAATAAAAGTTTGTGAAATATTGATTCACCCCCCCTCTTAGTATTTCATATTTATAACAATTGGTATCAAAGCTTAGTTACTCAGAACAAAGTTATTCGGAGAAAGCCTAACAACTTGAGTAAGATCTCTATGGATATGGATCAATTGTAGAAGAATCTTGAAGAATCTCTTGAATAGATTGATATTCTTATTGAATCTGCTTTTATGTCTTCTCTGAAGATTGGTAAGTCTAGTAGAAGAAATAAGAATGATGATAGTGATAGCAATACTGATGATGAGCTTGATGAACTTGAAGCTCTTATGGCCAGAAGGTTACCTAGAGGTAAAGGAAGATATAGAGGTAAATTACCTTTAGCATGCTTTAACTATAAAGAGGTTGGTCATATTGCTGCTAGATGTCCACATAGGAAAGATGATGACATAAACAAAGACCAATCTGGTGAAGGAAGCTATGGGAGAAGAGGCAACATAAGTTACCGACACTACAACAAAGACAACTGAGATAATAATGATAAAGGAAAGAAGGTGTGCTACATTGCAGAAGAATATGTCACCGATACTGACATTGATGAAGATGTGGAGGTAGTATTTGTTGCAATGAAGGATGAATCAGAGGAAGATGAAAGGTATGTAGAGACAACACTTATCTCTAAGGTTAATAAAAATGATACATGGATCATAGATAGTGGTTGTACACATCACATGACTGGTGATGAAGAGAAATTTGATCATCTTGAAGAACATAATGGAGGATCTATTAGAATGGGTAATGATGCACCTTGTATGGTTAGAGGAAAAGGATCCCTGATGATAAATGATAAAATTAGATGTGATAATGCTTATTGGGTAAAAGGTCTAAACTATAATTTGCTAAGTGTGGCACAACTAAACAATTCAGGCCACCGAGTTACTTTTGAGAGAAAGAAAGTGAAGATATTTGATGATGGAGGAAGACTTATTGGAACTGGTTCACAATTGGGAGGTAATTTGTTTTATCTTGATAATGATTAGTATTCTTGTTTAATGATGAAAGATGAAGATGCATGGTTTTGGCATAAAAGGTTATGTCATGTGAATTTTGATAACATGATTAAGATTAGTAAAAAGAAAAAGGTTAGAGGTCTACCTAACTTAACTAAGTCTGATCATGTTATGTGTCATGAATGTCAGAAAGGTAAAATGACAAAATCTAGTTTCAAAAGCAAAGATTATTCAACAAAAAAATTACTTGAGTTAGTGCATACCGACCTATGTGGTCCTATGAGAACTCAAAGTTACTATGGAGACATATTTTATTCTTTTTGTTGATGATTATACTAGATTAATGACAGTCATGTTCTTGAAGGAAAAATCAGAGGCATTTAAGATGTTCAAGTGGTATAAAGAAAAAGTTGAGAAAGAGACTGGTAAAGAATTGAAATGCTTAAGATCTGACTGAGGTGGTGAATTTATTTCTGATGAATTTACTAAATTTTGTAATGATCATGGTATTAAAAGACAGGTCTCTGCACTGAGGACACCACAACAAAATGGAATAGCTAAAAGAAAGAATAGGTCAATAGTTGACTGTGCAAGGACACTGATGTTACAAAAGAATGTTGCTCAGACATATTGGAGAGAAGCAGTCAACACAACTGTTTATGTTCTGAATCGAGTACAACTAAAGAAGGACACTAATAAGATACCCTATGAGTTATGGTTTGGTCACAAACCCATTGTAAGTTATTTTCGGATTTTTGGAAGTAAATGCTTTATTCTAAAAGATGAAAGAAATGGGAAGTTTGACTCAAAAGGTGATGCAAGGATATTTTTGGGATATTCCACTAAAAGTAAAGCATACAAGTATCTTAACAAAGTAACTAATAAAATGATTGAAAGTACTAATGTTTAGGTTGATGATTTTGATGATAAGAATGTAGAGGAAAGCACAAAGGCACTGAAAGAATATGGTAGATTCACTTACATTGAGCAACCAGAGTACCTACCGACACTGTAGACAGTGGCAACCGGTCCATAGGAAAACAATACCGAGGAATAGGAAAAAGAAATTGATGAGCATGAAGCACCTACCGAGCAAGAAAATGAACCTGCATAGGATGAAAAAGAAAGAAGAGATCAGGTACTGGAAAGATTTTTCAGAAGACATCATCTTGAGATACAAATCATTGGAGATAGACAAGCTGGCATGAAAACAAGAAGTAAAGCAAGACAAGGTACATGTCTAGTTTGTGAATATGAACTGAAGAATGTAAAAGTTGCATTAGAAAATAATGAATGGGTTAATGCAATGAAAGAGGAAATAGAACAGATAGAGAAGAACAAAACTTGAAGTTTAGTACCCAGACCTAAGGACAAGAATGTTATTGTTACTAAGTGGATATTCAAAAACAAGCTTAATGAGAATGGGGAGGTAACAAGGAACAAAGCTAGGTTAGTATGAAAGGGATATGCACATGAGGAAGGAATAGATTATGATGAGACTTTTGCACTTGTTGCTAGATTAGAAGGAGTCAGAATGTTACTTGCATATGGTGCACACAAAAAGTTCAAAGTTTACCAAATGGATGTTAAATCAACTTTTTTGAATGGGATACTTGAAGAAGAAGTATACATAGAACAACCTGAAGGGTTCATTGACCCATAAAACAAAGATATAGTATGTAGATTACATAAAGATTTATATGGTTTAAAGCAAGCACTGATAGCCTGGTATGAGAGGCTGCATAACTATTTGCTGAGTATTGGATTTGTTAGAACAAGTGAGAACAGTAATCTGTACATGAAAGGAAATTTTGATGATACTATCTTGATTGCTAAGATATTTGTGGATGACATAATATTTGGAGGACAAGATCATATTTTTAAGTCATTTGCTGATGAAATGAAAAGTGAACTTGAAATGTCTATGTTTGGAGAGATTAAGTTCTTTCTAGGCTTACAAGTGATTCAATAGAATGATGGTATATTCATCACACAATCTAAATATATAAAGGAAGTATTGAAGACATTTGGCATGGAAGATGCTAAACCTATGGGAACATCGATGGCTACTAGATGTAAACTGACTAAAGAAGATGGAACTAATGAGGTAAACCAGACACTGTACTGATCCATGATTTGTAAGTTAATGTATGTAGTTCACAGTAGACCTGATATAGCACATGATGTTGGAATAGTTGCTAGATTTTCTACAAACCCTAGAGAGTCACACATGGTTGCTACAAAGAGAATCTTAAGATACCTAAAGAAAATTGAAGATTATGGACTATGGTATCCTAAGAAAGGCAAGTTTGAATTGAAGGTATACATCGATGTTGATTGGGTTGGAAATGTGGATGATAGAAAGAGTACCACCGGAGGAGAATTCTTCTTTGGTGAAAGACTTGTTACATGGACAAGTAAGAAACAGTCTTACATTTCCCAGTCTACAGATGAAGCAGAGTATGTTATTGCTACTACTAACTATTCAAATATAGCATATATCAAGCAAGTGTTACAAGGTATGAATGAGGTAATCACTGAGCCGATGATTATATATTGTGATAACACTAGTGCTATTAATATTTCAAAGAATCCAGTGATGTACTCTAAAACAAAGCATATATCTATTAAGTATCACTACTTAAGGGAACAAGTACATGAGAAGCAAGTGAAGCTAGAATTTGTTACATCAAAAGAACAACTTGCTGACATATTTACAAAGCCTTTACCGAAGGATAAATATGAATACTTGAGGACTAGACTTGGGGTGTGTCCCCTGTCTACCAGTCAATAAGGTGATCTGGAGGTTGCATCAGCCTCATCTTATTAGAAGATCATACATGTTGATGCAACAAAGTTCACACTTTGGATTTCTATCTAAGGTTGTGAAAGAATGAAGTACTGGAATAGATTTGCATAACAGTATACCGAGATACATGGAATGCACCAGACAACAGAGAGTTACATGGCTACTGCAGAGCTGTATTTTTTAATTTACCTTTGGCATTGCTATCAAAGGGAGAGAGATCAATATGAAGAATATGAATCCAAAGAAAAAGGGAGAGAGATACAGAAAAGGGAGAGCATTGAAGATCAGTTACTAAGAATAGAAATCCATGAGCTGAAAAGATCATATCTATAGAAGTTAGTCTGCACTTGCAAATGCTTTTATGTAACGTAGTGATTAAACATATTAAGCTAGGGAGAGCTTGTACCAAGTTACAACATTTGTTGACAAATTTGTAGAATACATGTTTGGTATGTGTATGTCATATTTCATATTGCTTGTGTTGCCATCAATGCGAAAGGGAGAGATTGATGAACTACAACTGATTTGAATAAACTGTATGACTTGAAGATCTATGATTTAAGATCACTGAGTTGCTAATTAGATATGTAAGATGATTAAATCAGTAATCTATTGTCATTGATGTCAACTAGTTTTGATAGTACTTATCTTGTAAGTTACTATACCCAAACATCTATAGAAAGAAGAATAAAAGAGATGAAGAACATATATATCTACATGAGGAAGATGGATATGACAGATGAGGATAAGGAATACATTGGGTAACTTATGAATGAGTCTATGACCTTATGTTATTGACTTGATTATGTTGCATTAATCTATGATGAAGGATAGAGAAAAATGCACAAAGTAGTGTTGTTGGTTAAAGAAGTATTTCAGTATACACCGACACAATGTAGTGTATATCGAGCACAATATAAACCAAGCTTGTGTTTACCAATGCATTTCTTTGTTAATCGAGCAGAAGAAAAGAACTAAATGACTAGTTTAGCCGATGGAAGTTGATGAGCTGTAAAGTACCTCATAATCAAAGTTGAAGATAATGTTTGTTATGAAGATCGATGACTAACATAATTTGAAGAAGATCTAAGGATTGAAACAAAATGTGTTATTGACACATCAACCAAGGAAGGTTAAAGAGGCAAAATAAACAAAGGAGATTAAACAGAAAAATATGATGGATGGAATTAAAATGGTTTACTTGTCTATTTAAGAGACTAGGATTTCATGATGAAATCATGCTGGAAGAAGGAGACTTTAGAGATATCACATGAACAAGCTTCATGCATGCCTGATCAGACTGGTTAAGGAGAACCGAACTGCAGAGATTACCGAGTGTTAGAAAGCTATAACTGAGTGACAGTAAGTTACTAAATATTAATTGAAATAGAATTGATATATTGATCAGAGGATTTGAATGAGCTTAACATAGATCTGATAATCTACAATTGAAGTTGTGTTGTAACCAGATCAACTACTATTACATTTTAACCATTGTAAATAGATAAATCTCTTAACATAGTGGACTAGAAAGTCTTGTAATGTCATTCATAGAGTGTACATTTTTTATCCTATCAACCCCATAGTGAATATTGGTTGGATGATAACGGTTGGTCTAAAATCATCTAACAAGGTCACACCTCACAGTGTGTTTGTAACCTTTAACAGGGTTGGGTCTTCACCGACCTCACTTCAGAAGAGTGAAATTTTTTTGGGTTGCTAGTCCCAGATGGTTTTTCCCTTTATAGGGTTTCCACATTAAATCTCTTGTGTTATGTATTGATTGTGATGATTGTTTGTTGTCATACTTTACATGTTGCATATTGGATTTGATCGGTAATCACTATATGTTATTAACTGGTAATTGGTAAAAGCACAGACATAATACTATTTTATGTTACTGAGCTGCAGAAGCTATAGTAAATTTTTTTGGATATACATTTTGATTTGGGACTGTGGATAACTAATTCCCCCCCCCTCTCAATTATTCTAACAATTCTTATTGAAGAAAGAGATAATTTGAAAGAGAAATATGATGATGCAAATTAAAACTACATTGAGAAACTAAAAGAAAAGAAAGAACCTACAATTCAAGTCAAGGACTATGATGACATTTCAAAATTGAAGAAAGAAAATGAGATCCTTAAACGTGAGTTAAAAATTATAGATCTGAAGTTAAGACTAAAAGATGACAGTAGCAAAGATGAATCAAATCTGAAATCTGAGAATGCAAATTTGAAATCTGAACTTACCAAAGTGACTTTTGAATTTGAGAAAACAAAATTATAGTATGTTGAACATGAGAAGTACAATACAATTGTGAAAGGAGAACTAAGTCAGTCTAAACAACATATTGAGAAACTGTATTCCAGTAGTGAAAAGATTGATGAGCAAATGTCTTATTAGAGGCCATCTTATGATAAAACCAGTCTTGGATACCTTGAAGATAAGTTCACTAAGAAGATTGAGGAATGCAAAGAACCAGATCTGAAACACTCTGAGAAAAAAGATGAATAGAATCCTGATGAAGCTAACAAATCTGAAGATATACCTAATTCACCTAAAGAAGATGAACTACCTAAAGATATGTGAAGAGAATTCAAAGGTATATATTTTTCATGCAATTCTTTTGGACACATGAAAAGAGATCGTACATGTAAGAAATTTAAACCTATCTTTGGTTATTGTTATAATTGTCATGGTTTTGGAAATAGAGCTATTGATTGTAAGTAACCTAGATCTAATGATAACAATAGTAGTAGAATGTTTAGAGATACTAACCCTACAGATAAGAGACCTATTGGAGACATGAAAAAAAGGAATGGAGTTGTGTTTTATAGATGCAACAAGATTGTACATATTGCCAAAAATTGCAGATCACAAATCAATCAAATAAGACCAAGATATGAAAACAATGGAGTAGTTTGTCATATATGCAACAATTTTGGCCACACGGTGAGATTTCATAGAATGAACAACATGAGAAACCTTAATCCTAGAAACTACACAAGGAGAAATATGAACACCAACAATAGTCAAAGAGAATATTGTAGTAACTTGGAAGAAGTTGAGTTTGTTAAAGCCACAGATCAATTGAGCACACTTGATACACTAGGAAATCAGACAGGTGAAGTACTTGAGAGTAAGTGTGAGTCATTTCCTAATTCATCTCAAAGCACTTAAGCATTTATTTCATGAATTATGTATTAGAGTAAGGCATTAGAATAGTGTAGATGTTAGAATAGATTGAATTAAGTCTTGTGAAGTTAATATAAGCTAAAATATGATATACTAAAGCTATGGTTAAGAGAACATGAATTTATGAATATGTATGCAAGCACACAAAAAGAATAAAGTTTTGCAGGTAACCAGGAACAACTTTTTGGCATGAAGCAGTAAAGAAATTTAATGAGATGTCAATATCTTGAAAGATTTAAAGGATAAAAGTGGATGATTGGTATTAGTTGATCATTCAAGTGATTACAAGTGATATAGAGAACTAGCTAGTGGAGATTAAGAGTAGTTTGCAGGATTTGGAGACATAATTCTTGCCAAATCCACACAAAGCCCTAAGTCATGATTACGAGGTATTTTACTAAGTATTCACTATCAAAGCAGTCATATTTTTATATAATCATGGATGCATCACTAGTTCACCACATTAGAGATTCAGTTAGACCTAAAATGAAGAAGGAACCTATAGAACCTTTGGAAGAAGACCGTAGTTTAGCCTTGTGAACCATTCTAGATGGAGTTTTTCATTTAGAAGATGTAAGAGGTTATCTAAAATGTAAGCTTGAGACCATAGGAGATGGTAACCTAATCATGGAGTATGATAAGATTTATAAATAGGATATGTCATACAAATAAGGGTTTGAACATTTGAGTGAAACTGATATTATCAAGTATACCATTCACTATGAATTTTAGAATGATGAATGAACCAAGATAATATTGAGAAGAATTAATAATGGAAAGTTTTGGTTAGATGATAGAGTCATAGACATCACCGTAGACCTTATTCATGAGGCAACTGGATTATGTAAGTTAGGAGTAATTCCTTTGAATGAAAAGAATGCCAAGAAAATAGTGTTAGACAATACCAAGTTTTCATACAATGGAAGAGGAATTGTTATCAGTAAGATTGAACAAGATGATGTTAGATATGTGTGTAAAATATTGAATTCAAAGTTTTGTGCAAGCTCAAGAGAAGATGATATGGTAGTTGGCATGGTACATGAAACTTATCTTATGTGTGTAGAGAAAGTACACATAGATATGTGTGAAATTTTGAGGATTTAGTTGACTAAAAATCTTGAGAAGATCAGAAAGACCAAGAATTCACAATTTAGATTTTCATCTCTGATCACCTACATGTTTTTTCATTTGTTGAGAAGATTCCCATACACTATAGGAGTTGAATGGAATGACAACAAAAATTCTATGGATAGAATCAACAAAGTGTACCTGAGACACCCTATTGACAAAGTGAATGAAAGTGCTACTTTAGTGATCAAGACCTTTTAGAATGAAATGAAGAAAAGATCAAGGATTGCACCATCTATTGTGGAAAAGTACAAAGATGAGATATGATTTTTGGTAGATACATACTTTACGTATGTAATCACCTAAAAATGGACAAGATCAATTAAGTGAGAAACTAAGGAAAAAATGAATGCAATAAAATCAAATCAAGCTAAAATCAAAGCTATATTGAAATCAAGCCATAATTCAAATTTAATTAAAAATCAAAAGCCATAAAATCAATTTAAATCAAATAAATCATTAAATTGTGCAATTAAATTAATTGCATAGTTCATTTAAATCAAATCAACCCATTCAAGGGGTACACATGGCTAAACATAATTAGTAAATTCAATTAATTAAATCCTATTTTCCTTCAACCACCAAATGGGAGGAAAATGCATCAACCAATAGGATTTGAGAACCAATCTCACATGGATCAAGCCTACATTGAATCTCCACCACCCATAAGGAGAAAGAATCTTGTCCACCCATTTTGTCCTCTTGTCCCAAGCTTTGAGGAAAAAATATTTAAATGGTCTCCAAAGGTGGAACCATGGACTTAACCCTAATCAAACCATGATCAAATCAACTCCACCCCCTACCCTTGCCAAAATCTATAAAAGAAAGGCATAATTCAAGAAATAATCATCCACAATTATTTGAAAAGCATCAAACCTCTTGCAATTTTAAGCTAGAAAGGAAAATATAGGAGCTAATTAGTCTATTTCATTTGAAATTAACTTGTTTTAGCTTGTTTTATCATACTTTCTCATATTAGGACTGTCACTAATGGAAGCTTGTTGAGAGCTTGTCATTAGCATCCCTAATTAGAGAGCCATAGAGTGCTCAATCATCTTTAATTTTGCTTAATTAGATTTCTAGTTGTGGTAATTTAATTGTTATTTTGAGTTATTGATGATACTAACCTTATGAAGGTACTAATCCTAGTACACAAAATGGCACCCACCGTGGGGCACTAGGCCTCACTAATTTTTAAATTCGGAGAAATTGAATTTTTCTTGCAAATCCTTCTATTGTTCTCTGTTTTGCAAGTTTTTTAGTGCTTTTACTAGTTTCTCCAGCACATACACTTGTTTCTCTAGTGGGTACAAGGTTTGAAATAGCACTTCTACATCAAAGTTGTGTGCCTTTACATAGGCTTTCAACGCATTCAATCTTTCTATTTTCTTATCTCAATTCTTTCAGTGCGTGTGCCCTGACTTTGGAGAGCTTTCAATTTGTTCTCTAGCACATTTGAGGATTTCTTTTAACACCTTTTCTTACTTAAACAATGCATTTAAATTCTATTTTTGCACTTTTAAGTTTTTCTTGCAGTGCATTTGAAAGTTTTAAGAACGCTTTCAATAATTTAAAAATCACATTTAATAAATGTTAGAAATAGGGAATACTGAGAGGGGGGGTGAATCAATATTCTACAAAATTTTGCTTTCACCCAATTATGGATATAACAGATTATCTTAATACATGCATAACATAGTAAACTAAATAACATTCACAACAATAAAGCAAATAAACTCAAAACACATTATTTGTTCTCGACGAAACCCTGGCCAAGGGAAAACCCCAATGGGGATGGTACCCACAAAGATCCACTAATCAAAAGTATCATGTTAAGGATGTTGACCCTATTAGGAGCCTGTTACATGCATATACTGTCTCAATCCTGATTAAGGGACTATAGGCCTTGTTAGAAGCCTCAACCTTGCTAAGAGTTGGTAGTACTGATTACAAATGATTACAAGATGAGCCCACTGCCCAAACAAGTAATGTACAATGATTACTGATTACAAAATAGGGTAAGGTACATAAGCTTATACTTCTTTCTTGTCTTTCACAACTTTGCATTAATATCTTTCGCTATATCATATATCTCATTCACATATCATATCTCTCTCTTCTCATTCCATATGCCTTATATTTATACAAGTTATTAGGAATAATAACTTTTACAGTCGGCTTTACAAAACATAAAGATTTACACAAAATACATATTTACCCAAGGGTTAACATCTAGGATGTCATCCCTTTATATTATTAAGACATTATTTTGATAAACAAAATAATCCCTTAACTCTTTACCAATTCTGTCTTCTTCTCTATCTTGTCGGCTTTAACACTGTCTTTGGTAATACTGCCATAACTTCTTCCGTACATGCCGTACAGACTTGCACTCTCAAGTGAGTCTTTAATATGCATCATACTATCTATGTTCAAGTGCAAAAGCACTAAAATTACTCCAATCGACATCACCAATCAAAACTATCTCGGGTTACACTGGGAAAATACTGCACATACTTAGACAATTTTGCTTTGCACTCTATCATACTTGCTCTTTGTCATATGCGGTCTTCATGTAGATTATATGTTGCCATAATGAAAACATCTAGATATCTAACTTAGCCAAATTTCCAACAATAGATTCTACTGTACATTTGATTAAATTGAAAATTTCTAGAATCTAACATTCAGAAAATGATTTGTCTGTGTCTATAGGATGACTGGTTATAAAAAAGTCAAAAAGCCAGAGACCAGCTTCAATAGTGAAGGAAAAGCATTGGCTAAAAGATCAAAGAGGAGAACATAGCACATATCAAGCTGGTTTTGGAAAACTCATAGCAAGAAACTGAGGTATATGAAAAATATTTGAAGATTGTAGAAGCCTACAAATCTAAATTTGCCTCATTAAGTTGGATTTAATTCCCTTAATCAATTTGTTTCAAATTTGATAAATAAGGTTAGATTTCAAATTTTTTCTTATTTTACTTCATTTTGCTTGTTTGTGTTGACTAAATTTTTGGAGGAGAAGCAAAGAGGAAGGAACAATTGCCACTAGGTGAGCATAAATCATGGAAAATCATCAAAAATGCCCCTAGCCTTTGCTAGCTTTGATTGAAGGTGTTGGTGTTTCAAAACAGCTTATGCTCTAAGGCTGCCAATATACCCTCAGACAGATTTTAGGAGTGGTTAATTCCAAAATGTAATAGGATCTTAGGGTAACTGGACCAACTATAGGGACAAGACTGCCCTCTTCACTTCTGGCTCTGCAAAACCAAGGCGGGTGCACCTAACCCAATGAAAACTATACTTTACACACCAAAGACTGGGTTTTAATAACAAATTGATAGTAAGAAAGTACTAAATGCTAACCACACATTCATTGACTCTCAATTACTATTGGGTAACACAACCACACAACCAAAGACCTAAAGCTTAGAAAGGTTATTGATTTTAAGATTTGGAATGTAATAACTTCAATCAATGTATGTTAACAAGAGAAATACTCATTTAGGCCAGTGCCTCATCCATTGGGCAAGATTTCTTAGACACAAAGACACACATATTTGAGAATATCTAGGAATTCATAGCCATAAATACATTTATCCTAATCTTTACTGCTTACAAAACATCCTTACGTAGACAAGGGAAAACTCATATCCCATTTAGAGCATTGTTTAATCCAATCCTAGATCAAAACTCAAGAATGAAGATACATACATAAAAACAATATGTAATGAGCTAGAAAACTCAAATCTTACTTGACTTCACACAAAGGAGAGATAAGAATCAGATATTTGTATTAAGTATGATGAATTCTTTCTATGTATACAATGAATCACAAGACACCCTGCTTGCAAACTATAGCTTAGACCTGCAACTTTCTTCTTTCATTAACAAACACTGAATCAAAAACTATTACAAACCCTTGGGACCAAAAACTTGGGACTGATTTTGAACTTTGAAACTGGAACCTCTTCAAAATCAACAATTCAACATTATATACCCCTAGTTACCTTATAATCCTAAACAAGTTAGGATGCAACAAGCTATGGATAACTAGGGTAAGGGCTAGGGTTTTCACCCACCAAAACAATTCAAAAGATTAGAATTCAATACATTGGAGGGAAAACCAAGAAACCCTGAGTGATTAGACCTAAAAATTAGTCTTCATTAATGGTAATTCTTCTGGGACTGTACTGAAGATCATGAAATTATATGTAAATCCATTTGATTAGACACCTGTAACACGCCTTGAGCAAGAAAACCCATCCCCTCACAGTACAAAATTCTCTGCAAATAATCATCAAACTCACTGGACCACACTGCAACAGTCGACACCACCAAACTAATCAAATCCAACCGCTAAAACATTAAAAACCAGTCCTTTCTATCGCTGAGAAACCCTTTCAAAAATTTGAATTCAAACTGCAACGGTTACATCCATGGAGCTAGCAGCACATCGGTGGTCATAATTCAAATTTGGATCAACTTTAAGTCATGACTGTTCGATCCCTTTCTTTAGCGGGCTTTATGACTTAACTCATCAGATAGCCCTGGGTTTACTCCTAGTGAACACGTGACAAAGCATTTTCTATTCACAGAATAAAATCTTAACCCACCGTTTAACTCTGCGATTCAGCGAACAAAGAAAATGAACTTACCCCGGTCACATTTGGTGAACTGGCGACTGAAGGCTTTCGGCCATTCACAAAACACTTTTTCTTTCTACCATTTATTTAGCAATTATGTGAATGCTTGTTTGCCAAATCGCCAAAATATTTAGAGCATTGCCACCTTTCTTCGCAAATGAGTGAAGCCTTTGAAAATTTGTCAGGCCACTAAATATTTTGTCAAAACCTCCAAAAGACCGAGATTCACCCATGGGCCCACTTATAAGAAGATCGACGGTCATCTCATCTTTGTATAGAGCCAGAAGATTCCATCAGATTATACGCCCATCGTCGATCAAGAATCTTATCCCCATTCTGTAGGTCTTCTGGAAAGATATGAAATCAACAGTTGTCTCATGTTCTGGTGTGTCAGAAAAAACCCTTCAGATCAAATGTCGATCGTCGATGCTCTGCAAGTGTTAAAACCCACTGAACCTCAAAAAAATTGGCCCCACTGACAACATGTCCAGTCATTATTATGTGGAGTGATGAGAAGATGCCAACTACACACACTTGGTAGGTGGACCCACTGTATTGAAAAGCTATTTCACGAAGCAGAATGAATGATTGTCGCAAGATCGCCAACCTCTGAAACATCCATTGCAAAGTCATTCCCACTGTTAGATCAAGAGAGCCTGGGCCAGGGAAGATTTTAGCCAAAAACATTAGGAAATACTAAGGCATAGGACTTAGGAGATGATAAAGCTGTCGGACTCCAAACTTAGAAAAAAATTAACTGGGGAGACTTAGGCATAGCGGCAAATATTAAAGGGGCCCAAAAATAAAACCTTAGTCGCAAGATCGCAAAACATGAAAAAGGCTCACATGATCATGCAACAAAGTGGTCAATAATTAGCACATGCGCTATTTAGGGCTTTAGTGGCCTGAAAAAGTAACACAAAATTAGAACAAGGCCAGGGCACACTAGGGTTTTTTCTTAGTAACGGCTAGAAATTCAAAATTTTCACCTAGGGTTCTCAAACCAGAGACAAGGAAAAAAGATGCAGAGGCCAGGAAAAAGGGTATGCAACCATGAAAATTTTACAGGTGCTAACAGAAGGTAAGCCTAAACTTGGTCAATTTTTCTTTAAATTATGGCCTTGTGATTTTTTGTTCAAATCTAGTAAGTAAATAGCTTAAAGGATAAAATCAAGCACTAAATCAAACAACCCCTTATTTGTGGAAAAGAGTAGAAATTGTCCATTCCCATTAGTTAGTGGGTTTTGGAAATTGAACATTGTTAATAGTGTTTGGGAAGAAAGAATAGATAGGGATATTCTCTTCACCCTTTTGGTGAATCAAACTCCCACAACCTATCTCTTAATTCCATTTTTATTGCTTTCAATATGAATATGCTAGATCTTTAGTGGGCTTGCCTCCCGAGATTTTCCTTAACGAGGCCAGTGAGAGGGACAACCCAAAGTGGGATACATTTTCCTTTGCCGCAAAAATATGATCCACTATAAAATAAAATGAATGCATCCTTAATGGGGTGTGTAACAAAAGGATATTAAGCTTTCGAACTTCCTTGAGTAGTCCTTTGGGATTGCGAAAAAATCCGACATACCAGTGGTGGGAAGCCTCCTAATTTTTGGGGGATAAAAAATTAATGTCCATTTTGAATGGAATCTTGATTAAATACCTTGTTAGAATAGAAAAGCCTACCTTGTAAAGCCATGTTTATGAACCAACTTGTTAACTAGGTAGATTGCTTGAATTTTTTTTTGTGAAAAACTTGTGATAACGTCCTTACATATTCAAACACTTTTTGTGTAGAGGGTTAAAAAGAACAAGTGTATTTGTGATTTATTTTTTTGAAAAATACATACAACTAGTGAGATATATCCATTTTGAAAATTCATCTTATATTTTTAAATCTCTTCATAAAAGAAAACAATTACCAAGTTTGGGGAAAACAATCTCAAATCCAACCTTTGTTGAATGCCAGTTTCTGCATGATCTCATAGACTCAAACTATCTTTATAAGAAGATGACACTTGCATTACAAAAGAGGTCCCCAAATTTGAATCTCAAAACTCTTTTATAAATAACAACCAAGGGGATAGTCTCCCAAATATTTTTGAAAAGAGAACTAATCCAATGGATAGAAACTCCGCATTTCATGATTACATCCATGGAGGAAATAATGACAACATTAATCATGCCAATCAAGGGCCTAAAGAAACACTCAAATATAAAGCCAATAGGGTGGCTCAAGACATCAAATTTCTTGAAATCATGGACAAATTAATAGAAAGAGGGAAAGATATCTCCTAAATTTAGCCTAAGCAGGGGTGAAACTTCCACATGATTATGACATTGATAAACTTAAGAAAGACAAGGAAGATGATCATTCGATGGGTGTGATGAGTAAACAACTAAAAATGTTCCAAGCCCAAATTGACCTAATGATGAAGGCAGCCAAACCTAAGCCATTTTCCATTGAGGCCTTGTACCCATTTCCTTTTGATAAAATCTTACTTATGACACCTTTCCTAATAAATATGGTCTTTCCAAAATATGACAAATATACGGGTAAATCAGACCCATAAGACAACCTTAGAGAGTTTTGAGCTCTAAGTATCGAATTCATGCATAAAAAAACTTATTTAATGAGAATTTTTCCAAGAAGTTTAGGATGCCAAGCAATAGAATGGTTCTCAAAACTTCCACAAGGGATAAAAACATTCAAGGAATTAGCCTCCAAATTGGTGACTCACTATTCCTACAACATTGAGCACGAGATTACCATGCTCAACATATGCGACACTAAACAACAAGATGGTGAATCTTTCCCAAGGTTTCTTCAAAGGTGGAGAATAATTTTCATAATATATCCATGAAGCATCCCCAAAAAGGAAAAAATGGAGATATTTATGACTAACCTAAATGTGGAGATGAATTCTAGGCTCCAACTTCAATGTCCCCCTACTTTTGAAAAGCTTATAAAAAATGAGATCAAAATTGAAGAAGTGTTAGTTAAGAGAGGAGAAATCAATCTATTCAAAGATAATAAACTCTATACCAACACTAATAACAATCACAACTTATCTAATTATAACAATAATAAAGGAGCCAACAATTACAATGACAAACCAAGACTATGGTTGAAAAACAATAATAAAAATCTTGTGAATGATGGAGTTGTGGAAGCGCACAACTTAAAGGCTACTCCCTTTGACTTATCAAGTAGGTCAAAGCCAACGTATAATGTCAATCGAATGACCAAAGCTCCTTATAATAACAATAACCCTAACAATAGCAATACTAACAATGCCAACAACAACAACAATCCCTTTAATAATTCCAATGTCAATAAACCTAAGCCATTCTTTTCCACATATCAAAAGAAAAAATTCACCTTTTTAGGTGAACCTTTGGAAAATGCATTAAGTACTTTGGTGGCTAATAAAATCATTACCTTACCCAAATCGAGGCCATATGAACCCCAAGTCAAGCCTAATTGGTGGAATGATTCTCATCATTGTGAATACCATCGCAACAAGGGACATAAAACAAATGAGTGCATTAAATTGAAACATCTAGTCCAAGACCTAATTGATGATAGAACAATAAAAGTGGAAGGTTCTCAAAATAACAAAGACCATATAGCTTTCAAAAACCCTTTCTTAAATCATGAAAAAGGGGAATCATCAAATACCAATCCTAACAACAAAAGAGGTAATGAGAAGGTTAAATTTTCTCATACTTATGATAGCACCATCAATACTCTAAGAAGTGATGAAAAAACTATAAATGCATTTGTGGTGAAAGAAAAGCCAAAAGAAAAAACATCTAATGTTGTAACTAGGGGGCAAGCATCAAAGATTACCTTACGAGGAGGTGCCCCAATAATTGTCTTACCAAATCAAACCTCATGTTTATCTTTAAAACAATATAATTTGGTAGATCAATTGCAAAGAACCCCCGCTCAAGTCTCTATTCTATAATTACTCAAGCTTTCACCAACTCATAAGGAGATTCTAGAAAAATCCTTACTGGAGACCAATATGCCTTTAAATTTAGATGCAGATAAATTCCAAAACATGGTAGGCCATCTTGTTGCACCTCATTGTTTATCTTTTTTTAGAACAAGATGATATGTCTTTAAACCACCCACAAAATATGCTTTTGCATATAGAGGTCCTAATCCACAAGCATAGAGTGAAAAGAGTCCTCATTGATGGGGGAGCTAACTTGAATATTTGTACCTTAAACTTGGTCAAAGCCTTACGATTTTCTAAGGAGGCTATTGACCCAAATAAAAAGATAGCCATAAAAGCCTACGATGATGAAGAAAGAGTTTCCAAAGGTGTCATAGTACTTCCTATCCGAGTTGGTCCAATGAAAAAGGAGACCATTTTCCAAGTCCTTGAACTAAAATTGACTTACAATATCCTATTAGGAAGGCCATGGATCCATGAAATGCAGGCCGTACCTTCAACCTGCCATAAATGTCTCAAATTTCCCTACCTAGGACAAGAAGTCATGGTAAGTGGGGAATTGAACCCCTTCCAAAATTATAATAACATGAAGCCTATTAATGACTCCTTAGTCCCACATAATGCAGAAGGGTCTATTTCCCAAAGAATAGAGCAAGGTAAAAGCTCAAAAGATCTTCCATCTTTGAAAGGAAAATAAAAGGAAGAAAAAGAAAGTGTTGTTGTTGAAAATTACCAAGTTCCCACTAACCTAACTACATCAACTAAGGGAAAAGAGAAGGTTAGTGAGGAAAATGCTCATGAGGAAACAGAAGAAGACCAAGCGAGATCTATCCAAGTTTACACCAAGGAAGCCCATTATCAAAAGATGGACCACATGATGATGAATTTCTAAAAGCAATGCCAAATCAAACAAAAAGGTGTAGGTGAATATTCATTATCTATGATGGATCTACTCTTATCTCCAAAATCCCATGGAAGACCATCCAATCTACCTCCTAAATACAATGACCATTTTGTGAGGGCAAGAAATTCATCCATGGATAAGGAAGCTAATGAAATCTTAAATTGGCTATATAAAGATGAGGAATCAAGTGCACATGAAAAGCGCATTCAAAACATAAGCATTCCCACCCACCAATATGGAAAAGGATTTCAAATCATGAAGAAAATGGGATACAAAGGACAAGGGCCTTTAGGTACAAGAAACAAAGGATTACTAGAACCTATTGAAATGACATGAAGAGATAGTAAAGAAAAGACTGAATTAGGGTACCTAGAACAAGGGTACACTCAAAAGAAGTATCCCTTGGTTTATGACCAAATTTTACAACTAGGGTCCCAAAGTGACAAGGATTAAAAAAATTGGGAATGGAACTCATTTTCAAGTGAGTCATGTCAATATAAAGAGGTTGATGTCATCCATACCTATACTGCTAGCAAGGGAAAAGAACAAGTCTCAGAATCAAATTAGAATCAAGCTTCAAGTTCTAGTCAAGAGGTCTTAGATAATGTGCCAAGTTAGGAAATTGAAGGAAATCAATGGGTAGGAGAACATTACATACCATCATGGAGACCTACTATAGAGGAATCTAACCCTAGGTTTAATCCAAGATATTTTTACCCAATCGAAACCCTAGAGGATTCTAGTGAGGAATATTTTGACCCTAGTTCTCTAGAGCATATAGAAGAAGCACATATCATAGATTTGAATGATACAATGTTTGAACCTTCAAATGAGGTCATGTCCTTAAAACCTATTGAACCAAACCAAAGCATCGATCCCTTGACCCTTATCTATCCTGAACTAATTGAATGGGATTCCATTGAACCTACCATCTTCCCTACATTCTTGAATGATAACTTGGTGTCCTGATACCTTAATGTGGTTGATCCTTCTACCATGGAATATTAGGAAAAAGTGACAAAGGGGAGTATTCAACCTTTCAGTTCAAAAAAAAGTGAAAAAAATAAAATAAAAATAATAATGGAAAGAATCTAATGTTGAAAACCACATTGTGGCAACATTAAATCAAAAAGAAAAAGAAATAAAGAACGTTTCCGAAGGTGAAAACCCAACAGAGGCACCTAAGGAAGAAAGGTTGGATACTTTGCCCAAGCACTATGAGGAAATATCACCTATCTTGATTGAACCAATAGAGAAAGTGAACATTGGATCAAAATCAGAGCCAAGAATCATACACCTAGCAGCATCCTTATCTAGTGAGGAAAGAAAGGATTTCATCAAATTCTTCAAAGAAAAAAAAATTAATTTTGCATGGTCATATGATGATATGCCTAGATTAGATCCAAATTTAATCATGCACCATTTGAATATCAGAGAAGGAGTAAGACTGGTTAAGCAGAAACTAAGAAAGATGCATCCACACATAGCATTACTTGTGCAAGTGGAGTTAGAGAAATTGTTAAAAGTAGGGTTTATAAGAACCATTGATTACACTGAGTGGATTTCAAAAATTGTGCCGGTTTCCAAAGTAGAAAAATCCATTAGAATTTGCACCAACTTTAGAGATCTTAATCTTGCATGTCCTAAAGATGATTTTCCTCTACCAAGCATAGACGCCATTGTGGACCTAACATCAAGACATTCAATGTTCTCACTTATGGATGGGTTTAATGGTTATAATCAAATAAAGATAGCACTTGAGGATCAAGACAAGAACACATATACATGCGCATGGGGAATGTTCCATGGAATGTTATGCCTTTTGGTCTCAAGAATGATAGAGCGACCTATCAAAGAGCCATGATGACTATATTTCATGACATGATGCATAAGTTCATGGAGGATTATGTAGATGATATACTTGATAAATCCCACTCAAGGGAAGAATATCTACCCACTTTAGAAAGGATATTTGTAAGATTAGAACAATTCAAAGTAAGGTTAAATCCAAAGAAATGTGCATTTGGTGTACAATTAGGGAAGCTACTAGGATACATAGTTTCTGCCAAAGGAATGGAGGTAGACCCGGCCAAAGTAAAGGAAATCATGGAAATGGGGGAACCTCAGAATATCAGTCAAATGAGATCTCTTCAAGGCATGATTCAATCCATTAGAAGGTTCATCTCTCAATTAGCAGAAAAGTGCAACAATTTCTGATGCAGGAGCATCCTGGGTGTAAGAGCAATCTTGCATCACCCAAAAATATTTCTATTTTTGTATTCAATAAGGGCTATCTTGTGCAGAGTTTCTATTTATGGAAACTAGCTATTTTTAGTAAGTTGGTCTTATGATCTTGGAATGTTCTAATTTTACATGTGGAGGTTCATCTCAGTCATATCAGCCTGCTAGCAAAGTTTCATGGCTAGATCAGGTCTAGTTTTGAAGATATTGAAGATTTTCGGTATTGGCAGCAGGGTACAAAAACTTCAAACTCAGTTTTGAAGGCTTTAGAGGCCCCATATGAGGTTGAAAAATTGGGTGAAAGGCACTTTGCACATGTCAAGCCTATAGAGCACTTTGTGGCATTTCCAGAATGGGGTTATAATAGCCAATCGGGTCAACGGGTGATGACTTATGGTCTTTGGAAGTTGGGTCACCTGAAATGACATAAAATAATTTTTCTTCAAAATTTTTGTTTGGGTTTCAAAACTCATTTTGAGCTGACTTTGATGTAATAAATTGTAAAATAAAATAATTCTAAGTTTGGTCAGCCCTAAGGGCTAAATTTCTAGAACCTTCTCGGGTGATGGAAATTGCTTATATAAAGAAGGCCCGTAGTGTTGTCTACGACAGTTCTGGGTAGTAGGTCTGGGTATTGATTGGAGGCTTTGTCCTACAAAATATTGTAAGGGAATGCCCATGTGGCTTTGCATATTGTAATTTTGAAAGTTTGTAATTGTAATTCTGAAAGTTTGTAATTGTAATTCTAAAAGTTTGTAATTCCACATTTGTGGAGATAATAAGAAGCCAATTTTCTATTCTTGCATATTATTGTTGTTGTTTCTCTATTTCTGTTATGTGTTTATGGTATTAAGGGGAGCACCCTTCATCAAGTGGTATCAGAGCAGGAGTTCTTGAGTGTGTAAATAGATCGCCGACTGTGAGGTAGTTTGCACCAGGACCGTGGTTAGGGTTTCAGCGCGCATCGCGAAAATGCCTCCATGAAGAGAACGTGGTAGAAGAGCTGGTGCTGTGACACCTAAGGTTAGAGAGTTGTAGAGACAAGTGTGAGCATTGCAAGAAGAGATTCGTAGAGGAATGAATCTTAATTTCAGAGATGAAAGCGAGGATGAATCCGAAGAAGAATATCAAGAAGGAGAAGCTGAAATTATGAACCAGGAGGAAGAAAGACTTTTTCGGGTGATTTCCAAGATTGGGAAAAGACCTAAGATTGAGGTTCCTACATTTTCTAGAAATCTTAACCCAGAGGAATTGATCGACTGGATCAATGAATGTGAGGAATATTTTGAGTATGAAGATGTTGAGGATCCTGATAGGGTCAAATTTGTGAAGGCCAGATTGAAAGGTCATGCGAAGATCTGGTGGCAAGAAATTCAATTGGAGCAAAATAGGAGAGGGAAAGATAAAATCACAAGATGGGATCGGATGGTGGATAAATTGAGGCAACAGTTCATTCCTGTTGATTATGAGCTTGACCTACTAAAGAAAATGCAAAGTTTGAAGCAAGCAGGAAGATCTGTTCAGGAGTATACAGAGAAGTTCTATCGACTCCTCATCAAAACAGGCCCTGTAGAAGTTGATAAGGAGAAAGTTGCCCGATACCTTAATGGGTTAAGGCCAAGCATTCAGGAGGAGTTGAATATAGTTCGAATGAACAGTATTGAGGAGGCATACCAGTTTGCCCTAAAAGTAGAGGAAAAGTTGAACAAGAAGTTTGAGAGAAGACAAAATGGAAGAGGTCATGGTGGAAGATCTGGTAGACGGTCATATGGTGGCTGAAATGAAGATCTAAAAAAGAAGGATGAGGCCAGTAGTAGTCAGAATTAGAGAGGAAATAATTCCAATCATTTCCAGGATCAGAGTAATAGAGATCAGAGAGGAAGAGGAAGAGGACAAGGATCTGGAAGAGGAGGCTTTCGTAAAACATGTTTTCACTGTGGAGAAGAAGGTCATAGGGCATTTGAATGTCCTCAGTGCCAAGGCAGAACAGATAGGAGAAATGAAGGCCAGGCCAAAGTTGCACATGTAGATGAAGATGCTAGATCATCAAATTCTGAAGATGCTGAAAGAGGAGAAATGCTAATTAATAGAAGAGTCTTGCTGAGTGGTGAGAATGAACCTGAACAAAGGAGGAGCTTATTTCACACTAGATGCAAGTGTGAGGGTAAATGTTGTGATGTGATTATCGATAGTGGAAGCACTGACATTTTGGTGTCAAAAAAGATGGTGACAAAGTTGAAGCTCAAGAGATAGAAACACCCACATCCATATTGGATTGCCTGGGTGCAGGATGACCACAAGGTCATGGTCAGTGAACAGTGCCTAGTAAAGTTCAAGATCGGCGGGTACCAAGATGAGGTACTATGTGATATCATCTCTATGGATGCATTTCATATGTTATTGGGTAAACCGTGGTAGTTTGAAAGATGTGCTATACATGATGGTCATGCGAATACCTATTCCTTGACAAAGGATGGAGTGCAACATAAGCTAAAGCCATTGAAGGAGATCAAAGAAAAGGTATGTGGTAATGCAAGAACAACATTTGTTGATGGAAGAAAATTCCTAGATGGTATGAGGCATGAGCATGTGTGTTTTTCTTTAATTCCAAAAGTTGGTAAAGAAGTAGTAGAGGATGTACTTGTAGAGGTTGCAGATTTGTTGAATGAGTTTCATGATATTGTGTCTGATAATGTACTTGATGGATTACCACCAGTAAGGAAGATCAGTCATCAGATGGATTTGATTCCAGGAGCTAGTTTGCCAAACAAGGCAGCACATAGAATGACACCAGCAGAAAGTGAAGAGTTGAACAGACAAGTACATGAGTTATTGCAAAAGGGGTTGATTCAAGAGAGTCTGAGTCCCTGTGCTATACTAGCGGTATTAGCACCAAAGAAGAATGGAGAGTGGAGGATGTGTACAGATTCCAAAGCAATAAACAAGATCACAATCAAGTATAGGTTTCCATTGCCATGAATGGATGATATTATGGATTGTTTGAGTGGAGCTGTGTATTTCTCAAAGATAGATCTGAAGAGTGGATATCACCAGATTTGGATCAAAGAAGGAGATGAATGGAAGACTGCCTTCAAGACAAAGGAAGGACTATATGAGTGGTTAGTCATTCCTTTTGGGCTAACCAATGCACCGAGCACTTTCATGCTGCTCATGAACGAGCTTCTGAAAGAATTTTTGGGTAAGTTTGTCATTGTTTACCTAGATGATATTTTGATTTTTAGCAAGACATTGGAGGAACATATGATGCATATTCGTATGGTGTTTGAGAAATTGAGAGATGAGAAATTGTTGATTAATTTGAAGAAGTGCAGTTTTGTGAAGAAAGAGTTAGTGTATTTGGGATTTGTAGTTTCAGTAGAAGGTCTAAAAATGGACCCAAAGAAGGTACAGGCTATCCTTGAATGGCCTACTCCAAGGAGTGCTACTGAGGTAAGATCTTTTCATGGTTTGGCTAGCTTTTATAGAAAGTTTATCAAAAATTTTAGTAGTATTTGTGGACCCTTGACTGAAACAATGAGAGGGGATAGAAAATAGTTTAAGTGGACTAATGGGGCAGAAAAGAGTTTTCAATTGTTGAAACAAAAAGTTACAGAACAACCTATTTTAGCACTTCTAGATTTTAATAAGGTGTTTCAAGTAGATTGTGATGCTAGTGGTACTACAATAGGAGCTGTTATGAGCCAAGAAGAAAAAACCTGTTGCTTATTTCAGTGAAAAGTTAAATGATGCCAAGAGAAAATATTATGTTTATGATCAAGAATTTTATGCTATAGTTCAGGCATTGAAAAAGTGGAGGCACTATCTACTTCCTAAGGAGTTTGGTTTGTATACTAATCATCAAGCTTTGCAATATTTTGAATCAGAGGCATTTGAAATGGGTTGAGTTTTTGCAAAGTTATACATTTGTTTTGAAACACAGGAGTGGAAAGTCTAACAGGGTTGCAGATGCTCTTAGCAGAAAGAAACTATTGCTGATAGAAATGCAGATTGAAGTGGTTGGGTTCAAGGAACTCAAGAATTTGTATCCAGAGGATCCTAATTTTGGTGAAGATTGGAAAGCTTGTATAGAACCTGTTACTCTAGACAGGATGAAATGGCTGGATTTTATCATCCAAGATGATATGCTATTCAAAGGGAGTCAGTTGTGCATTCCACAAAGTTCTATGAGGGAGAATCTCATCAAGGAGAAGCATAGTGGAGGATTGACTAGACATTTTGGTTGTGATAAAACCCTTGCTTTGGTTGGTGAGAATTATTATTGGCAACAATTGCAGCAAGATGTGAAGAAGTTTGTACAGAGTTGCAGAGTATGTCAGATAGCAAAAGGAGTGAAGCAGAATACAGGGTTGTATCAGCCATTACCTATACTAGAGAAGCCTTGGGAGGATATCAATATGGACTTTTTTCTTGGGTTACTGAGAACTCAGCGGGGACATGATTCAATTTTTGTGGTGGTTGATAGATTTTTGAGGATGGCACATTTCATTCCCTGCAAGAAGACTAATGATGTTATTCATGTAGCAGAATTATTTTTTAGAGAAGTAGTGAGACTACATGGTTTGCCAAAGATCATAGTTTCAGATAGAGACACTAAGTTTGTTGGATATTTCTAGCATACATTGTGGAAGAAGTTGAAGACAGATTTGAAGTTTAGTTCATCACATCATCCACAGACTGATGGACAGACAGAGGTGGTGAATAGAAGTTTGGGAAATTTGCTTAGATGTTTGGTTGGAGATAAGCCAACAGGATGGGATTTGATTTTACCACAGGCAGAATTTGCATACAATAATTCTATCAATAGGAGTACTGGTAAATCACCATTCCAGATTGTATATGGCAGTAGTCCAAGAAATGCATCTGAATTGACAAAGATAGATAAAGGAGAAATAAGTAGTGCTGAAGCTGAGGATTTTGCAGAACACTTGAAGAACATCCATGAGGAGGTGAGGAAGCATATTACCAAGATGAATGCATAGTATAAGGCTAAGGCAGATGAGAAAAGGAGGCATAAGGAATTTAAGGTTGGGGATGAAGTCATGGTTCATTTGCAGAAGGAGCGATTTTTGATTGGTACATATAACAAGCTGAAAATGAAGAAGTTTGGACCATGTAAGATATTGAAGAAGCATGATTCAGGAAATGCATATGAGGTAGAGTTGCCTAGTGAGCTGAATATTTTACCAGTGTTTAACATTTCAAATTTGATAGAGTATCACGAAGGAGGTGTTGAAGATGAGGTTGCAGCAGCACAGTGGAGTATTCTAGAAACTAGTTCAGATATCAAGGAGATTGAAGACATACTGGATAGTTGAGTTGGCAGAAGCACAAGGAATAGGACATATGAAGAGTATTTGGTCAAATAGAAAGGATGACCTGTTGAAGATTCATCATGGCTAACAAAGGAGGAGGTTAACTGTCTTGGTTTTCCTCTGCACACCTGAGTCGTGACAGGGTCACTTCTCAAATAACCCCAGGTGTCTGATGTAGGAGCATCCTGGGTGTAAGAGCAATCTTGCATCACCCAAAAATATTTCTATTTTTGTATTCAATAAGGGCTATCTTGTGCAGAGTTACTATTTATGGAAACTTGCTATTTTTAGTAAGTTGGTCTTACAATCTTGGAATGTTCTAATTTTACATGTGGAGGTTCATCTCAGTCATATCAGCCTGCCAGGAAAGTTTCATGGCTAGATTAGGTCTAGTTTTGAAGATATTGAAGATTTTCGGTATTGGCAGCAGGGTACAGAAACTTCAAACTCAATTTTGAAGGCTTTAGAGGCCCTGAATGAGATCAAAAAATTGGGTGACGGGTGCTTTTCGCAGGTCAAGCCTGTAGATTGCTTCGTGGCATTTCTAGAATGGGGTTGTAATAGCCAATCGGGTCAACGGGTGATGACTTATGGTCTTCAGAAGTTGGGTCACCTGAAATGGTAGAAAATAATTTTTCTTCAAAATTTTTGTTTAGGTTTCAAAACTCATTTTGAGCCGACTTTGATGTAATAAATTGTAAAATAAAATAATTCTAAGTTTGGTCGGTCCTAAGGGCTAAATTTCTAGAACCTTCTCGGGTGCTGGAAATTGCTTATATAAAGAAGGCCCGTAGTGTTGTCTATGACAGTTCTGGGTAGTAGGTCTAGGTATTGATTGGAGGCTTTGTCCTACAGAATATTGTAAGGGAATGCCCATGTGGCTTCGCATGTTGTAATTCTAAAAGTTTGTAATTCAACATTTGTGGAGATAATAAGAAGCCAATTTTCTGTTCTTGCATATTATTGTTGTTGTTTCTCTATTTTTGTTATGTGTTTGTGGTATTAAGGGGAGCACCCTTCATCAATTTCACTCAACTCCTTCACAAGGATACAATTTTCAAATGGGATGAGAAATGTGAAGAAGCATTCACCTTATTGAAGAAGTACCTAATGAATCCTCCAACATTAATGCTTCCAATTAGAGGTAAACCCTTAATTTTATATATCTCAGCAACAGAGCATGCATTAGGGGCACTCTTATATTAAGAGGATGAAGCTAGAAAGGAAAAGGCCATATACTACATAAGCAAAACATTGGTGAAGTATGAGTTGAATTACACCTTCATTGAAAGAGCATGTTTGGCCGTGGTTTTTGCTTCCCAAAAATTATGCCATTATATGTTATCCCACAAGATTTGACTCATTGCAAAGATTGATCCCTTAAAATATCTTCTCAGCAAAACAACATTAAATGGAAGATTGGCCAAATGGGTCATGGTCTTAAAGTGAATTTTATATAGAGTATGTGGACCAAAAATACATCAAAGGCCAAGTAATAGCTGATCAATTAGCATAATCACCTTTACAATATGAACATCCAATCCAAGTGGAATTTCCAGATTCTAAAATTGTTAATGTTGAGGCAAAAACATGGCCATTATATTTTGATGGATCCTATACACAACATGGGTCAGGAGTAGGAATAATTTTAATTACTCCTCAACGGCACATAATTCCAAAATCATACAAATTACTATTCCCATGCACAAATAACTTGATGTAGCCCAAACCCTTCAAACAATAACTCAGAAAAAAACACAGAACACCAAAGTTTCAGAATGCCATATTCTTCATTAAACTTCTCTAACTCTACTCTGCCTCTACAATGAAAGAAAACAACTACTTATTACAATTCCAAAAAATTACCATATTTGGCAGATTTTTGAAAAAATTAAATTTTTCCATTTTTGGTAATTTTCAAAACCCATCCTACAAATCATGATTTTTCCCAAAAGATGCCCCCAAATAAGGCAAGATGAATTGCTAACTAATCTACGAAATCAAGAATATGATTTCGGATTTATTACAAAAACAACTTTCTAAAAAACTTAAAAAAACACTAAAAGTCAAATTTAGAGGCCAAGATGATATTTCAGGCTCCAAGAAAAATGTCAAAACGGCCACCTATCAAGCCAAATAACTCCTCCTCACACAATTGCTTGTAAAATTTCAGCCAAAACCCACATCCGAGTCAAAAGTTATGACCCTCCGAAGTAAATCTTAACCAAAACCCACATCTGAGTCAACAACTTTGATCCTGGGATGGTCCTGCATCATAACTTAGCTGAGTATGAAGCATTGGTTATTGGCATAAAGTTGGCATTATAATGGAAAGTAACAGAGCTACAAATCTATGAAGATTCTCAACTAGTTATTAATCAAATTAATGATGAGTATCAAACTAAAGATGATAAGTTGATACCATACAAGAACATGATTGAGAATCTTAAGAAATACTTCATTCTAATCAAATTTGAGAAAGTGTCAAGGGATAAGAATAAAGCAACACATGCAATGGCTACTTTGGCATCACTTCTCCAAATACCAGATCAAAGCGCCAGATATGAATTCTTGGTAGAAGAAGTTGAGCAACCCGCATTTGACCCTTCCCATCCTCATACCATTTGTTTACTAATGGGACATGAATGACCTTGGTATGGAGCCATTTACACCTACTTGAAAGATCAAATACTGCCAATAGACCAAACCATAAATCAAAAGAAAAGCTTTATCTGACTAGCCTCTCACTACACCTTGGTATCCGACATGTTGTATCATGGAATTCTAGATGGAATGCTTCTAAGGTGTCTAGAGAAAGAGGAATCAACCATAGCCTTACAAGAAATTCATGAGGGGATTTGTGGGTCGCATTCAAATGGTTTAACCCTAGCTAAGAAACTTCTTAGGATAGGATATTTTTGGCCTTCTATAGAAAAGGACACTTGTCACTTTGCAAAAACTTGTCGTAAATGTCAATATCATGGGAACTTGATCCATGTACCATCACAAGAGCTCCATCCTATTGAAAAACCTTAACCCTTTTATCAATGGGGTTTGGATCTGATAGGTATGATTTATCCACCATCTTCAAATGGTCATAAATGTATCATTATTGCAATAGAGTATTTTACCAAATGGGTGGAAGTTGTACCATTATCCACTACCACATGAAAGAAGATATCCTTATTCATATTAAATCACATAATATGTAGATATGGTGTTCCTCATACCATCATAACAGATAATGAAAAACATTTCAAAAACAAGGATTTGAAAGAACTATGTGCAAAATTTCATATGGTACATCACTCATCTTCGATATATTACCCACAAGGTAATGGGAAAGCAGAAGCTACAAACAAGAACATACTAAAAATATTGAAGAGAATTGTGGATAATTTAGGAAGAGATTGGCACATTCAAATAAATCCTACTCTATGGGCTTATAGAATGAGTATTAGAATGTTGACATGAGCTACACCATTTTCCCTAGTCTATGGAGCATAATCAATTTTACCTTTGGAGGTAGAAATTCCATCTTTAAGAGTCTCATTGCATGGTTTACTAAGTGAAGAATACTATAGAGTTGCTAGGTTACATGAACTATAACTGCTAGATGAAAGACAACAACAAGCTTTTGATCAATTAAAAGTGTATCATAATCGAATGACTAGAAATTATAACAAGCATATCAAACCAAGAGCATTCCAAATAGGTGATCTAGTGTTCTGAGAAAATTCTAAGAATCAAGAAGAAAGGGAAAATAAAGGAAAATGGGAAGAAAACTAGTTAGGACCCTTTGTGATCACTTCATCTTTTGGGATAGGCACCTATAATTAGCTGATTGTGAAGGAGAAGAGTTGCAAGAGCCAATAAATATTATACACTTGAAAAGGTTTTACACATGAAGCAATTGAAGAAGGATATAAAAAAGAGTATCAGAGATATCAGATGAGAGAGCATACTATTTATTATATAGTCGAAAGAGATCTTGAAAATACCAAAAACATTGAAAAGCATAAAAGAGAAAACAAATTAGAAATGCAGAAAAGACCAAAAATAGTAGAAAATTAAGCCTGAAGAAAGCTAAAAACATTAAAAAATGATCCTTAAAAAGATGTTGTCTTGGTGAAAACCTAGTAAATAGGCGCCTTGATGATATCAAAACAAAAAAAAATTAAAAGGAGAGAAAATACAAAAAAAAAGAAAAAGATAAAAAGTGCCTTGGTGAAAACCTAGCAAATAGGCACCTTGGTAGGAAAAAAAAGAAAAAAGATTGAAAAACAAAAAAAAGAGAAAATCCATTCAATCGGTGAAAACCTGGTAAATAGGCACCATTGAAAGTCCAAGTCAGTCTCATGCCTAGTGGTCATCCTTGTAAATAGTGCATTTGCTAGCATTTGTATATATTGCATAATAAAACCCCATAGTTGCGTTTGCAAGTACCTAAAGGTTTCATCACTAATCCAATCTGCAAATTGTCCCAAGTCCTACAACGCACTTACTTCAAACATGGGGGCAAAAATTTACTCTAAAAGAGGAAGGATTCATCAAATAAAATATCAATTTGACACCAAATAAAAAATCAAAACACTTAATCAAATCCAAAATCCAAATCCAAATCCAAATTTTAATCAAACGCAAAATTTTGATCCAATATTTCAGTAGGACACTTATCTTTATCAGGATTAAAAGTATGAAATGGATAAAACTACACTTGAAATATGGATTTGAAAAATGATGCAAATTTTTTCTAAGTGTTGATTTGATTAAATCATGTCTTTCTAGAAAATCAATGAAAGTTTTTAAACTAGACAAGCTATGATGAAAGCATGATATTTTATTGATTTCTGAATGACTCTCTTAATATCAAAGTTTAAAGTATGTATTATTTGTCTAAGGACATGATCATCAAAGAATCATTGAGGACATGTACATATGGAAAATCCAAATTTTTTTTTGTTTACGCAAAAGGATACCTTGGCTATTTTGATGTTAAATATCATAATACCAAAATCCATTTGCAACATAGAATCTGACGAAATCGGTATTCATACTCTCATGATTAGTCTCAATCAGTGATAGTCATACCAAGGATGGAAAATAAATAAAAAAGATATTCATATCATCATGGTTGAACTAGTGATGGTTGTACTAATTGTGGGATTCCAAAATTGCTCAATGATGAATATAAGCTCCTAAATTTTGTGAATAGTGACAGTCAGCTGCATCCATTCTAGATTAAATTCATTTAAGTGATTTGCCTAGCTTAGCTTGAAAATAGAAATTGGAAAAGAGAAAAATAGAAAGGGGGTGGAGTAAATCAAAAATCAAATCAAGATCAAAACGCACATCAAAAACTATATGTGATAGAGTGTGTTGGAAATCAAAATCAATTAAAAAACAAAAGGTGTCTTGCATTAGATTAATGAAATTTGTTAGATTCATTTAATTCATGGTAATTTGGCATCCATTTAGGACTTTAACCTAAGTTCATTTAAATTTCATGGTATTAATTTGCATTCATGTTAGTTCGTTCCATTTAGCCACATTCATTGCATTTATTTTTAAACAAATCTTTAATCATCATCATGAGACATATCCATTAAATTCATTTGCTTTGGTTTGCATCCATCTTTAAAAACATTCATAATCATTCTCATTAGGTCATCACATTTCATTATTCATTGAATTTCATTAAGTTCATTATAAAACATTGCATCCATTAGTTTGCATGCATTATGTTGCATTCTTTTTAAGATCAATTCTTTCATCATATCATTTAGATTCATTGCATTAGTTTGCATCAATTAATTAATCATCATCATTTAACTGCATTAATTACATCATTAGGACATTAAGTTCATTCTACAACATTGCATTTTCAACACCATCTCACTAGTACATTGCATTGTTCATTTAGGTGCATTCATAAAAAATCATCCATTTAAAATATTGAATTATATTCAAACTTATAAGTGTTAGATCATTTACTTTTGTTAGGATTGGGAACACTGAGGGGGGGGGGGGGGTGCGGGTGAATCAGTGTTCTGTACTTAATTACTATTTTTGATACTTTGAAACTTTACTTAATTGCTTAGATACTGAAATGAACATCAATGTAAATAAGATAAGCATTCATAACACGTGACACCAAATATGATTACGGGGAAACCCAAATAGGTAAAAACCCCGGTGAGAATTGACACCCACTAAGAACTGCACTAGTGTTTTGTGATCCTTGTTAGAAGATCTTGCAATCCTGTTAGGAGTTGATCTTTACAATGCTTTAGTACAATGACCTAGTCAAGGGTCAGACCCTATTAGGAGTCTTTTACAATTAACCCTATTAGGGGTGGGGACACACTGTCCTAGAGCTCACTGCTCAAGTGGTGAAGGCTACAACCTTCTAGATATCAGATACACACTATATCTACAAGGTGAACTGGTGTAGTGACATTGCTTGTCTGATCAGTTCCTTTGGCGCACTGATGCTTTAGCCTCTTGTAAAGCTCTAACACATTCTTTCTACTCTTCACATACTTCTTCTTTGCTTATACGAACTCTCTATATCCTTTTTTTTGAATTACAGAGATGCATATCTTATTTATATGCACATACAAAATTAATAAATAGGTCAGCTCTTTAACCTATTACATACACCGCTTCCAAATAAATTGGCTCAAGTGTGTTTACATATATTCATACTAACATGTCTATGACCTAAATACAATAGGCGCATAGTGGTGTAGGAGCACCTCAAAATTGAAAATTTATGTCATTCTTATCTATTAATTTTAATGTGTTTTATTTGCATCCAAATGTAAAAGTCCAAGTTAATATGCTTAAAACACACAATCTTGCAAAATCATTAATTTTTGCAAGATATGCCCAAATTGATCATTGGGAATCTTGTGTTAAAATTTTAATTGTAGAATTTGAATAATCATATTTGTAACCGATAGGAAGTGGAAAGATTGTAACCGCCTAGATAATTAGACAAGGGTTGCAAATTCTTTAAAGAAACATAGTTCAGAGGGTGGATTGAATTGGAGAAAATCTTTTACGGTCCTCTGGCTATTGATAGCCAATATCATTTTGTAATTCATAGAGCTTTACGAGTGCATAAATAAATAAAGTTCTGCTAAATCTCTGCTTCATTTTGGTACCGAATAGAATTCTAATTTTTGTTGATTTTAAGTGCATTCAAAATTGAGTTCTCTCTTGGGTCAAATTTCATTATTGGCGTGTGGTATTGGGTAAAGAAACCGATCAAGAATTAGTTGAATTAGTTACTTATTAGCATGGTATTGGTTATGGATGGAAGCCAAGTTTAAAAAAAATAAAAGTGCAGTTTTCTATGCCATTTAAGAAAGATTCCAATTTGAAAGTACATGATTATTTTGAGCAGATTTCCTTGGGAAAAATCAGATTTTCTTTTATATGCATTTGACGAAACATTGGAATGGCTTCTTAGTGCAGATTTGGTGATGTAAAAATCTAAATTATATGCAATGTGTTAGAGTAATCATACTTTATGCTTATTAATTAAATCACTTTGATTTAATTAATTAAGTCATTTATTACTCTATTTACTTAAGCTATCTTTTAGGTGCATTATAATTAATATATTTATTAATTATAATGTGCAACCTAGCTTTATTTTTTGTTTTATAGCTTTAGGGTTTTATTGTTCACCTATATGGTTGAACCCTTTGTATATTCTTTTTAGATAATCTTGGAATACAATTGCTCTTTACATGTCCATAAGATGTCTCTGGCTTTTTGGCCTCCATAGATTTTTCTTACTTCTGTTCTTTGCTTCTTCCATGTGACAGGGTTATGCATGCAGGTGTTCTTGGGAGATTAGTATTTCACCTAATCTAACATGGTATCAGAGCCATCTTGCTGCTCGCTGTTCGTGTTTTGTTGAAGTGTTTCAGAAGCAGGCAGTTTTCAAGGGTTTCAAGAGTTTTTTTTTTGTGGATCTAGGGGGAGCCAAAATTTGGCTCACCTTGGGCAAAAACGGACAGCACCATTGTGTTTGGAAGGCCCAAGAACCCCTAAATCTATATAAAACTTGTCCATTTTGGACACAGTGGCATCTGAGGCAAAATTTTTTTGCATACCAGGGCCGTACGGCCCTGGCACGCACTCCGAGACGGCGGTTGTCAAAAATTTAAAAAAAAAAAAAAAAAGTTTTGGGCGGCCGCCCAGCGGCCACCAGCGCACCGCCAAGCGGCCACCACAGAGCCGCCGCCCGCTGCCCGCCGGCCCAGCTCCGCCAGTTTGTGGCCTCCGCCGCCCTCAGCCCCGCCGCCCGCGCCCGCGCCCTCCGCTCCACCGGCCCGCCCACCGCTGGCTCCTCCGCCGCCCCGCTGGCCTCCGACCGCCACCCCGGCTTCGCCCGCGGCCTCCCCTCCGCCCGCTCAGCTCCGCCGGCCGCCCTCTGCTCCGCTCCGCCGGCCGCCCGGCGGGGTTTTAAGCCCTGCGGGCCCTAGCGGCGGTCACATGGGTGACCGGGAGCTCTAGCTCCAGCCCCCTGCGCGCGCCATGCACCCAGGGGCTTTGCATTTCTAGCCCCAGGGGTTTTAAAACATTTTTTTGAAGCTTTTTTAGGGGTAATTGGGCTTTTTTTGCCATATCTTCTTCATCTGGAAGCGTATTTGGGAGTTTTTTATATCATCGGAAAGCTCTTTCCAAGACGAACGCAATTATGGAGGTTTTTTTCAAGTTTTTTGCCTCATTTTTTGTACCATGCTTTCGAAGGCAAGACTACTTTTTTGCCTTCCTGGAGCACTTGATGCTTTTTTTGGTATAACTTGCTCATACGGAGGAGTTAATGGGCAAACAAGACATCATCGGAAAGATGATTCTGAGACGGTTGTTTTATATGTGGAGCTTTTTTCCAGATTCTTCTTCCATTTTTTGCACCAGGCTGTTGAATTCAAAAGTTTTCTTTTTCAGGTGCCTGCCAGAGCACCTGTCACTGTTTTTGCCGTAACTTGAGCATACGATGGCATTTTTTGCCAAACAAGATATCGACGGAAAGCTGGTTCCGAGACCGTTCTGTTTTTTTTAGTTTGGTTGTTTGATTTTTCCATTTGTAGGGGTTTTCTGCCAGTCAAAGTCACGGGTACTTTTTGCATTCCGGACACTATATCTCTCATATTCGGGCTCAGTTTTCAGCAAACTTGGCATTTTCAGAAAGCTGGTTCAGTATGCTATTCAGTGGTAGAGGTTATTTTTCCAGATTCTACTCCAAGTTTTCACTCCTCTGAGTTATGCAGTTTATGCCCTCTGGTGGTGTGCTTGGTTCTACAGGTCCGGGGATCTCCTCTTCTGTTCTTCTGGCTCACTCTTCTTTCTGACTTCTGAGCATTGTATGCTTCTCTTCTATTGCATTCTTTTTTCTATAAACGCACTGAGATAAAGTGCCTACTTTTGCATATCTGGGATCTTGAACACTATGTGTTTGTTTGTATACGCACTCAGTTATAAAGTTCCATGGGGGGATTCTGATGCATTTTCCACTATAGGCGCATCCACTCTTGTCAAGTGAGCGTACCTTCCATGACATTAGCCCATGTAGACTGTGTCTATGACACCGCCCTTTATCCTGTGCTTGTACCTTCTTTTGCACATTGGTGTTCCTGATTCTTCTTCTTGCAGATGTTTCTGGCATTGCATTTCAGTGTTCCTGTCACCCCTCTCCCTATTCAGCATTATGGGGGGGTTCACCTGTTGGCTCTATTGCTTCCTTGGTTCGGTTGAGTGATCTACGTATTCAGTTTTTGTTCCTATGTACTAGGCGGATGCAGTGGCTAGGCACCTATGCATTTCGGTGAGATGGTTCATCTACTATATAGACACTCATTCATTCCTATTTTGGAGGTCACCTCTTTGATTGATCAGCTCTTCAGACTTTGTCTTCTCTACCTGCTCATGCACTATTTCAGTGGGGGTTCCAGCAGTATTCTTCTGACAGTGTTTGCAGCTTCATGCTTTGGAGATGCTTCATGCTCTTTCTTGTTCCTTTCTTTGGGACATTCCCTAGATTGGAGGCTTTGTTTCCTTCATCTAGTTTTTTTTTCTTGTACTTGGGTACCTGATCAAGCCTTGTTGCCTAGACCCATTGCTCTTTCTTGCATTTTCTGCTTTCATAGCTGTGCTAGGTTAGCTTCCCTCTTGAGCTACGCTTAAGGGGGGGTGTTAGAGTAATCATACTTTATGCTTATTAATTAAATCACTTTGATTTAATTAATTAAGTCATTTATTACTCTATTTACTTAAGCTATCTTTTAGGTGCATTATAATTAATATATTTATTAATTATAATGTGCAACCTAGCTTTATTTTTTTCTTTATAGCTTTAGGGTTTTATTGTTCACCTATATGGTTGAACCCTTTGTATATTCTTTTTAGATAATCTTGGAATACAATTGCTCTTTACATGTCCATAAGATGTCTCTGGCTTTTTGGCCTCCATAGATTTTTCTTGCTTCTGTTCTTTGCTTCTTCCATGTGACAAGGTTATGCATGCAGGTGTTCTTGGGAGATTAGTATTTCACCTAATCTAACACAATGACCATGGCCATATCCGTTTGAAGTAGAAACATGAGAGCAAATTTTGTTTTATAAAATCTGATTTTAAAATGAGTTTGATTTTCTAGTATCGACTTCTTAAACCAGATTTTGATTTGAACAAAAATCTGATATCAAGGAATTGATTCTTTTTCCCATATTTTTTGTCTTTACCATAACTTGATATGGTTTTGGGATTCATGGTATTTGTTTTGATGAGATAATCATAGAGAATATTTGTGGTCTTATTTCAAGATTCTATTATGGTTTGCATATGCTGATTTTGATAAATAATTTTCTGGATCGATTCTAAGGGAAGAAAATTTTTAATTTTCTTTGAATTCGGTGTATTTGTTGGAGAAGCCATGGAATGTTATGAAGAATGATTAATAGTTGATTTGTATTCTTATGTATCAACGACTTGCATGGTTTTATTTTGGGCATAAATATGATGATATTGAGATGATAGTTTGATGTTAGAATGAGAAGCATCTTGTTACAAGAATATATGTGGATTAACAATTTCATGTGGAAGAATATGTGGTTTTGAGAAGATTGCCTCTATTTCTGTCAATTTTGTGACAGGAAATGTAATTCAATAACCACATTTTTAGAAGTTCTCTAATTCTCCACATCACATAGCCTTTACAAAACAAAGTTATAAGCACTAATCAAAATACAAACAATCAGCTCCATGCTCTATCCTGTTTTGCCGCTTACTGTCTGTGCCACTTCATCTGACTATAGCTTCCTCATGCTGAATCATATCATCATGCACTCTTAGACTTAGCATGAATACATACTTAGAAGCTTAACTTCCAGGGTGCATGTCATAAGTCTCTCATACACACATGTGCTAATGCTCTGATCACCTAGTGCTCTATTGTTTGTCCAGTCACTACTACATTTGGGGCCAAATTTAGACAAAAACTTCCGACGGGTAATTTTTTTAATGAATTTGGTGTTTTTTTTAATAAATTTGGTATTTTTTTTTGTAATAGGCCCCGATAGTGTCGGTATTTTGATGGGTGTTTCATCAACCATCAAAATTCTAATAGCTGTGGGTTATAGATGAAAAAAAGAGTGAATCGACCTTATCATTTTTATTTTGATTGGATAGAGAAGGAGCAGGAGAAAAGGAGTGAAAGTTGAGCGCAAGAGAAGGTATGTGATTTCTTCAATCTTTCGAGCCTCTAGAATCATATTCAACTACAAATTTCAAATGCATTGCATTTTATTTAATCATGAATGCTCTTTGAAATGACCGCATTCTACTGGTGTCGTGCCCTAGCCAGTGCTTTATCTCTATTATTTGATGTTATTGGTGCTTGTGCTCAAGGATATCGATTCACTATTTTCAAATGTTTGGATTCACGTTTGTTGATATTATTGGCATGTTTAATGATGCCATTATATATTGCTGAGATGCTCACTGAAATGACCGCATTCTACTAGTGGCATGCCCTAGTCCGTGCTTTAATTCCATTATTTGATGTTATTGGTGCTTGTGCTCAAGGATATCCATTTTTTTGAAATGTTGACTGTGGTTATCAAATGGACAACCTGTGAGCTTCTAGCTAGGTGCCATTTGTATTGATAGCTTACGGCATCAAATGTATTGTATCATTGATAGTTGAGACTTTGTTAAAAGGAAATAGGATAAAGAATGATTTTGATTTATTTTCTCTATTTTGATCCCTAAGTGGCTTACAACCCTAGAGAAGTATATGTATATTTATGGATGCAGTTGTAGGATACATAGCAGCCGATAATTCACAATAAATCCATGCATCCAATTTGAATAGCAATTAATACAAAGAAGGGTCCTCCAATGGCCCAATCATCCGGACCTTGGCTATCCCCTCAACCAGTGACCCTTCAAAACTAGGTTATCATGCAATCAGTAATTGATCATTCATTCTCCTGGTCTGCCCTGCATCCAAAAATATTGGAAATACACAATACAATGATAACAAGTCTTTCACAATCCCCCTTCCCTCAAGGAACACTATCAACCATCCCTTCCACATAGCATTTCACTATTGTATGAGTGGATTGTGTAGGAACAATTAACATTAAACAAGGAGAAAACTCCTCAACACATCTTGGAAACCATTGAATTAAATAATAAATAAAACCTAACACCAACACTATTCCTTCCATAGTTGGAGGATACATAGTAGTTGATAATTCACAAGAAATCCATGCATCAAATTTTTATAAGGATATCCTACTAATCAATAGGATTTTTCTTGAGATGACCAATGATTATGAATTTTGATGGCAGTGTGCTAGTTCAAAAGGATAATATAAATCTAAAATAATTTTTATTTATTTTCTCAAACTATAAATGTGGTTAAAGGGAAAATATTATGTGGAAAACCCACAAACCAAGCTAGCAAATAATTGTACATCAAATTATTCCTATATTCATTCAAGTATTTCTATGCTTTAGCTACCTAACCTTTGAGCTTCATCTAGAGGAATGTGTAGCTTTAAGATAGAGTTACTTCCTAAGCCTTACAATAGGGTGGAATGTGATCAAGATTTGTTTAGGCTATATCTTTGTTAGTCCCATTGTTAGGTTCTTATGGTTCATGGTTTGAATCTATTATGGTTGTGTAAAGGATTTGTAGATGCTTTTTATAACATAATTACTGGACACCATGATTGGAACAACTGGTTGTTGGCTATTGTACACATGAATCATAACTGTCAATGGTTCTTTGTGTTCAAGAATTCGTTGATCTATCTTTGAGATTTATTGTCCTAGCTTTAAAAGAGTGATAAAAGATATAGTGAGTGCTATCTTTTTCAAGTGTTTTGTGGGTGCCATTATCTTCTAGGACTAAATGCTAGAACTAAATTATGTTCTTTGCCTCTAGTAAATATTGCAGACACAATCATCTTCTTGGTGAAGGGTTGCTTCCATCCCCATGAGGTACTATTGCATGGTTTCCATTCCCTTGTAGTATAGTGAACCTAAATTAATAAAAGTGTGCCCTATTTTGGGATCCATAATTTATGGCTTCTACACCGTGGTTGTTATCCTAAGACATGCCTACCTTTGCATATAATAAGAGGCCAAAATGAAACAAACATCCAGAAGTTAGGGGGTTGTTCCATGTCCATAATTTATTATTTAAGTGCTAAGTGATGATGGGTATATCATTTAATTCATAGCTAGTGTGTCTCTTTCTTTCTCTTCATAGTTCACATTAGGAGTATATGCTATAAAATACTAATGAAATCAACTATTGGTCAAATATAATCAAAATTGCAATATAAGAATTAAAATAGATCTTGAAGAAATATGGGAACCATTTTTGATAGATCTACAATGTCTCCAAATACTTTCAAATCATAATGGTAGGTGTTCAAATTTCATGAATATGGTGAAAAAAATCACTAACTTGTAACCCAAGGAGAAAATTTGGTGGAAACACTAACTCTATGATAACTCCTTCAAACCTTATTTAATTGACCTCAAATATGTATTATAGCATGTTTAATGTGTCCTTCAAAAACCCTCCAAAAATCAAGCAAGAATTCACCAAATTGAGAGAGATATGCAATTAACAATTTGAACTCCCTATTCAGATTTATTTTGCCTTATTTATTGGCTTCTACATGCCAAGATCATGTTATAATACTACTTGTAATGAAATGACTTGCACAAGAGAAGAATATAATAGGATATATGCTGCAAGTACTTGATAATACTTAAGAATAATAAACTATTTTGAGGAGGAAAACCTCCAAAAGTATCATAATACAATGATGATAAACTAACCTCTAGCTCCTATAGATACTATCCTTATAACTTGAATGTCATCCAAGTAAACTTAGATACCAAAATATAACATCTTAGATGACTTGATGTAATATGCAATCATGTTTGTTCTCTGATTTTGTCTTTTTTTATTATGTATGAGTTGTTTATAGAAGAAAGTAAAGAATAATAATCATACTTTGAGATATTATGGAAACTTAAAGGAAAGAATGATTGGTGGGGTTATCATGCAATTAGTGAGTGATCCTTCATTCCCCTCAACTAGTGACCCTTCAAAATTGGGTTATCATGCAATCAGTGAGCGATCCTTCATTCTCTTGGTCTGCCCTGCATCCAAACATATTGGAAATACATAATACAATGATAAAAAGTCTTTCACAATCCCCCTTCCCTCAAGGAACACTATCAACCATCCCTTCCACATAGCATTTAATTATTGTATGAGTGGATTGTGCAGGAACAGTTAACATTAAACAAGGAGCAAACTCCTCAACACATCTTGGAAACCATTGAATTCAATAATAAATGAAACCTAACACCAACACTATTCCTTCCATTCACTTCTACCAAAAATAAAGCATTTAATCCATTCAACATTACATATAATCATTAGACAGTTACATTTCCTGATTGTGTACAGGAACAGTCATGACCAAAATGATCAAAAGTACTTTCACCCTTGCACAAGCTATTCCAAACTTCAAGTAAAATGAGAAATATGCTATATCAAATGATTCATATTCATAGTAACCATTCAAATGATCATTTTGTCAATGAACCATCTGACTATACCCCTGTGGTAGAGACTGGAAATATACATGAAATTTATATTTTTTATTACTAAAAGTGGTTTACATAGTTTCATATGATCTTTGATCGATCATTAACCTTGTCTCCATTCCTCTGGCATACACCTCATCTAGGATTTTCACCCTGATCCTAACATCAAGTATCATCTCATCATGGTCTATTCACCATGTTTCAACACCCCCATTCACTTTGATCTATTCAACTTACACCATTCTTCTTCTCCAGGACTCAAAGGCTTGAAATAGTATATGTGGTAAAAATATATGAAATACTAAAGAAGACCTACTATTTGTCAGACGAATCTTCATTGTCCCCCACAAAAAATAAGTAATAACTACTCTACCCTTAATTTGTTTAACAATGCACCATATTAGATAAAGTAAGTTCTATCACACATGGTACAAACTCTCTTCAAACTCACAATACATTGCATGCATAGTACAAAACTCATGAGATTGTAAAGAAGGCCTCACTCTTAATCAGTTATAAACATGCCATTGTTTCGGTTTTGCTTGCGAGTTATGATAATTTTTGTAAACATGCCATTTATTCATTTTAGTGTATTTATTTTTTTCAGACAAATCTTCATTGTCTTTTGATTGTCTTCTTTATATACTAGCATGTATTAATTGGCTGACAAATAAAGAAGCATTTAGAAAATCAAAAGACAATGAAGATAATTTTAAATGCATCTAACACAATTTGTTTTTACAGAACTGAACCAATGGCATGTTTACAACAAAGAAATAGAGTGATAATAATATGCTGAAAATTGTATTTTGTTTAATACATGCCAAAGGACCAGTCCCAACAATTCTTAAACTTACTTTATCTAATATGATGAATTCTTAAACAATTAAGGTTGGAGTAGACATAGTTATCACACAGTTTTTTGTGTGGTACAAGGAAGATTTGGCTAATTAAGAGTGAGGCCTTCTTTAGAATCTCATGAGTTCTGTACTACACATGCAATGTATTGTGAGTTTGAAGAGAGTCCGTGCCATGTGTGATTATTAAGTAATGGGAAAGTTATGATGATTTAATTGTAGAACTACTAGTAGGTAGTTTTAGCTCATTGTTTTGTAATGTAATTTTTCAATTTCATGTATATTATTTCCAAGTTACTATGTGCATGAGATAAAGGTTGAATGTAAGAGTCTTATAATGTTGAGTTACCTTTGGATCTCGAGTTTTTGATACTCCTATGATGATCTTTCTCAACAAGTATTTTATTCTATTGTTGTTTTTTTAATAACATATTGGGGAAATACAAAACTATGTACTTCTACAGGATAGTGAACACAAAATTGAAGCATCAAACAAGACTTGATCAAGTTGCAAGTGGAACGTGCACTCAAATAGTAAGTAATGTAGAATAATAAAATAAGTAATCTGTCATGTCTACATTTTGTTATTTTCTGAGATTACATCCATGTTCTATATTCACAGAATGGTTCAAAATTAAAATTTACAATTCGATAAAAGTACTGATGGGTGTTGTTCCTTGCACCCTCAATCAACAAATTGCCTCCATTTGTGGTCTCAAGTTGCCTCCATTTGTTGATCCCTACACCCTCAAAAAGTGTTAGATAAGCATATTTGTCATTTTAAGATCAAAGATAAAGGCCCCCTTTTTTATGCGCACACACACACACAACATATACAACATATACAACCTTCACCATGCAGATTTTTCTAAGCACTACTGGGACCTTATACCCTACAATAAATGTATTATTATGAAAATCATCACAAGTCCATTTGTTGCCAGGTCTAGCTTGGTCAAATTTGATGCACAGTAGGGATAATATTTTTTGTATAATATATATGATATTTGATTTTGATTAGGTTATAGATAATCTAAGTGAAGAAGGATCATGTCAGACAATCCAAGTGAAGAAGGTAATGGGGATACAATCAATAGATTGTGGTCTAACTTGAAAAGAAAAGGCGATGGAAATTTTTATTGTCCCTGCAATATTTGTAAGGGCTTAAACACTAGAAGATTGCTAATCAAAACAACTAAGAGATATTGTAGGGATAATGGTCACATTGAAGGAGGTTTTGATTATCATGAATTGGTAAGTTTTTCATTATATTTATTTTACAATATATATATATATATATATATATATATATATATATATGAAATACACTTGATGATGAAATCATTATCATGATTTATTTGTATTCATCATTTTTATATAGGTCGACTTCCCTAGGGGAGTACATGATATGGACCATGGAGGTGCGAATATGGACAATATAGCTTTGGAAGTGGAGGATCATGGAGGTGCGAATATTGTAGCTGGAGATTATGATCCCATGGAAGATGACGATGATGTGCCAGATGATGGTACTAATAGATTGATCCATGACACATTTGGTATTGGCACAACTGATGATGATGATCAGGATGATGTTGATGTCATCCATGATATACCTCTACTTGAGAAGGCAACCATGACCCTTTGTGAAGGATCCCAAATAACTCTTCTCTCTGTTGTATTGTTGTTGTTGAACTTGAAGGTTATGAATGGTTTATCCAACACAACAATGTCAAGTATGCTAAGGTATGTCATATATGTCATTATAGTAATTAAAGGGTGAAACATGTACAAGAAATATTGTTAATATTAACAACTTATATTTTTTCTATAAATTGATAGGTGAGTTTTTGTTACCACCATTGAATATTCTCCCTCGCTTATATCGAGAATTATGTGCCACTATAAAATATATTGGAATAGAGTATCAAGCAATAGATAATTGTCCTAATGATCATATTATTTATCATAAAGAACATGAATTTGTAACAAAATGCCCTGAATGCCATATGAGTAGATATCAAACAAATCAAATAACAAAAAAGGTGGCTCACAAGGTTCTTCGTTACATCCCCATTATACCACATTTGCAAAGATTATTTAGGTGTAGTAGCTTGACACAATTTATGGATTACCATGCACACAATAGGAGTTGAGATGACATTATTTGAATGCCTACATATGGTTTTGTATTTAAGGACATAGAGGAAAAGTGGCCGCACTTTATCGAAGAACCTCAAAATCTCAAGGTTTCAGTGGTAGCGGATGGTGTCAATCCATTTGGAGAGCTAAGATCTGTTTACTCTGTTTGGCCTGGTTTTGTCATCAACAATAACATTCCTCCATGGATGTCAATAAAGAGGGAGCACATTATGTTGGAAATGATTATTCCAGGTATTTTATCATTTAATAGTTATCTACATGTAATTATAAATCTTGCAGTAAAATGGTCACAATAATTATGTAATGTTGTTGTTCATTCAACTAGGTAAATATCAAGTTAAAGATATGAATGTATATATTGAGCCTCTTATCGATGAGTTGGTGGAGTTATGGAATGGTGTCACTATGTATGACATCTCTAGACCAATAGGAGACAGACAATTTCAATTCCATGCAATGCTTGTATGGACAATACATGATGCCCTAGGGCTAACACATTTTTCTGGTATGTTATGGTGAATTCAAGTTGCACATGATAATTCTAAAAATAAAAATTAACATATTTAATCCAATTGTATCATTATCTTGTAAGTCTTCAGACAAAGGGAAAATTTTCATGTCCAGTTTGTGGTCCAAAGATGAAATCTTGTCATTCAAAAAGTTTAAAGAAGCAGGTGTTTGATGAGCATAGACACTTTCTCCACAAAAATCATAACTATCGAATTACCGAAAAACATCTTTTCAATGGGAAAGAAGAGACTACATCTAAGCCACGAAGAAAGACACCTCACCTATGGAAGCTGGAATATAATAGAATTAATCATCAAGGTACTACCATTCTACCTAATGGTTTATGTTTGGAATTTGTATATTTATATTATGTTTTGTTTGCTGATTATGTGATTGATGATCGTGAATGTTGTGAAGGCAATACTGCTGAGCATCTTCCAAAGGGACTAAAAAGTTATCCTAGCCAATTTAGTAGGTTGCCCTACTACAAGTAGCTACAAATTGTGTATTTATTTGATACTATGCATATTGGAAATAATATAACGAAGACATTGTGGAAGATATTGGATGGAAGGCGTGAGAAAGAAAAAATTGTCAAAATTTGTAGCGACATTCATGAATCCAATCATGAAATAAAATTTTTTATTGAATCAAATAGAAATGGAGAACAGATTAATATAAGTTCCCTTCCTTGGTTATTAACAGAATAACAAAGTGATGCAATAAAAGAGGTCATACGAAAAATTCTATTCACCACAAGATTTGTTGTAAACATAAGCAGTACCATAGCAAAGAAAAGTGAATTTAGGTCAGTGTTGAAAATGCATGATTGGCATACCTTCATCAAAGTAAGTCATGTTCTTTTGTATTTACAATATATTGTAAATTGCATGTACTTCTCATTGTATTATATGAGAAAAGAATGACATGATTATTTTTATAATTTTTGCAGTACGTGCTACCCCTATCTCTCCTAGAGAACTTCGACAATAACATCAAACAAGTGATATATGATCTTGGAAAATACATGAGGTAAGCAATGATATCTATTCAATTTGTTGTATTAATTGTAAAGTCTCATGTTTATATATTTTTGTGTCTTGAATGTCTTATAGGTGGTTGTCATCTAAAGAAATCCATAAAATAGATATAAAATACTAGAAGAGAAGAATTCCTCATCTTATGTGTGAAATGTAAAAATGTCTACCTTCAACCTTTTTCAATGCACAAGAACACTACCTCATACACTAAGTTGAAGAGATTGAAATGTGTGGACCTATACACACTCGTTCAATGTGGATGGTTGAGAGGCACCTAAAATTTTTGAAGGCTTTGGTTTGGCAAAGAGCACATCCTAAGGGTTCTATGGTGGAGGGATATATGGTATACCAGACTATGGTGTATGTTATTGAATATCTTCCTAAGCTTGCAACAAAGATCCATATAGATCGCATTTGGGATCTTGACACCATTAGAAAATTCGAAGGGGAGTACTTGGTGGGGAAAGTTAGAATGAGGAAAGTGAGAGGTAATAAATTATAAGATGTTATTGTAGCTATTAATTAATTCTTAATCTTCAAAATTAATTGGTTGCAAGTCGTCTATTTATTTTTTGTACAGTTTCTTGAGAGTGGGATGCAATACATTTGTATATTGCAAACAATCAAGATTGGATGATGGTATGGATTGAACAATGTCATCATTTAGGTCACACATTAACATGAGAAGCTGTGTCTTCATTGGTTAATGAAGCTCATCGTAATGGAGATCCAAATGTTATGCAAAGAAAAATAGATTTAGCACATGGTTTAAGAGATTTCCAGGTATGTATAAATTTGTTAAGGACCCATACGTTTATGAACTCTCGATGCATTAATTTATACATGTTTGACATATTTTTGTAGGTCAAACACCATAAGGATATGTTTTGCAATGGTCATAAATTTCGCATCAAAAAGTTGGATGACACAAATAAAACTTGTGATTCTAAGATAAGTGCAGTCTTTCAGGTGACTAATATTTCATCTAGAAATGACTTACATCCTCAAGAGTCTGAAAATTGATACTATGACATTTTGGATGATATACTTGAGTGTGACTTTAATTCCTTCAGATTAGTTCTCTTTATCATCAGATGGTACATGCTATGAATTAATCAAAATGATCCTAATAGAATTGTTATTGAACATGACAATAGATTTCTAATGATTAATACAAGGTGGTTGATCCAATTAGGGATGAGCCCTATGTTCTTCCAAGCCAATGTGAGTAGGTATTTTACTCAGAGGTTCCATATAAATTGGGTTGGTCATTTTTTGTTAGACATGATCCAAAAGGAAGGCTGATGAGGTATAATGTGATGGAAGAAGAAGATTGCGAACAACTAGAAGATGATGTAGATGATGATCATGAACAATAGTTAGTTGATGATGTTCCTGACGCAACTTTTTTTGAAGAAGAAGAAGATGATGATGATGATGCTACTGATGATGATGATGATGATGATGATGATGATGATGATGATGATGATGTTGATGATGACGATGATGAAGATGATGACAATGACGGTGGTGGTGATGATGTCGACGACAATGATGATCATGGTGATGAGTTGGATGAAGAAGATGAATGACACGAATGAAATGTATACTTACGTGATCACTGCTTAATCTATTTAATATTGATTTCTTGATAGAAATGTGCAGTTATCATGTGATCAATGCTTAATCTAATTAATTCGTGATGTACCTTTTAATATTTTTAATTCATATGAGATGCTTATGGTTTTTAATGTATTTACTAAGTGGTTTTGAGTATATGTATCATGTATTTTTTAGCTAACATTAGATAATTGAATTACATATGTAGGTACTCGGTGTAATACCCCAAAAATGGGCTATAGATTCATTAACCTCTTACATCAATAATTTGATCGAAATTGACATCAAAGTCCTAACCTAAGGCACATCTGCACATCGAAATCTTAATTGATTATCTTAATTCTGCATTGGGGAATATCACTTGAATATTCCTAATTTATCATAATTATCTTTAATTGAATATTATTTGGTGATAAATGTCATTATTTATCCTAAAGTTGATTAATTGAATATGATGAATAATTAATTAATTAATTTAATTCCATCACTTAATTATTTAATTAGATTTAATTACATTTATTCCTAATTAATATTGTTTTTATTTTGACAATAAATCAAAATTTCTACAAATAATCAATTGAATATTTATTTAATTGATTTAAAATCAAAGTTGTCAAATTTAATGATTTAATTGGAATATTGATTTAATGATTGATTAACCCATAAATCAATTGTTTTAATTCAAAATCAGTTACGTGGAAAATAAATCACTTTATTTATTAAATTAATTCATATTAAATCATGCATAGTCAGAAAAATAGTTAACTTTAAATTAATTTTCAATTTCAATTTGTTAACTTTCTAAACTCAACATTTGATGATGAGTTGAAAAAGAGAACTAAACTCTATTTTGAGATAAAAACTGCTTTTGCATGATTTTATGAGTTTATTTATTCTTAATTTCTTGTTAACTCAAAAATCAACTTGAGTTTATCAAGAGTGATTTATGGTTTTTCTTATGCATCCTCAAACCTTGGATTTCTATAAAATCAAGGTTCAGCGCTTCACAAAAAATCTCTCGAATTTGCACAATTACTCTGGTGAATTTACAACTGAAGAACAAAGGTTTTGTGACAGACAATTTTGGGAGATCATTTCATAGTTTTTCATAGCTTTTGCATACTTTTTCATTCATCTTCATAGCATTGTTAGATTAATTGCATATCATTTCAATTCATTCTAGATTAGATTCATACAAATTTTCATCTAATTGCATCAAAAATCCAAAAAAAAAGAGATTAATTTGCATTCATATTTCATTGCTTTCATCATTTTAAATCCTTGATTTAGGTGTTGCATTGTCACTGATCTTGGTCTAATGTGAGAGTACCGTACTCGCACCTACTAGAAGGTAGTAGATCGTCTGATTAGCTTAGTTTCATTTATTTGTAGATTTCAATTTTGCTAACCTCTAATGTTTTATTAAAGTGTTGTGTCCGCAGCTAGGTACAATTTTCACACACACATGTTTGGCACCCACCGTGGGGCCCTGAAATGGGTTTCCATTCTATTCTATCAAATTTCTATCATTTTTCTCGAACCCACAACCACAAAGTTAATTTTTATGAGTTTTGTGATAAATTTCTGGGCTATTTTTCCAGAAATCTGACAGGTGTTTTTATTGGTACATACACATATGACATGATACATATTTGAAATTTATATTTTTGGAAAGGTATTTGAGTTAGATTTTATTTTCCATTGGTTTGGATTAATTTAATTTTGATTTGCAAAATTTATGATCATTTTAGTACAGGCTGTCAGAACCTGATTTTATGAAATCCGACTGATGTTTTTATTGGTACATGCACATATGACATAATATAGATCCGAAATTTATATTTCTGGAAATTTATTTGAGTTAGGTTTCATTTTCCATTAGTTTGGATTAATTTCATTTTGATTTGCAAAATTTATGATCATTTTAGTATAGACTGGTCAGAACCTAATTTTATGAAATTCAACTGATGTTTTTATTGGTATGTGCACATATGACATGATACAGATCCTAAATTTATATTTATAAAAAGGTATTTGAGTTAGATTTCATTTTCTATTGGTTTGGATTAATTTATACTTGATTTGAAAAAGTTATGATCATTTTAGTGTAGACTGGTTAGAACCTGATTTTATGAAATCTAACTGATGTTTTTATTGGTACATGCATATATGACATGAAAAGATCCTAAATTTATATTTTTGGATAGGTATTTGAGTTAGCTTTCATTTTCTATTTGTTTTAATTAATTTCGTCTTGATTTTCAAAATTTATGATTGATTTAGTACATACTAGTTAGAATCTAATTTTTTTATGACAGCAGGTTTTTCGATTATCAAATGACATATTATCTTTGACTAACCTGATTTTCTACCACGTGGGGTTGAAAAGTTGTGTTTCTTTTTTTGATTGATTTTTATAACAGTGGGTTGCATGTACAAGAATAGGTAATTTTTTCATAACAGTGGTTTGCAGGTGCAGGTACATCCCGTGGGTACAAAAGACAGAAGACAAATGCTCAAAAAATGCTAAAATTAGGTAAAATCTACTAAGCGCATTGCGAGGAACTCAAGTATTCTATTCAATATGATAACACTTCAATTTTGGATATAAAAAAACATCTCACATGTCAAGCTTGTGTGCCTTTCCATCTTTCATAAATCAGATTGAAAGCTGGAAAGGCACACAAGCTTAAATGAATCTTTGTAGTGCCTATGAATTCAATCTTATTGTGTATGTATGCCTTGATGTCTTCAACATGAAGAACACCAATCAAAGTGTGTGAAAATACACCCTCTTGGATCATCCATAAATAGTGTTCATAGGGCCTATTTACTATGTGTAACAGATATGCAAAAAGTAAATCTATGTTCTGAGTGGGCTTCATTCACTTGTTTACATGTGAATCTCTTCTTGAAGAAGGATCCCCTTGTAGGTAGGGAGGTTACTATGATTATTTCACGTTCCACTTGGTTTGGTCCTCAGCTTTTGATCGATGTGTTCCCTCTCCAGAGAGATCGATAGACCATAGTTGTTGACATCACAAATCTTGGTGAGATAATTTTAGTCTTAGTGTGTCGGATTAATCTGTTTGCTTTGTTTTGGTGAAGTGAAGAGGCTAGGGGATTATGCTCTACTTCCTTTTTGGATAGTATCAGAAACCTAGATCCTTGAATCTGATCTAGACCCCATGTGGTATCTTTTGTGAGTCACCTTTAGAGAGGGTTAATCGTAGTGGACATTCCCTTTATTGGGTCAACCACGTGGATGGAACCTCAAGCGGTAATAGTCATTTTTGTCATGGTAGCAAAAATTGTTATATAAATGTCTGTGTGGAGGAAATCTTCATAGGTGTGGTCTCTTGTTGGGCTATTAGATCTCCCTAGTAGATCCTGATTGATTAGATTCTTGGACTGTGTCAAAACCCTGGTGCACCTAGATTGGAGTTCGCCCTCTTGAGATCATAAAAGTTGCAGAATCAGACCATTACTACAAACCGTTGTGAGGCCAATTTTTCATTTTCTAGGACTATGTGCATTATTGAAAAACTTTTGAGAACATACACAATTAGCATTCCTAGGGATTAGCACAATAAGTCACTATTGCTTGTTCATGCGCAAGGTTGCTTTTTCCCTTGTTCATTATTTTGAGATGATTGCTTGCTTCCCTTTACTTGTTGTTCTGCATGTTTATTGTCTATTTGGTCCTTTGGAAATGAAAATCCCAACCTATTACATAGATCTACAAACTTGAATAGAGGATATCTTACAATCAATTTGATACTGAAAAACTAAAAAATTGCAAATCTGAAGCAAAAATCCTTTTTGGTGTCAAAAGTCATCCTGAAATTTCAAAACTCATATCAAAGCTAAAGCCAAAATTACCAGAAACTTTCCAAATTTGTCAGAAGTCCAATTTTTACAACCTACTTCTAGATTCTATCAAAATATCATTGTGTCAGGAATAGAGCAGAGAATCCAAAGAATCCAATCTATTTTCCATAAGTAGTCTCTTGATTTTGATCCAGCCTTCTGATCTATGACATTTGAGAAGAGTCAATCCGCTCTCCATTTCCCATCCTCCGACCTGGCATCAGGCATGTGTTCCAGAATCCCTTTTGATCATGACTATACACTTTGCACACTTATCTACGAGCTAGATGGTAGATTGTAGTCTTACCCAGGTTGCTCCCATCCAAAATGCTAAACATACTACTGATCTTGATTGGGGGCCATTCGCTAATATCTCTCACATCTTGAATATGCCTTGCGGTATGCCTATTCTGAACTATTCCACCACTATTGCTATTGAACAAGATCCTGCTGCAGATAATATTCCTCCTATTACAAATGATAGTGATGAAGAAGACCTACCTCGTATAATGTCTATATCTAACTACATTAGGCAATATTGCAATGTCAAGACATACTCAAAAGAAAGAGAACATGATTCCTCATCTGATACTACTATAACAATACAAGTTGATGTCATACATAGATATGCTGCTCTTACTAGCTTTGAAAGGGGAGAAAGTTCAAAATCTCAAGAGCAAGAAATTGATGATGATCCTTTCCACCCTTCTATGGAAATCATCCCTATGGCTCCTAGGCCATCTACTTCAAGCTACACTCTAGCTGCTCCAGCAGATTATGGGTACATAAGACCCCATCCAATTACAACTTCATGGAATATTGGCAGGTTCAAGATTGAAATGGTTCCTATCCATGCACTGTTCCCACCTGAAGAAGGGCCTAGCTCTAGGAATAGATCATCTCAGTTTGACTCACATGATACTCCTTTAAACTTATCTGATTCTTCTAGGACAACTCACAATCAACAACATTTTATGGAAGATAACTTTCTTGATTCATCTAATTCATTCATGAACGATGAGGATGATGTTGAACTCAATGCACTTGAGCCCATCCCATCAACCTCTCTTCCACCCACCTCCCTAAGATAAGTGGCTCACCCATTTCCCACTCCACCTCTCCACCTCAACCAACTGTATCAACCTCTTTCATCCATAATTCCTGAGTCTTTGGAAGTAACTTGGATCTATAACAATTTTTTTAATATCAAAATCCACTTATATCTCAAAGTCAATATGTCCCACCTAATCGACATGTGACTACTAAGAAAAAGACAACATTGAAAAGACCATAGAGGTCTTCAAGGAAAAAATGAGAAAATAAAATCAAAGCACAAATGGATCTTGAGATCCATCCTACTACTAGGTATCTGAGAAATCTAACTCAGATCCTTGAGGATCAAGCTTCGTTCTAGAGATGATTCTCAAAATCTTACTGCTAGGTATCTAAGCAATCTAACTCAGATTCCTAAGGATCACACTTCATTCTAGAGATGATTCTCGAAAGTTATCTACTAGGTATTTGAGCAATCTAACTCAAATCCCTGGGAATCAAGCTTCGTTCTGGAGATGATTCTAAAAATCCATCTTATCAAAATTGCAATCACATTTATCAAGAAGAAAAAGAAAAAAAAGTCAAAAGCTATGTGGATTCCCAAGCTAAAAGACTTGGATGTCAAAAAAAAAGTTTCTATTTAAGCTTCCAAATTCTCGTACCTTCCTCCATTTCACCCTCCTTGCCTCTCATACTTTCTACTCTTCACTCCATCTTGCCTATCCCAAAGTGCATATCAGTATCTCCTCATTTCTAGTGACATGACTAAGAGAAATCTAGAGTGTACTCTTCCTGAATGTTTAGAGCGTGGGAAATTTGATGAAGAGTTAAGATGCATCCATGAGGATATTTGTGAGTCTCACTTAAGTGATATTTCATTGACTATGGATCTCTCGACATTTGAACACTACTAGCTGGATCTCCTGATCACTACTATAGAACAAGTATCAGAACACCCATTGGGGCTACACCATTCACTTTAGTTTATGGGTCTGAAGTGGTACTACCTATTGAGGTTGAAATCCCATCACTATGAATCAGAATGCATGGTCTAGTAATTGATGATGACTACAGAGTGTCTCGATTGCAAGAACTTGAACTACTAGATGAGTGCAGACAAGCAGGGTATGATCATCTCAGAGTATATCAGAAGCAAATGTCTAGAGGTTACAATAAGAAAGTCAGACAGAGAATTTCAAGTTGGCGATCTAGTCTTGAGGGAGAATCCTAAAAATCAATCACATAGAGAACGCAAGGGGAATTTTGAACCCAACTGGCTGGGTCCCTTTGTAATCACTGCTACTTTTGGCTCTGGAGCCTATCAACTCTCAACGACTAAAGGAGGATAGCTCTGAGAACCAATCAATGTTCTCCATCTGAAGAAATTCTATGCTTAAGGCATTTAGTCTTTACAAAATGTCCTGAAAAAATCATAAAAATCAGAAAAAGTCCTGAAAAAATGATCCTGGTGAAAACCTAGAAAATAGGCACCTTGATGTATCACAAAAAAAAAATAAAAAAAATCAAAAGTACAAAAAAATTGAAAAAAATGAAAAATACAAAAAAATGAGAAAAAGAAAAAGTGCCTTGGTGAAAACCTTGAAATAGGCACCTTGGTAGCAAAAATAGAATCTCTGCCAAGATGGTGAAAACCTGGCAAATGGGTGCCACTTGTTCAAAATGCTCCATCTATCAATGCAATCTTGGTCTTTCCCAACTTTCAGTCTTCTTTAGTCTATATATATCTTTGTTTCAATAAAGTCAGTCTGTACACCAATTGGCAAAAGCATCCATCTCCTATCAATGTTCAAACTTGGGGGCAATCAAAGCCATATCTTATAGTCCTCAGTATCTCAAATGTGTCATATCTAGTTAGGGTCCTTTGAAGCTACATCCGAGTCAGTCTGTATGTCTCCTCTCTAGAAAGGATTTTGCATCTACAAAAATGCAATCAAACATCAACATAAATTAAAAATAATCTATGCTTTTACATGCTTTTATCTCCTTGTATGCTTACTAATTCGCATTGAGATTTTTGCATATTATGTCCCTTCAAGCTCTTCGATGATGTCCTTTATAGGATTTAGAGAGTGATGACTGGGGCATAATTTTTTTTTTTTTTTTTTGCTTGTATGTGAAAATCTAACAACTTTGAAAATTCTAGATTGAAATGGTGTCCGTCTGTAAGAGCCTCTATCTTGTATTGGATGGCCATGCGTACCTTGACCATTGATACCCAAAAAATTCAAGGAAGTTTGATCTAACTATTGTCTTTTTGAGAAAGTTCTTACTCCTACTATGAAACACGATCTTACCTAAGAATGTGAATGATAAAGGGTCTCTACGGTTAATTCACACTGGATTTAGAATGATCTCTTGACTATTTGATGTGTTTGTTTTGCAAGGTGTATACAGGTCATCACAATGTTTATGTTTTGATGCTTATACAAATTGCTATATCAAAATGGACATGATATTCAAGTCATCCTGGCATTTATGCCTTGGTGCTTATATATAATCTGACATTCCTAAAACAAAATCAATATTCATATGTCCATGGATGTCTCACCAGTGGGCGTTGTATTTATTTTGACACAAAAATCAATATTCATATGCTCGTGGTTTCCTAACTAGTGGACATTGTATTGATTTATCCGGTTACCTAAAAATTTAGTGATGAAAAAGACCGTCACGTGATCAGTGACTAAGTCTTAGGTCCTAGGTTTGCATTTCATTCTGCATTTCACTTTGCACTTTGCATGATTACATTTATCTCATGATTTCCTAAATCAGCTTGACACTTAAATGATTCTTCAAAACTATGCTAACCATATCATAAGGACTAAGTATCGCACAAAGGTCTTCTTAACAGATCACCAAGCAGGCACCCCTGGCTAATTTCAACATTTTGAACCCATTTTTGAGATCAAAATCAAAATCTGAGATCATTTATATTGTCAACATAGCGATTTAACATTTTTGAACTTAGGACGACCAACTGCTTGCATAATTGACCTTCAATCATCACAGAAATCTAGAATTCGACTTAACTGATTACCTAACATCAAACTATCAAAATTTCAACTTGGTCAACTATGGTCAACTCATGGTCAAACCTAGTCAAACTTGGTCTCCAGGACCTCCAAATGATGCAGAACACATTCTTGAACATGTATAACCACTTCTCAAATCAATTAACATGCTTCTAAACCATTTAACGCTGAATTTTCTTGTCAGATTTTGATTTTCATCTCGAAGGGGGCATGGTATTGCACATCATTCAAGTTTATAAATCTAATTCTGTCAATCAATTTCTTTCCTCAGTAATCAAGACAACAACCACGTCTAGTTGCTGATTCATCAAAAGACCTCATCACTTGGGGCATATCAGATTCATCGAGATGCATATCAATCTGGTATTCTAGTCAATCTTGTAAATTGTATCAATTTTTTGTAACCATTGGCTCACTAGAGTTATTTTCTTGGTTCTTCGTAACTGAAGGGTTCAGATGTGATACCAATATGATTCCTCTAGACATTAAGGTCTGGAATCAGGTCACTCACTTCTTTGTAATCATAAGGTTCAGAATCAGGTGTTTTGACACTTTTTCATAATCATCGGTTCATTGTTGCTATAGTTAACATTATCTTTGGTCAATCAGGACCTAACATCTTCACATTCTTCAATCGGTTTCTATCTCAGAATTGGCTCATCTTTCAAATAAGTTTCATACATCTTTATGAAACACAGACTATTCTTTGAACCACTACGCTTCACACAGTGATTCAAAGAGGGGCAAAATGTAATACCCCAAAAATGGGCTATAGGTTCATTAACCTCTTACATCAACAATTCGATCGAAATTGACATCAAAGTCCTAACCTAAGGCACATCTGCACATCAAAATCCTAATTGATTATCTTAATTCTGCATCAAGGGATATTCCTTGAATATTCCCAATTTATCATAATTATCTTTAATTAATATTATTTGGCGATAAATGTCATTATTTATCCTAAAGTTGATTAATTGAATATGATGAATATTTAATTAATTATTTTAATTTTGCCACTTAATTATTTAATTAGATTTAATTACATTTATTCCTAATTAATATTATTTTTATTTTGACAATAAATCAAAATTCCTACAAACAATCAATTGAATATTTATTTAATTGATTTAAAATCAAAGTTGTCAAATTTAATGATTTAATTGGAATAAAGTTTGATTAACCCATAAATCAATTGTTTTAATTCAAAATCAGTTAAGTGGAAAATAAATCACTTTATTTATTAAATTAATTCATATTAAATCATGCACAGTCAGAAAATCAGTTAACTTTAAATTAATTTTCAATTTCAATTTGTTAACTTTCTAAACTCAACATCTGATGATGAGTTGAATAAGAGAACTAAACTCTATTTTGAGATAAAAACTACTTTTGCATGATTTTATGAGTTTATTTATTCTTAATTTCTTGTTAACTCAAAAATCAACCTGAGTTTATCAAAAGTGATTTATGGTTTTTCTTATGCATCCTCAAACCATGGATTTCTATAAAATCAAGGCTTAGCTCTTCACAAAAAATCTCTCGAATTTGCACAATTACTCTGGCAAATTTACAACTAAAGAACAAAGCTTTTGTGACAGGCAATTTTGAGAGATCATTTCATAGTTTTTCATAGATTTTGCATACTTTTGCATTCATCTTCATAGCATTGTTAGATTAATTGCATATCATTTCAATTCATTCTAGATTAGATTCATACAGTTTTTCATCTAATTGCATAAAAAATCCAAAAAAAGAGAGATTAATTTGCATTCATATTTCATTGCTTTCACCATTTTAAATCCTTCGTTTAGGTGTTGCATTGTCACTGATCTTGGTCTAATATGAGAATACCATACTCGCACCTACTAGAAGGCAGTAAATTGCCTGGTTAGCTTAGTTTCATTTATTTGTAGATTTTGATTTTGCTAACCTCTAATGTTTTACTGAAGTGTTGTGTCCACAGCTAGGTACAATTTTCACACACACACTCAGACCCCTTTCATGAGAATCCCACACAGTCTCATGGATCAAAAGGTATAAGTCAATACACCCTATAGAGATTAATGTATTTCACAATTTACAAAATATCTCGCATTACTTGCCATCTTTGTCATTTGATGGAGTGCAGGTAGCAACAAATAGATATTTTTCAGATGTGTCTTCCTCGAGCGAAGAAAGTGAGTCATGTAGTATATCTGAATTAGGAAGATCAACTAGAGGTAAAAAGACTTGAAGGAAATTCAATAAATGCATGAAATTATTCCTTGCTCAAGGGGGGTCATGTTCTTATGATGATGAGAGAAAAGGTGACATCGAGGTGCCCTCTAGGTACCAAAATCTACAGAAACAATGGGTCCCCAATGAACTTCCTCCAATAAACTGGATGCGAATTGTTTAATATAAGAAAAGTATGTGTAGGTATGCACTCTCAGAAAATTATACTCAACAAAAAGACAATGAGAAAAGTAAAAGAGTGGCTATATGCATTGACAGAAGGCCAAAAGCATAAGGGAATATTGTAGGTTTTATAAATAGCACGTGACCTTTGTCAACTATTAAGCAACCAAATTGCATATTTGAGGTGCGCGAGGGAAATCATGTATTTGTATGTGCAATAAAATCAATAAGTGTAGGGGAAGAGCTGCTTATTGATTACAATTTGAATCGCATAGATACAAATAATGTCACTATCATTGGGGTGTAGGTACATACTATGTACCATTAAATAATTGAGTTTTTTTGCCAGCCACATTTAGAGAGTCTCCTCACCATCCACCTCATCTCCACCATCATCTTCTAATGAAATTTATTAATGTAGTCCTTTCTAATTATTAGTTAACTTTAAATAATAACATAGGGCCACAATATGGAGCAACCAAGTAGAGGGGACAATGATGATCATGCATGCACTTCTTCCTAGCAGGTAAACCTCTTTGTTATTGTACTACAAATTAGATAGAAGTAAAATGTTAAATAAATTTTTTTATTATATTCTTTTCATCACTGTTTCAGATTAATTCTAATAGTGTTAGTAATATTGTTGTCACAGACAAGTGGTCAACAGAGGAAGGGAAAGGAACCCGCAGTCCCTGAAGAGGAGTCCTTTGACGAGGACCTAGCTATTGATTTTACTACTTGTGATGACTTGGCCTCTGCAACTAAAAAATGCCTCCACAAAATTGGAAAAAGAGTGGCTGAATTGGCATCTATATTCCCTCCGACTCCCGAGTCACAAAAGAGGGCAACTAAACTGATGCACCTATCTCAAAATTACAAAGTAAGTATTAATGTAATTTTTAATTATAACAAAAGTTCAATAATAATTTTTATGTTATACCAGTCTTTTATGTCATTAAAAAATAAGCGTATGTGTTTCTTTTACATCTTTTTTTTACATAATTTTGATCCTCACAACCATGATGAGGGTACTACAGTTGGTTCAGGTAGATTGCATGTTGGACTATATTTGTTTTTACTATCTAACAATATTGTCCATGCTAATCACTACTTTTATTATGCTCTAACAATCTAATTATTCTTTAGCACGTGTCAATGATCATTTACTATCACCACCTCATATGATGGAAGGCTCAGATGTACTGCGTCCTGCAATGTCGGCAACATGTAGCATGGCCACAGATGCCATGGCACCACCTACTCATACACATATTTTATTTTCTCTGTCATTATATATATGTTTATTTCCCTTGAAGTGTTCTTTCTTAGGGCCATTTTGTAATGGATTCAATTTATGCAACAAGGGATGCATCACTTGATGGTGATTTTCCTGGATGTACTAGTATTCCTAGTACAGGAATGGTGAAGGATTGCATATTGCTTGTGAGCGATGAAGGAGTTCCCTTGAAAATAGAAAAACTTCCAGGTACTTTAAAGCTTGAACCTTTCTTTTACTATACAATCGTATGTTAATTACACCTTGCATTCAATATGAGAAGCTTACATCTATTGTATTCTTATTTTATACTATTATATCCTTTGACTAATGATTCCATGATTATTTTGCAGGGAATGATGTTTTTTATAGTAAACTTAATGACGAGTGTTTGCAGATATTCAGGCCCACCATCTATACAGGGTGGAACATCATATCCAAACTAAAACCCCAATCCACTATTTTGATTTCATATCATTGCTAGGATAGTTATCATTACATCCATTTCTTAAACTATATTAAAGGTAATTTCACTTCATTTTTTAATCTAACATTGTTTTTTCTCTTAAAAGGTGGAAAACCCAAAATCAAAAGTTAAAGGATGCTCTTGTAGAGAGTACGACAAACTTTTTTGGACCTCATGCATTTGAGAAGGGTAAGCTCCTTCAGAAAGCCAGGTTATGTTTTAGGTATATTAGGGACTAGTACAGGTGTACATTAACCAAAAACCCGAATTACCAGTGCCCCCCTTGCATTCCTGATTTAGAGTGGAAATCTCTTATTTTGGATGCGAATGAGAAAACTGAAATAAAAAAAAGAAATACATCACCAGAGAACAAAAGAAGGTATGTGATACTGTTAAGAATGTAAGTATGTACTAAATACTCTTCATATTTATATGAACTAACATATTTCAATCTCTTAATAGATTTCTTGACATATCAAAGGCAACAAAGGCAAGACTCCAAAAACATAGGCAACACAAGCTAGGCTCTGGCAGTTATTCCAAACTTGTTGCACGAGTTGTAAGTGTTAATATTGTCAAAATTAAATGAGGAAAAATAAAATTTGCAGATGGCTTTTAACACAGAAAATAATACTTTGATCTTTATAATATTTATTTATAATTTGAAATCTTTTTTGTTTTGATGAAACAATAAAATAAAATTTGACGATACCAAGCAAAAATGTAGGGTGCAGAGTTCAATATAAGTCTCACAGAAGAGGACAAGAGAATTGGCTTCCAATAAGGCTATAAAGTCATGGCAGAAAGACTAAGAAGTGCACAAGGTTCTATTGATGGATCTGTCGCAGTAAGTAAGCTAAATAGATGATATTTCAAATTTAATTATTTACCAATTAGTTTATTTGATGTTAAGTTCCAACATAAAGTGAGTAAATTTGTTTTAAGTAAGAAAAAAATGATAACTTGAATGTGTATGAAATTGAAATGCAGCCTACCGATTCTGGCCATACAGAACCTGTGCGTGTTGATGATAATGAGGATGTGCATCAGAGTAATACAAGTAAACATCTTAAATTGACTAGTGTAGTAATACAAATTTAATTGCAATTGGTGTTTGGATTAATGTAACAATTTGTATTGTAGTTGTAGAGAGTGTAGAGGTCGTTGTTAATGAGAAGGTTGAGGTTGAGGCCGAGGCCAGACAAACTGACCTCGATGTTGATGATGTGACTAGATCAAGTAAAGAGCTTTACGATTATGGCCTTTAAAGTACTAAAATAATTTAGAATATTTTTAATGTATTTAATTATAATAAAATATTTTTAATTTAACCCTTTTATATGTTATTGCAGATGACCCCCCTTTGCATCAATAGAGAACTAGGCGTGCATTGAGATCTAATGAGAGGGGAGATGATCATGATGAAATCGATGCTCCTCTTAGCGATTACTTCTTAAAAACTAGAAATCAAAAGAAAAAAAAGAAATGATTGTCATCTATGCACCTTAATTGATAATGACTGATTTTTATATGTCAATGAATTTAATTATGTGGTATTGAATGTTTATAAATTTTATAATGTGTTAATGAATGTTATCGTGTGATAATTAATGAATGTTACATTTTATTAATGTGTTAATGAATGTTAATGAATGTTATCATGTGATAATTAATGAATGTTACATTTTATTAATGGATGAAATAATGAATGAATGTTAGATGTTAACGGGGAATTTAGAGTGATGTTAGGGTGGGTGGGGCCAAATGAGCTTCCACTTTCACGTGGTTGGCTCTTTTTAGTACATAATATAAAACTATTCTCGAAACAAAGTGAAGCTCAATAAGATTGTTCCTTATATAGGGTCTCAAGTGTAGCCTTTATCCCACTCTCAACACATTGCAAGGCTTCAAGTGGTATTCTAAGATTGGTTTCTCCATTTCCCATTGACATATTGTCTTTCTCCTAAGAAATCTTACCAAGCTCTAGTACATGGATGAGCAGAAGATGTCCCTTACAGGTTGCACATATATACTATGGTAGATCTAGGGAATAGATATACTAAAACATAGACTAAGTCAACTTGAATCTATAGTTTCTTCATTCACATTGAAAATTCAAATTTCAAGCCATATTTTAGATTTAATATTCATATTCATCTTCATCATGATCATAGCCATCATGGTCAGCATTTGGTTCAACTTCATTTGAACCACACTCCATGTCGGGTACCATTAGGCATGGAGTGTGGTCATACTCATGTTACCATAATAATGAGTTAGCCTATAAAATTATGAATAAAATACCTCATGTATCATATTTATAATACTGCAGGTACACCCAGGATTGGCCCAGGCATCGAAGTTCCTACCAAAGGAACCCAAGTTGAACCTAGAGGAGAACAAATGTAGAACCGGAACCCAGCCTCAAACAAAGAACCAAATAACTTGGCTTTTTTCTAATTCAAGTTTATTTCTGAATTCTTCTCCAATTCCAACCTGATTATTCCATATTTTGTTTTCTAATTTTCCTTTTCCTCACTCCAAATTATGTTATGTTGTTATTTCCTTTTACTAATTGTGCTATTTCAAGGATCACCACCCATGACTTGGTTAAGATGATGAATGTTGTCAATGCCTTTATTACCAAGGAATCACCACCCGCCATTAATGAATATTAATGATCATTGTTTCCTAAGGGTAATCATTGTTTGTGTATGTTGATCACCCAAGTCTTTGGCTATGATTTTCATGCTATGAGGTTTGTCAGAAGTGGGGGTATGACATGCTGGTTGGATTATAACATATTGACACTTACACCATGAAGAACATTGAGAAACAACATTAGGACTTGAGAATCAAAACAAGAAAAGAATGAATGTGAAGCTTACATAGGTAAACAAAAATTTAACTTTGGAAATTATTTAATTTGGCCAATTCACCTGTACTAGAACTCAATGAATTTAGGATACATCAAATAGAAGAAAAGTTTCTTCAAGACCATGAATGATCAACAACATTCCATGATTATATTGAAAATATTTTACATCAGAAAACAAAACACTAATCTATATTATCATTAAGCCATAAAATATGTCTTTAAAGTTTAGAAGCATCATAAAAACTTTCAAGAAACATAGTACTATCCAAAATGAATACTCTCCAAATGATTATGATTATGTTGATGTTGATATCTATAATTTATGTCTAATGATTATGATGATGTTGATGTTGATGTCTATAATTTATTTCACTTATTGATGCTTGCCTAGATTAAATTTTGAATTTCCAAGCTGGAGAATGCTTTCAAAGTTTAGGGTATGTTCTACATGATACTCTTAGTTACAACTCAAATGCAACTCAACATATTTTTGATGCTGGGAAACCCACTACAGAAACTCATCCGTAGGTGAAATTTAATGCTTTGAATCTTGGCATTGTTAATGTTATTACTTTTCCTCATGTTTCATATTTGTGAAAATGTTTCTTGGCACTATCTTCTTTTTCAATTCCTATATTTGTATCTTTTTAGATCATTAACATAAGCATTACATGTCTTTGTTCAAAGTTTAATCTAACACTATATTATATCTTATTGTTATTACAATGTTCTTTGTTGTGGGGAAGGAGGTCAATCTTCATTGCCTTCATTGTGGGGGACTGTGAAGATTTCTTTGACAAATAGTAGGTCTTCTTTAGTATCTTATAATAACATGCTAAACTAATAAAGGTGTTATGTGCATTTCATCTACCAATCCTAATAGATTAAGCATATTATTACTATGCTTATTGTTCCATTTAAATGCATTTAACACAAAAAACAAATTTACAAAACTGAACCAATGGCATGTTTACAACAAAGGTCTCCAAATTGATTTCTTTCCCTTTCAATGGTTTCCAAGATGTGTTAAGGAGTTTGCTCCTTGTTTAATGTTAACTGTTCCCATACAATCCACTCATACAACAGTGAAATGCTATGTGGAAGGGATGGTTGATAGTGTTCCTTGAGGGAAGGGGGATTGTGAAAGACTTGTTATCATTGTATTGTTTATTTCCAATATGTTTGGATGCAGGGTAGACTAGGAGAATGAAGGATCACTCACTGATTGCATGATAAGCCGGTTTTGAAGGGTCACTGGTTGAGGGGACAGTCAAGGTTTGGATGATTGGGCCATTGGAGGACCCTATTTCTTTGTATTAATTTATATTCAAATTGGATGCATGGATTTCTTGTGAATTATCGGCTACTATGTATCCTGCAACTGCATCCGTAAATCTGCATATACTTCTCTAGGGTTGTAAGACACTTAGGGATCAAAATAGAGAAAATAAATCAAAATCGTTCTTTGTCCTATTTCCTTTTAATAAAGTGTCAACTATCAATGATAAAATACATTTGATTCCCTAAGCTACCAATACAAATGGTGCCTAGCTAGAAGCTCACAGGCTGTCCATTTGATAACCACAGTCAACATTTCAAAAAAATGGATATCCTTGAGCACAAGCACCAATAAAATCAAATAATGGAGTTAAAGCATGGGCTAGGGCATGACACCAGTAGAATGTGGTCATTTTAGTGAGCATCTTAGCAATATACAATGGCATCATTAAACATGCCAGTAATATCAACAAACGTGAATCCAAACATTTGAAAACCAATGGCATGTTTACAACAAAGGTCTAATAGAAATCCCAACAATTCTTAAACATACTTTATCTGATATGATGAATTCTTAAACAATTAAGGTTGGAGTAGACATAGTTATCAAACATTTTTGTGTGTGGTAAAAGGAAGATTTGGCTAGGTTAAATCTTCCTTTATGCTAGCAGTCTACAGAATTAGACCTTTATTAACAATTCATCATATCAGATAACTAACTAGTATGTTTAAGAATTGTTGGGACTAGTCCTTTGGCATGTATTAAACATAATAGAATTTTTAGCATATTATTATCATTCTATTTCTTTGTTGTAAACATGCCATTAGTTCAATTTTGTAACTTCACTATTGTATGAGTGGATTGTTCAGGAATAGTTAACATTAAACAAGGAGTAAACTCCTCAACACATCTTGGAAACCATTGAATTCAATAATAAATGAAACCTAACACCAACACTATTCCTTCCATTCACTTCTACCAAGAATAAAGCATTTAATCCATTCAACATTACATATAACCATTAGATAGTTACATTTCCCGATTGTGTAGAGGAACAGTCACGACCAAAATGATCAAAAGTACTTTCACCCTTGCACAAGCTATTCCAAACTTCAAGTAAAATGAGCAATATGCTATATCAAATGATTCATATTCATAGTAACCATTCAAATGATCATTTTGTCAATGAACCCTCTGGCTGTACCCCTACTGCAGAGAAAGGAAACCTCAAAATAGAGAAAGGAAACTTAGTAAAACTAGTCTATGTTGTTGTTTGTGAGGGTAAAATCATGATAAGTGCCTCTCAAACCTCTCCAAACATGTAAGATTTTCTTTAAATACTTTATTGATCTCTTCTAAACATTAACCAAATCAAACCTACATTTGAATCTACACACAATAACCCCAAAATGAAGGGTTTTATATCCTTTAATGAATCCAAACATTTCAAAACCAATGGCATGTTTACAACAAAGGTCTAATAGAAATCCCAACAATTCTTAAACATACTTTATCTGATATGATGAATTCTTAAACAATTAAGGTTGGAGTAGACATAGTTATCACACAATTTTTTGTGTGGTACAAGGAAGATTTGGCTAGGTCAAATCATCCTTCATGCTAGCAGTCTACAGAATTAGACCTTTATTGACAATTCATCATATCAGATAAAGTATGTTTAAGAATTGTTGGGACTGGTCCTTTGGCATGTATTAAATAGAATAGAATTTTTAGCATATTATTATCATTCTATTTCTTTGTTGTAAACATGTCATTGGTTCAGTTTTAATCTACTGGTGTCGTGCCCTAGCCCATGCTTTATCTCCATTATTTGATGTTATTGGTGCTTTTGCTCAAGGATATTGATTCACTATTTTGAAATGTTGATTGTGGTTATCAAATGGAAAAAATAGAAAAAAAAAATTAACATGAATTTTTTTTTACAAAATTGAACCAGTTGTATGAAATTGTCAATCACATAGCATTTCACTGTTGTATGAGTGGATTGTGTAGGAACAATTAACATTAAACAAGGAGAAAACTCCTCAACACATCTTGGAAACTATTGAATTCAATAATAAATGAAACCTAACACCAACACTATTCCTTCCATTCACTTCTACCAAGAATAAAACATTTAATCCATTCAACATTACATATAATCATTAGACAGTTACATTTCTTGACTGTGTACAGGAAAAATCACAAATAAAATGATCCAAACATTTCAAAATAGTGAATTGATATCCTTGAGCACAAGCACCAATAACATCAAATAATGGAGGTAAAGCACGGGCCAAGGCACAACACCAGTAGAATGCGGTCATTTCAGTGAGCATTCATGATCAAATAAAATGCAATGCATTTGAAATTTGTGGTCAAATATGATGCTAGAGGCTCAGAAGACATTTCCCATTAAAGATACCAATCAAAGATGAAGAAATCACATACCTTCTCCTGCCCTCAGCTTTCACGAAGGAAGCTTTGATAGAAAAATCTTCCTTGTACCACACGAAGAACATGTCATTGGTTCAGTTTTGTAAATTTGTTTTTTGTGTAATTAGTAATTGGTAGATTAAATTTAGATAACACCTTTATCAATTTAATTAGCATGTTATTATCATATCAGATAAAGTATGTTTAATAATTGTTGGGACTGGTCCTTTGGCGTGTATTAAATAGAATAGAATTTTTAGCATATTATTATCATTTTCTTTCTTTGTTCTAAACATGCCATTGGTTCAGTTTTGAAAATTTATTTTTTGTGTTAAATGCATTTTTCATAAGGAGGGGTCTTCTTTTGAGGAGATTGATGAAGATTGTCCACCTCAAAAACCAATTCATAAGGTACCAATCATGTTTTCTATTCACTTATATTTTTGGATTGGTAAATCTCCTTATAAGTTTCATGTCCTTTCTTTTGATTACTATGGATGAGATATATATTACATTTAACATTCAACTTCTTTACATTTTAGAACATGTAGTGTGTTTTTCGAGGATTTTACCAAATCAACTTTTAACATAAACCGAAAACACCAAATTGATATCTTTCCCTTTCAACTTGACAAAATATTTGCACTTGACCAATAACTGCAAGCAACTGAATGATAAATCCACATACCTGTATCTTTGTAAAATACCTGGAACATCAAAAAGATGGCTAAGTGGCTACCTCCATGATTTTTATCTACTCAATATGGGAAAAAAAAGCACCAAAAGGAATTGAATAGAAAACATGATTGGTCATTTCAAAGAGTATTCATGATCAAATAAAATGCAATGCCTTCTCTCATGCTCAGTCAACTTTCACCCACTCCTTTTCTCCCTCTCCTTTTCTCTACAATTGAAATAAAAATGATTTGGCCATTTCAAAATAGTGAATCGATATCCTTGAGCACAAGCACCAATAACATCAACTATTTTGATCCGTGGGTACCCTAATGTTGGCAAGAGTTCTTTTATTAATAAGATTACTCTACAAGCTTGAAGAAGTGGTATATTTTGGAAAATGAAGACTGGAAAGATGATGATATTCCTAAGATCATGGATGGACACAATGTTGTAGACTTTATTGATTTAGATATCTTGTAGAGGCTTGAAGAACTAGAGAGGGAAGAAGGGCTTAGGATGGTAGCTTAGGGTGACGAGGATGATGAGATGGGGGAAGTGGAGTTGAATCCTGATGAAAAGGAAGCTCTAGTTACAATTAGGAAGAAGAATAAGATGCTTATCATCGAACATAGATTGAAGAATAGTATTGCAGAGAGCAGGCCTACCGTACCAAGGAAGTTTGACAAGATCAAGGAATATGACTTAAAAAAAATGGGAAGACATCTTTCTAGCATGGGCCTATAATTTTTGACAATTGGGGTAGGATCCAAACCTAGGCTAGAAATATGTCTTCCTTTCTGTTGTGGATAGGCTTTGCTACTGCAACAACTACAGTTTGCGATGTAGATATCACAACAGCTGAGAAACATAAATGTAGGCATCATGGTCACAATTTTTTGGAGACACAACATAATTGAGTGGTATACCCAGATGATGCAAAGAAACCACTACTTCTTTGATTCTATGTTGACACTGCGGGATCCAAAAACCATAGATTCCTTATCTATGGTTTTTGGATCCTGCAGTGTCAACTCAGAACCAGAGTAGTGGTTGCTTTGCATTGTCTCGGTATACCACTCAATTATGTTGTGTCTCCAAAAACATTTGACCATGATGCTTACATTTATGTTTCTCAGATGTTGTGTCCTAGGACCCCTTATGACCCTTTACGACCCTTTACGATCCCTAAGAATACATATTAGAGGTCTTAAAATGTCATAAAGGGTCATAAGAGTCTCCTAGGAGGGGCTAGATGAGCTTCCACCTTCACGTGGTTGGCCCTATTAAGTAGACAATGTTAAACTATTCTTGAAACAAAGAGAAGCTCAATAATTTAAGGTCTTGGTCCACTGAGATGCTGAAAAAATGATGAGAATCAATGATGGAGAGTTTTTACATTCTGAGAAGACGTATATGGAGTGGAGGCCAAATTGAGTACTAGTGTAGAGATGATGATTCAGTAACCTACATCTATAAAACCTTCACAAATATCCCTTCTTTAGCCTCCACTCATACCTCTTCTCAGAATCTAGAAACTTTGGATATTGTTTCTCATCCATGCACGTTATGTGCTAGTGATCGTATAAAATTACTTTAGGCCTCCAGTATTGATGAGTTGCACAAGTGTAAAATGTTTTTGTGAGACTGGGATCAATTATATTGGATACTTTACAGTGTACATAAATGCAAGGTGATGATTATTCTCAATGATCGACAGGTATAAGTCTTCGAGGCCTTACCTAGTAGCTAGGACTAAAGATAACACAACTCAAGAGACCATCATAGTTGGTCTCTTTCTTTAGTTTATATTATTGAAAAAATATTTTACCTTTCATTAGCTCATCAAATTCAGGGATTTGAAAGAATTTAATAGAATATTTTCATGTATAACGTACATTATTTTAGTTTGATGTTGAATGAATTTATATACTTCATGCACTTGTATACTATGAGGATGACCATAAAGAAGCATCCCCTCCCATTGCTTTAGTAATGTAGGCCATGGGAGGAGATGGTTCTTTATCACCCTCCTCATAGTCTACAAGTGCATGAAGTAGATAAATTCATGCAACATCAACTTAAATAATATATGTTATCATGAATATTCTATTAAATTATTTCAAATCCCTGAATTTGATGAGCTAATGAAAGGTAAAACATTTTGTCAATAATATAGACTGAAGAAAGAGACAACCTATGATGGTCTCTTGAACTTTGTTATCTTTAATGTGTATATCCATTATTTTTTCAACACTAAAGAAAATATTTTTGACAGTGGTGGTATACATCTGATGACCACTCCCATCAGAGTCCACTTCCACCCATCGCTTGGTCGATAGATATAATGTTAGAGACAATTATGTTTCGATGGATAACTGTGACATGAATGTTATATATCCGATGGGTATACCTATTAGAGATATACTGATATACCATTGCTCTTCTGATAGGTCCAATGTCAGAAGTATCTCCCTTCCAATAGATAGGTGCGACAGGAATGCTATAGCACCGATAGGTCTATCTGTTGGATTGTGGCTACAAATCTATTGCTATTCCAATAGTTATAATGTTGGAAAGTACTTCTTTTTGACAGGTATTTGTGACAACCATGCCATATCTCTGATGGGTCTTCCTGTCGGACAATTATTGCCAACTTGTTGCTATTCTGACACATAATTTCAATGGTACACTTGCATGGGTCAATGGAGTTCTGATAGGTCAACTGTAAGAAATAGCATAACAAAGTTGGTATTCATGTGCAAGTTTTTGATAAAAGGCAGTGTCAAAAAAATGACGTTTACGTCTTCTATCATAATTTCCAATGCAAAAATGCCAACGGACACATATGTCAAAATGTCAACAACTAGGCATTGAAAATATGACAAATGGCCGTCAGAATTTGGCCTCAAATCTACTAGTGAGTCTTCCGTACTTAGTCATTTTTCTGATCTTCTTCAATATGCATTGACTCCAAAACTTCATATGACTTTGTTTCCATAATGACAACACTAGATATAGTCATATACTTCAGTATAGTCAACTTGCCAAAAATCTCCCCCTTTGTCATTAATGGCAACAAAGGAATATGGTGAAGTTACTAACTGTATCCTTATCCAAAATCCTACTGATATATAGTCTAACTTATATCTCCCTTTCTACTATATACTATACACCTTTACATCATATAAAAGACTCCATATTCTATATTCTATACTCCCCCTTTGACATTAATGACAAAGGTGCTCAAAAATATGTATTCACAAGCACTTACAAAGTGAAGACATCTGGATATGCTAACTTTAGTTTAGCAATCTCATTCTGCCAAAATTTCTTTAGTGTGTCTATTGTCTGGAGATGGGCGCACAAAGCATATGTTAACTTTTCAATCTTCTCCAATTTTGTGCATGGACCTTAATCATATGTCACCATAGTGGCATCAATCTCCTTGATGTTCTGAATCAAGACATCTAGTGAGGGCACAAGAGCATTTCTCAGCTGTGTTGGCCTTGCCCTTATCTTGGACATTTCTTTTTCTATCTTTTCTATCTTGTCCTCTTATCCCTGGTATACATTGTTACACATGTTAATATCTATAGTGGGATCTTCTACTATTTTCCTAACTTGATCTATCATAGCCTCTACCTCCTGAATTTTCTTATAAAGATCTATAGTCAGCTTGTCTTGGTTCATGTAGTCCACTATGAGTTTTCTTCCTTTGGCTGAAAATTCTTTCAGTGAAGCTTGACCAATCTTTAATGAGTTGAGGTCAAGTGCAAAGTTTGCAGTTAGCTCATCCAATCTCTTCTTAAGATACTTCTCTTCTACTACCTTAGCCACTAATTTTTCTAGGCATGAGAAGTTTTCCTTAAAGCTTGTTAGGATGTTGCTGACATCCTCCATTGAATGCACTTTTTGTACCTTGCTCTCTACCGGCAGTAGATTGTTCAAAATGTCTATTGACTCAAAAAATAAAGGATTTCTCATTACTTTTTTTTCTTTGGCCTTTTCCATTGCTAAGACACTGATCTTAATCATGTCTTCTTCTCCCCATGAATCCAAGCTTGTAGTATCAGGGGTCAAACTTGACAACAATGATGTTGATGGCATAGGAGTGATAGGTGTGATGTCCATCATTTCTGTCTTTGTCCTTATTTCAACAGTAGGTTCTTTTTCTTTCTTCTCTTCTCTTCTTGTTATATTCTTAATTAGCACTTCCTCTTGCTACTTAGGTGAATTATCACCGCATAGTATTTTAACCTCATGTGTACTCACAAAGGCTTCCTCAAATCTATCCAAGTCTTTGTCAATGGCCGCCATTGATATCCCCACATTATCAATCATTATTGTGTCATGTTTTTGAGTTGCGGTCATGGGTGCAGACTTTATTTCTACTATGGCCATTATTACTGAGGGTGTTGAGTCCTAGGGACCTATCATATGTACATTTTTTACCTTAGTTTCTTTCTCTTGCTCAATAGGTGCTTGGCTTATGGGCGTAGATGGTGGTTTCATGCATTGGTGGTTTCATTATGTGTAGAGTTCTCATTTTTTTCATTAGGTGCAGCTTCATGAGATTCAACAACAAGGTCTTTTCATCAACTGAGCATACTAGAAGATTGTCATCTAGTGTCTTTTCCCTGATTCTGAAGTCTTCTTCACTGGCTTGTCTTTTTAAAGTATCCAACATCTCCCAAACTTTATCTGGGATGACTGTCTTCAGTTCTAAATTTGTCTTCTTGAATTTGATCATATGTTTGATTAGCATCTCATGGATCTCAGACTTGTCAATTTCATGATATTTGTCATAGAACTTAGCTATCTAATCTAGCATTCCTTCCTCTACCACTCTAGTCCTTAACACTTGAAGACTTGGTAGGAATCCTACCTTTGGAGGTGGTTGTACATTTTTGCCTCTACTTCTTGTGGTTCTTGCTGAAGGGTGGCTTGTGGCAGTTTGCTTCTTCCTCTTAGGCATCATAGGAGATGCTTTACTAGACTCCACATCAACTGTATCAGTGGGTGCAGGACTAATATCATCAATTTTCTCAACTTTTATTTTCTTTGTCTTGGGATCATCTTTCTTCTCTATCTTAGCTTTCACAAAGGATGCGCTCTCAATCTGCATAGCTATCTTAGCCTCTCTAGCCTTGTCCAGGTCTTCTTGGGTCACACCATGGATCTTAAAAATCTTATAGGTGATTTTAATGGCTTTCCTCTTGGTTGCAACACTGTTTAAGACTTCATACACTTCCCTAGTCTTTTCCTCATAAGTTCCCCATCTAGGTTCATTAGGGTCCTTGGGAGATGATAGTAAAACTTGTGCATAAGCTTCCAAGACTTGTTCCTCCACTTCATAGCCAAGTGGATGAAACCACTTAGTTCTAGGCTCAACAACCTCCATACAAGTACTGTCAGTCTCTACCATAAAACAAATATTGTCCTTGTATTTTTCAACAATGCTTTCAGGTATTCTATACCTCATGTGCATCTTTATTCTTATGGTTTTCAACTCTAACTCCATGTAGTCTCTCAGCGTGCTCTCAACTGATACCTTAAGTTATATTTGAGGCATTGTAGGTAGACTTTTATCTAAGTATAAGTCTGATACCTTCCCAACTATATGAATGAACATATAGATTATCAAAGACCCAAAGTTGAATATCTTGGTCTTATCATGCTTGATTGCCCTTATGTTATCCATCAACTGTGCACGCAAGATTTCACACAAGTTGAATTCACCATTTTCCCTTACTATCCTTATGGCTACAAGAATAGTGGCTATGGACACAATGTTGACCTTATTGGCATGCTGAAATCTATAACCAAGAATCATAGACATCAATTTGATATCCTTCAACCAATTTCCTAACATCCTTCCCAACTGGAAGAATGGTGCCTATCCTAGATAAACCCATCATCTCATGAATGAGATCTACTGTGATTCTAACTAGCAATTCACCTATCCAAAATAGGTCATCATGGATCCTTCTTAAAAAAATATTAATCCAATCTAACTCATAAAACTCATGCGCAGTAGCATATTCAATAATGGGGTGATTCTCTAGGTGTGTGAACTCTTCAGTGAATGATTTTTATAGATTCATCATGGAATCTAGGTGCAACCTAATTTTGTCTAAGCCAATTGGTTCCTTTTTGCAATATATATAGGTGTGTATATATTCTACATGCATGACACCTATAGGGCTTCTTGAAAATGCACCTTCTAAGTCATCTAAGGTGGATTTGAATGGATGTCTCTTAAACACATATCTCTTTCTTTCAGTGACATCAAATAAAAATGGAGTAGCCATGACTTACTTGTTTAGATGCTTTTGAAAGGTTTCAAAAGGGTTTTCAAGATGTCACGTTGATCTAGGGCTTCCAACAATCAAACTTCTTTCTTTGCTGATAGCTTCATTGCAATGCTTCACAACTTCAACTGTTGTATCTTCAGTGCTCTCTAAATGCTCAACTTAGAATGCAATGTGTGAATAATGAAGCTCCGATGGCTATAAAGTAACTTTTTCTACCATTAATGCTTGTTGCGTAAACACATAGTTCAACTGTGAATTTCATTCTTCTTCTCCACTGACAATTTGGCAGTGTGCTCTTGCATACTGCATCATATAGTATCCAACTAGTTTTAGTCCAAGGTGCATACTCAAAGAGTGAGTATACCATCTGCGCAAGGGTCTAGAGCTAATCTAGCCCCCCTATGACTATGAAGGTCATTTAACCATAAATAGGAGGTGAGTCCATTGCGAATGCATCCTCTACTATTTCATCAACATTATCCTTCTTTTCTTCCTTCCAAATCAAGCTTGCATCATCTGAAGCTTGTACAAACTTGACTTCTCTTTCTTCTTCTAATTTTGAGGTTTCTGACTTTTTAGGGCTTTCCTATCTTATGCTCTAGTTCTGTCAAACCCAGAGATGTGTCCAGCCTTGTTACATGAGTGACAAATGACTAGAGCCCTAATATTCCTCGGTGCATTCATGTGGGTTACCATACTGCACTATCTGGCTGTGTGACCAACATAATTGCATATCTGACATGTAATGTTTTGATAGTTTCTTACATTCTGTTGAGGATGACTTCTCTGACTTTTCTGATTCTGATTTCTTTGATTTGATCTACAATTCATAGCTCTATGACCAAACTTATTGCTTGAATAACAGTAACCATTAAAAGGTCTTACCTCTTTACAATTTACTTCTATGTGACCATGCTTGTTACAGGCATAACAAATCTTGTTTACCAGCTTGCGCTCATCCTTGGGTGGTTTAGTTTTAGCTTTTGTATGATTTCCTATCTTCTTAGCTTCTGTAGATTCTTCTGATGCTTCTTTTCTTACTTGCATGTCATTGATCTAATTTTGTTTTTCATTGAACCCAATACCATTGGTGTCTCCTTTAATCTTCTGTGCATACAATTGTGACTCTATAAGATCTTTGCTTGTGTGTAATTTGTCAATATGGTTGTTTGCCTCATTTAATTCAGATTTCATCTATTTCTTGATGTTCTCCAACTCTAATATTTTTATGTTTTCTTGTCTTAGTTATTCATCTAACTTCTTATTCTCTTTGACCTATTCTTCATAAGCTTCTTGATTGTTGAGTAGTTTTTCATCCAACTCTTCAATCTGATCTTTCAGAGATGTGTTTTCCTCATTTAGCTTTTTGACCATTTTTCCCAAATCACTTGTGGAATAGTCTTTCAAATCTTTTCTCAATTTTATAATGACTGCATGGGAATCACTAACCTTTTCTTTTAGTTCTTCAATTTCTTTTTCAAATCTGTCAAGGTCTTCAAGAGCTGCTTCAAGGTTCTTTTTTAGATGTTTCATTTCTCCCTTATCCATGATCTCCTCAAGTGGTTAAACTTATCTTCAGAGGACCAGAGCTCTGATACAAATTGTTAGGATTGGGAGCACTGAGAGGGGGGGTGAATTAGTGTTTTGTACTTAATTACTTTTTCTAATACTTTGAAACTTTACTTATTTTCTTAGATACTAAAATGAACATCAATATAGATAAGATAAGCATTCATAACATATGACACCAAATATGATCACAGGGAAACCCAAATAGGTAAAAACCCCAATGGGAATTGACACCCACTAAGAACTGCACTAGTATTTTGTGATCCTTGTTAGAATATCATGCAACCCTGTTAGAAGTTGATCTTTACAATGCTTTAGTATAGTGACTTGGTCAAGGGTTAGACCCTGTTAGGAGTCTTTTACAATTAACCCTGTTAGGGGTGGGGAGACACTATCCTAGAGCTCACTGCTCAAGTGGTGAAGGCTACAACCTTCTAGATATCAGATACACACTATATCTACAAGGTGAATTGGTGTAGTGACACTATTTGTCTGATCAGTTCCTTTGGCATGCTGATGCTTTAGCCTCTTGTAAAGCTATAAAACATTATGTATGCTCTTTGCATACTTTTTCTCTACTTATACAAACTCTTTATATCCTTTTTTTTTAATTAAAAATGTGCATGTCTTATTTATATGTGCAGATAAAATTAATTACTAGGTCGGCCCTTTAACCTATTACATACAACGCTTCCAAATGAATTGGTTCAAGCGTGTTTACATATATTCATACTAACATGTCTATGAACTAAATATAATAGGCGCATAGCCTTTACAAAAAAAAGTTATAAGCACTAATCAAAATACAAACAGTTGGCTCCATGCTCTATCTTGTTCTACCACTTACTATCCATGCTACTTCATCTAACTGTAACTTCCTCATACTGACTCAAATCATCATGCGCTCTTAGACTTAGCATGAATACATACTTAGAAGCTTAAATTAGAGGGGGCATGTCATAACTCTATCATATGCATGTGCGCTAATGCTCTAATCACCTGGTGCTCTGTTGTCTATCCAGTCTTCCATACTTAGTCATTTTTTTGATCTTCTTCAATATGTGTTGACTCCAAAACTTCATATGACTTTGTTGCCATAATGACAACACTAGATATAGTCATATACTTCAGTATAGTCAACTTGCCAAAAAAATTTACATATAAGATCATCATTATATCATTCAAATCATTAATCATTAAATCATTCAAATTCAAACATTACATAATTACATCCATCACATTTTCCATTACACTTATATCCATTACATTTCATACATCCATACCGTTAAGTAAATGCATCCATATGTACCATCACATAGCATTAATCATTAAACCATTACATCATCATACAACATTAAACCATGTGCCATATGCATCTATTTATTATATGTCATAAATAAGACAAAAATTTGCATCAATAGAAGATTAAACATGTGCATTCATATCATAAACTGCATTTAAAAAGCATAAACTCAAAGCATGTAGAGATAGAATCATATAGATCAACATATCATATCAAGCACTTGGAAAATAAATTCTAACACATGATGACATCATATAAAGAAAATCTATCAACTGGGAATCAGAGTCCATAGTATCATCAAAATCATCAGTATCTAGAGATCAAAGTCCATCAAAAGTATAACAAGTATCAAAGCATAAGTAGCATCAAATAATAAATGAATAATGTGAGTCCAATGTCTTGAGATAAAAAATGAATCATCATCATGTACATCAAAGAATAAATATATCATCTCAAAAGAGGTCAACTGCCAAAACCACTGGCACCATCAGGACCACGATCAACATCTGGAGCCCTACTAGAACTAGCCTATAATCTATGTTGTCTCATAGCAGCCATGAAGGTCTACATCATTGAACTGATTTGGGTCACCGATTGTCTCATCTATGACATCTCAAACTACAAAAATTGAACATTTGAGGCCAATGCTGGTGCAGGAGGAGTCTGTACTGGTACCTATGTGGGAGGAGCCTATAGAGGAGCCTGAGCAGGTGGAGCCTTTGGGGGATCCATAGAAGAATATGGAATGGAAGAAGATGATGGAATAGAAGAAGAAGAAGGAGCCTGTACTAGAGGAGCCTATGGAGGATCCTGTGGAGGTGTTGAAGGACCTTGTGCCTAATCTAATAATATTTGTGCAACCTAGGCATCCACATCAGCCATAACTTGAGCACCAACCTACCTAAAAGCCCTAACCCTATCCACACCCACCTAATTTAGAGCTCTTTCAGCTCTAGCTCTGACCCTCACCTGTCCACCCCTCATCCGGACACCACCCCTAGGAGGAATAGGAGCAACAACTATATCAGGTATCACTATCTTGCCTCCTCCCTGACCCCATCATCCCTAATGACCTCGTCTCTGACCCCCACCACCACCATCACCATCCCCACCATCATCATCAGACTCCTCCTCAATCCCCAAAACTCTCTTAGTAGGATCAATGAATTGGAAATAGGTTCCAAGTAAACCACTCGACATAACCATCTGTCATGCCTGTATCTAGAATATGATCTCTCATATCCCACATAAGGTGGGGCAATTGTAACAACTCATGGTGTATTGTCTGATATTCTATCCGAGGGCCCCATAGAGACCTCTCAACCTATACTCAGGCATATAATGCTAATCTCTATGGAATATCCTGTATCCTGCCATACTACCATACAACCCCCAGAAAGTAGAACCGCTCAATAATTAAGGGCATGTGCCCTATCATTCATTGATGCATGCACATATATGGTAACTCAGCCACATCCTCAGACCATGCATCACAACCAATGTATGGTCACCAAATGACCTGATCAATATCATTGCTAATGCACCTCCAATAGTTGAACTTGCCCAAATAGGCCTGCACCACCATGCCCTTTGTTAGTAAATAGATTTATCTTGGCTGAAATGCCTTCACAAATGACTCTTAGATGCCTAGATTTAGAAGACAAACTGCACTAACAGTTGGAAAGGCTATCATGAGATTGATAGCTTTCCTCTGAATTGTGAGGTACAACTCCCTCTTCAATGATATTCAATAAATTAAATGACTGGTTATGTCTTTTACTAGAAGACACAAAGGCTTTCTAACATTCACCCATCACTATGGGATGAATGTGATTATAAGATTTACAGATTGGCAATGAGAGAAAAATGAGAAAATAGCCACATGACTATCTACCAATTCTTTCACATTATAGAGAAAATTAAGAGAATAACATGACCTGTTCTGCAAATTACAAATTTGTCAACCAACTGATTTAAAAACATGCACATTCTTGACATAATACTGCAAGACTGTATCCTAGAATAAGAAAGAAATAACTACAGAATTGATTTCAATCAGAAAAATAAATATTCAGACCTCAAGATCTGACATGCAAATATTTCTCTTTATTTCAAGAAAACATAACAAAATAACTATAGAGTCATTTTGTCCATGCCAGTATAATCAAGTTGTAGAAAAATAAACTAATTCCCCACTCTCTCTATTACAATCAATCCAGAAAAATGTATCCTCCTTCCTCCCTTACAGCCACAAGACTCACAAACAAGAAGAAAAGAGAACCTCCGAACCCATACTCCATCAATGTTTCCCCCATTTAAAGAACAATATGGAGAAGCCTTTCTTTTCTTGTAACTTTTAGTTTTAAATAACTGATTCTTGATAACTGAATACTTTCTAAAGTTTTAACAAAACTTTTATGAATCCCCTTACAATATTTGGTTATGAAAACCAAACATTAATTTCATATCTCCAGCATTGTTAAAAGATATTTAATTAAACATATGGGCTGGCATTCATATGTTTTTGACATGTGGCATGGCCTCAAGAAATTCTTCTGTAAATTGGATACTTGCTGGATTTCCATACAGACCCGTACACTAACCTTAATAATTTTTGGACCAGGAAATAGTTTCTCGATCACTACGGTGAGGATTTAGAAAACTTTATTCTGCAAAACATATCTAAAATTTAGGAAAATCGAATGGCTGAGTTGAGAGTTATGGGCCCCGTACCAAGACTGATTTTTCTATCATCAGAAAATCCTGGAAACGTGTTTGTTTATAGACTAGTATTCTATTGTTCATATCTTTTAAACCAGATTTAATTATGGAAATCCCTCTAATAAAGATTTAGTAGATTTTATTTCAAACAACATATCTGAAGATTAAATAAATCCAATGGTGGAGTCAAAAGTTATGGCCCTCACACTGAGACCTGTGTTTCAACCTGCTAATTTTCTGAACATATCACTTTAATTTATGCAAGTTGGTTGATACAACCAGAAGATGAAATCAAATGTTATGGTTCCAATGTTGCATTGAAAATTATATGTGGAGAATTTTTGTATTTGAATATAACCAATAAATTGGGAATCCATCTGTACCATTTTACTGATAAAATTTAACTAGTTTATCCAATATCAGACCTTGTAGAGAAGCATGACATAATAACTGGCTCTCCCAAACAACACTACAATGTCTCTAATTATAGCATAAACAATCACCTTCATAGAATCTACAAATTAGATCACTATCCATTTGACTTTGGATTAGACATTACAAACATACTTCCTTTTGAGCTGCCAGATAGGCACTGTGAGCTGCCAGATAGACATTGTGAGCTACCAGCTGTCTTTCATCATGGCATGGCCATTATGTGTTGCCACATCAAATGTGATGGTTTTTGAATTCACATAAAACCTCTTTGAAAGCTCAGGTCTGATAATCCTTTAAAAGAATTTATATGCAGAGAGTTAGTTATTTGACCATAATATTCCATCAATCAGACCTTCAACTTGAACTTGAACTTGAACTTCAACTTAGGTAGGTTCAAGGTTCAAGTTCAACTTTGACATATTATTGATTGAAAGATCGACAACATAAAGACTACAATCTTCTTGCAACCTCCAACAGAAGTTGAACTTGAACTTGAACTTAGGAAGGTTCAAGTTCAACTTCAACTAAGACTTTTACCTGGACAAAATAATTGGCCGTGAGAGCAAAGAATAATACAAGTGTAACAACTGGTTCTGACTGGGGATGTGGATTGTGAGGGACACAAAGACTCCAAAAATCTCTGGTATGAGGCTAGTGCCTTATCCATTGGGCCATAGAGTTATTATATCATGGAGCATAGGGAACTTATTCTAGAGAGGACAACACACCAAAACACCAAAACAACCAACAAGCTAAAACTAAACAGCAGCAAAGAACTAACCAAACCAGACCAACAACTAAATCTAAAACCAAGGTCAGCTAAACTACACACAACAAAACTCTCAGAACAATGAGTTATTTACAAATATATACAGGTGAGAAGACCTCACCATAGAAACCAAAGCCAAGAAAGACTTACACAAAACCATTCACCGGTTGTGAGAAGAATGAGCCTTTCCAGAATAAAGGGTTGTATCCAAATGAGTTAGCCTGGTACAACCTCCACATAGCACACTTTTTATCATTGTAAATCCAATTAATTATGTGCAACAACTTAATGAGCTTATATTTGGATCCAAACAACCATAGCTCATCATAGATCATTGCTTTGACTTGAATTTCCCACAAGGAATTTTCAAGACCCTCTCCCATTGGTGGCTGAAAAAAATTAAGCTCAAACTTTCTTAAGAGGATCATGTCTTTATCATGATCAATATTCACAAGATGCCAATCTTTGAAAGAATTTTCAGCAATTAAAACACTTTCAAAATAAGAATGGACTTCATGTAACATAGGGTCAACATGGACTGGGATAACTTCATCATACCTTGCTACCACTAAATCTGAAAATGCTTTATCCAAGATAAATGCATCAGACAAATTAATACCCAAATCTTTATCTTTGGGATCTTCTTGCTTGATTGCTGATAAGAACCTTTCAATAATGTCTACCTCATTTAAAGAATCATCACCCATGAAAACTGATGATAATTGAGGTTGTAGCCTTTCAACATCCCCATCATAAACTTTGTTAGAAAAGCATGAAAGAGATTCATCTTGAAAACTGAAAGATTCTATAATAGGATCATCATTTTCTTTTAGACAAAAAGGACCATCAACTTCAGACATGAAATTAAAATTTTTGTATTTAGGTTGCATATGAATCTGAAATTTTTCATCTTCTATATTTGTTGCTGCAGGATGATCTCCTAAGCTTTTAAAACTGAAACTCTTAAAGTCTGAAAGGTAGGTAAAGTCAGCCATATCATTTTCTTTAGGAATTACCATACTTCTTATACCTTGTTCATTCTGACTTACCCATGCTTCCTCTTCATGAGGCTGAGAGGCTTCTTGTTGAATTTATTGCTCACCCATAACAAGGTAATTGTATGAGAGGGATGAAAATAGAATAACTGGAACTTCATCATCATCCACCTCTAGTTCCTTCTCAAGTTCTTGTACCTTTCCTTTGTAAACTTCTAGGTCTTTTAGCTTGTGAAATCTGTGACACAAACTCCTCCACAGTAGAGTAGAAGTGTGGTCATCTTCAATGCTAAGGTTTGTTTTCACAACATGTGAAATGCTTTCTTTGTAGTGCTCAAAGAAATTTTGCAGCACTTTGTCTTTCATCTGGATGATCTCCAAGATGGTAGGGTTAGGTCTCATCTTATTTGTGACCTTTCTATTAGGCATGGTCATTGCACAGAGTCACCAGTCTCTTGCACATAGAGACAAAATAAAAACTAAGGAACCAAAGTCAGACACTGATCTTTGCTTCCGAGTCCCTAGCAAAGTCGCCAAAAACTGTTAGTAAATAGATTTGTCTTCACTGAAATTCCTTCACAAATGACTCTTAGATGCCTAGATTTAGAAGACAAACTGCACTAACAGTTGGAATGGCTATCATGAGATTGATAGATTTCCTTTGAATTATGAGGTACAACTCCCTCTTCAATGATATTCAATAAATTAAATGATTGGTTATGTCTTTTACCAGAAGACACAAAGGTTTTCTAACATTCACCTATCACTATGGGATGAATGTGATTATAAGATTTATAGATTAGTGATGAGAGAAAAACTAGAAAACAACCACATGACTATCTACTGAGTCTTTCACATTACAGAGAAAATTAAGAGAATAACATGATTTGCTCTACAAATTACAAATTTGTCAACCAACTGATTTACAAACATGCACATTCTTGACATAATACTACAAGATTGTATCCCAGAATCAGAAAGAAACAACTACATAATTGATTTCAATCAGAAAAATAAATATTCAGACCTCAAGATTTGACATGCAAATATTTCTCTTTATTTCAAGAAAACATAACAAAATAACTATAGAGTCATTTTGTCCCTGCCAGTACAATCAAGTTGCAAAAAAATAAACTAATTCTCCACTCTCTTTGTTACAATCAATGCATAAAAATGTATCCTCCTTCCTCCCTTGCAGCCACAAGACTCACAAACAAGAAGAAAAGAGAACCTCCGAACCCATACTCCATCAATGCTTCCCCCATTTAAAGAACAATCTGGAGAAGCCTTTCTTTTCCCGTAACTTTTAGTTTTAAATAGCTGATTCTTGATAATTGAATACTTTCTAAAGTTTTAACAAAACTTTTACGAATCCCCTTACAATATTTGGTTATGAAAACCAAACATTAATTTGATATCTCCAACATTGTTAAAATATATTTAATCAAACATATGGGCTGACATTCATATGTTTTTGACGTGTGGCATGGCCTTAAGAAATTCTTCTGTAAATTGGATACTTGCTAGATTTCCATATAGACCCATACACTAACCTTAATAAATTTTGGACTAGGAAATAGTTTCTTGATCACTCTGGTGAGGATTTAGAGAAATTTATTTTCCAAAACATATCTAACATTTAGGAAAATCCAACGGTTGAGTGGAGAGTTATGGGCCCCGCACCAAGACTAATTTTTCTATCATCAGGAAAATGTGGAAATGTGTCTGTTTATAGACCATTATTCTAGTGTTCATATCTTTTAAACCAGATTTAATTATATAAATCCCTTTGGTGAAGATTTAGTAGATTTTATTTCAAACAACATATCCAAAGATGAAAGAAATCCAATGGTGGAGTCAAAAGTTATGGCCCTTGCACTGAGACTTGTGTTTCAGCTTGCTAATTTTCTGAACATATCACTTTAATTTATGCAAGTTGGTTGATACAACTAGGAAAGGAAATAAAATGTATGGCTCTAATGTTTCAATGCAAATGATATGTGGAGAATGTTTGTATTTGGATATAACCAATAAATTGGGAATCCATCTATACCATTTTATTGATAAAATTTAACCAGTTTATCCAATATCAGACCCTGCAGAGAAGCATGACATAATAACTGGCTCTCCCAAACAACACTGCAATGTATCTAATTATAGCATAAACAATCACCTTCATAGAATCTATAAATTAGATCATTATCCATTTGACTTTGGATTAGACATTACAAACATAATTCCTTTTGAGCTGCTAGATAGGCACTGTGAGCTACCAGATAGGCACTGTGAGCCACCAGATAGGCACTCTTAGTTGCCAGATAGACACTGTGAGCTGCCATTTGTCTTTCATCATGGCATGGCATGTATGTGTTGCCCCATCAAATGTGATGGTTTTGGAATTCACATTAAACCTCTTCAAAAGCTTAGTTTGATTAATCCTTTAAAAAAATTTATCTCTAGAGAGTTAGTTATTTGACTAGAATATTCCATCAATTAGAACTTGAACTTGAACTTGAACTTAAACTTGAACTTAGGGAGGTTAAAGGTTCAAGTTCAACTTTGACATATTACCAATTGAAAGACCAGCAACATAAAGACTCCAATCTTCTTGTGACCTCTGATAGAATTTGAACTTGAACCTAAACTTGAACTTGGGAAGGTTCAAGTTCAAGTTCAACTAAGACTTTTATTTGGACAAAATAATTGGCCACGAGAGCAAAGAATAATACAAGTGTAAAACCCTTGTACATCCAAACAAAGGGCCATCTTGGATCATGGTGATGACCATAGATGGGTCGAGTGACAAGGATGTGATCCCATGTCCATAGCTATAGAAGGACCACCCCAACAGAAAGAGTATCCCCATGACGATATACTACATCATGCATCTCATGATATAATTGAGTGAGCACGCAAGAACCCCAGTCAAATCTATGTGGCTGAGTGATCATATCCTCTAGGATACAACCCTAACCAATAAAAAAACCATGACCTCACCGATCAGGTATGAGGAATCCACCAGCAAGAGCACCCAGGACTATAGGAAGAACATGAAAAGAGGGGAACTGCACCCACTTAATAGAATAATCACCAATGGTCAGATCAAAAAATACTCGCCTTCATGTTGTCCCATCATAGACTTGGTCGTAATAGATCATGTCCCCTTGAGTCGGGATGTGCAAGAGCTGATACACATCCTCAGGAGTGATAGTCATCTCCCCATCGAAAAATGGAAGGTGTTATGGTCAGAGTGTTGTGTGCTAAAATTTTGACACACTTCTATGAGTCATTATATCCAAGATTTCTCAAGAATGAGGTCTCAAATGGTGACTCATAGCTCTCTATTCATGGAGTGCAAGGGTTTGTAATGGAGGCCCTCAGATTAGACCTAGTTTGTGCCCATGCAAGTACACCATAAAATGAGAGATTCAAAGAGGAAAAACAAGAATGCTAGTCTCCATCATCATCAAGTGTGCATGCAAATGAAAATGAAAGCTATTTTATATGATAACAATGCATGAAAGAAAACTAATCTATGAAAGGAAATGCTTATGCAAGATTATTCTATGAAAGGAAATATGAATCTAATCTAACATGCAAATAAAAAAGTAATCTAAATGGATTGCCATGGAGGCATGAGAGAAGAAGACAAGAAAATAGAAGTTTCAATATTCAAACTCAAGTGCTCCAAACTCTTCTCCAAAATCGCTCTCCAAACCTGCATAACAATAACATAAAATATGGATCTCTAAAATCTCCATGCATAAAATGAGAAGGAGAGGGCTCCTTATAAAGGATTTAGAAATGAATGGACGGTCAAGATTAAGAGGCAAAAATAAATGAGCAATGGTGGAGATTAAATCTTGGTTGATCCATGTGCTCAAAATTCTCAAGAGACAAAATCAATGGACATGGTTAAGAGGCAAAAAGATGTGTGGAAGAAATTAAGAGGCAAAAGGAGATTCCACTCATCTTGGAAAGTGTACATTCAATGTGTAGATTAAAAGTATTTTTCTTTTTATTTGTATTTTATTATTTATTTATTATTTTTAGCAAAGTGATCTCCATTATTTAATTAAAAGATTTTTTTTATTTAATTAAAAGGAAGCATGTTCTCTTAATTGATGAATGGGGGCCCAAAGTCTAGGTGACCATTTTAGGGTGCATACAAGTGTCATCGCTCTGCCATAGCTATGAGAAGACATTGATTCACAGGGAATCAAGGGAGAGAAAGAAGGAATGAAAAACTGCATTTTCCAAAGACTCGGTGCTCAGGACCGCTCAAGTCATCAATCATGGTAAAAGGCAATGGGTACAAGCCATGGACACCATGCAATTTAAGCTCGGCCTGGAAAAAGAAAGTTAAACACATCAAAAATCAAAATCATTACATGTTGGATCATTTAAAGTCAATCAAACAATCAAAATCTAATCAAACCACAATCAATTTTCTTGATTCTATTCAGAGAGGACGGAAAATTTATCATCATCCACCAGCTAAATCAAGATTGACAATCAAACATTCAATATGACATGACTCGAACTAACATCATACTACTTGCTATCAATCAGACTTGATACCTAAGCCAATCCACTGATTGACGACACTAGAAGGATCATAAAACTGACTCAGAAGTTTGCACATTTAACCAAAAAGTGTATACATGCTATTTAAATGCTTAAAAGTGCTAAAATACAAAAGCACAATTTAAAATGGTGAAAGCACTACAAAAATTATTAAACACGCAATTAAAATATGTACGCACTATAGAACTTAGTATGCGCTATAGGAAACCCCTGTACGCACTGCTAAAATATGCGCAAACAAATTTGTACGCGCAACAAAAAAGGGCGATTTTGAATCATGTCCTAGTTCATACGCTTGTACGTGTTATTAAAAATTGAGTAAGCACTATGAAAAATTGTGGATGCAATTAAGAAAGGTTGTACACGTTGCTAAAAGAATTGTACGCGTTGTTTAATTTGAAAAAAAAACAAAAAATAGGGTTTTTCCTATAAAAATTCAAAATTTTCAAATTAAATGTAGCAAAATGACAAAGCAAGTTGTCGAAGTACATACTAGAGGTCCATAGCTAGGTGGACACATGTACCAGTGGCTGCGCTTGAACCTATGCTCACGAATAGGGATCACCATCATTGAAAATGTAAAAGAGGGTCAGAGCAAAAAGATAAAAGGAGAGGTAAAAATGAATAGTAAAAAGGACTTTTACCCCTATATATAGCCCATTTTGACCTAAAAAGGGCATCTTTGACCAAAAGTTGACCAGGGACCCAAATTTTTCACCCATTCTACCAAATTAGGGGCATTTGTCATGAAACAATCATGAATACATTATCGAAAATAAAATCAAAATTCATTATTAATTGACCTAATTCATGGAAATTGATCGAAAATGTAATATTTTTCAACTACGCTCAAATTTCATTTCATTTTCAAGGGGGCATACACTTGGACAATCAGGATCGACACTAGAATCAATAAATCAGGGGCACGACCATCAAATCAAAGCTTAATCTTTCATCAAATATTTTTTTGCTTATCAATTGAAAGGGGCATCAAACATCAAATCATATCAAATCAGGCAACATATCAAACAACCTATTATCAAATCGACCATCATGAACTATAAATCAATTAGAAATGCATCAATCCCATCATCATAATCTGCATCTTCTATCAAACATCAAATCAGACATCAAATTTAATCGGGACTTCGCATCATAAATGATCAGGACATTCTTTGAACCGATATGCTTCATGCATCGATTCAAAGAGGGGCATTTGTAATCACCTGAAAATGGACAAGATCAATTAAGTGAGAAACTAATGAAAAAATTAATGCAATAAAATCAAATCAAGATAAATTGAAATCAAGCCATAATACAAATTTAATTAAAAATCAAAAGCCATAAAATCAATTTAAATCATGATAAATCATTAAATTATGAAATTAATCTAATTAATTGCATTGTTCATTTAAATCAAATCAACCCATTCAAGGGGTACACATGGCTAAACATATTAATTAAATTGAATTAATTAAATCCTATTTTCCCTCAACCACCAAATGGGAGGAAAATGCATCAACCAATAAGATTTGAGAACCAAGCTCACATGGATCAAGCTCACATCGAATCTCCACCACCCATTAGGAGAAAGAATCTTATCCACCCATTTTGTCCTCTTGTCCCAAGCTTTGAGGACAAAATATTTAAATGGTCTCCAAAGGTGGAACCATGGACTTAACCTAATCAAACCATGATCAAATAAACTCCACCCCCTAACCTTGCCAAAATCTATAAAAGAAAGGCATATTTCAAGCAATAATCATCCACAATTATTTGAAAAGCATCAAACCTCTTGCAATTTTAAGCTAGAAAGGCAAATCTAGGAGCTAATTAGTCTAGTTCATTTGGAATTAACTTGTTTTAGCTTGTTTTATCATACTTTCTCATATTAGGATTGTCACTAATGGAAGCTTGCTGAGAGCTTCTCATTAGCATCCCTAATTAGAGAGCCATAGAGTGCTCAATCATCTTTAATTTTGCTTAATTAGATTACTAGTTGTGGTAATTTAATTATTATTTTGAGTTATTGAAGGTACTAATCCTATGAAGGTACTAATCCTAGTACACAACCTATATTGAAGTAGTTGAGCCAAGAGTAGAATTTATAGATCCTCTTGAGTATGAGGTTTCAGAAATTGAAATTGAAGGTTATGTGAGTAGGTTACTTAAGAGTTATTTGGATGCTAAGAGTCCTAGATTTGGGACACATGAAGGGAACCTTAATTCCACACAATCATCACAAGCATAGAAAATGGGAAAGAAGAGAGTTGACAGTACCATCAAGAAAATATTGAAAGATACTGGTATGACCAAACATGAGTTTGTCATAGTGAAGCATACAACAACGCACAATAATCAGGGACATTGGACATAAAGAAGTTTTATAAGTTCCACCCTTGACATCCCATGCAGCCCCTACTGAATAAATTCAAGAAATTGATGAAGAAATTGAAGAAGTGGAAGTACAAGAAGGAAATCTACAAGATCCTCCTCCACCACACCGACTAAGAGAGTAAAAGAAATGGCAAGTGGAACAGGAAAAAGACAGAAGACTATCTTTACCCCAGTACAAAGGAAAACATCAATAGTTAAGACAGATGGAGAGGTAGGTAGCAACAAGAAGAAATGAAAGCCTAAAATAGATAAAGTGAACCCTTTGATCATAAATGAAGGGGATTTCACCAAGTTAAACAAATACTATGAGATGTATGATAACTTTGAGAAGTTAAACCTAGAAAATACAATTGTCAAACACATGATCCTTGCAAACAAGAAATTTGATGACATCAAAGGCAAGATCCCTGACAATCTATATGAGAAATTTATAAATAGGAAGAAGAGAGATACAAAAGAAGATAAAGGAATAAGAAAAAGATTTGCAAGAAAGCTCTATGAGATAAAAGATGAAGAGTATTTTAAGGAAATAATGAAGAACCTAAGTACCCATCTAAGGAAGGAAAGAAGAACAATACTTATAATGTGAGGAAATTATGAGGAGATTAACAAAGAAATAGAGGAAGTGATTGTGAAAGCAATGACCTCTAGACCAGGTGAAAAAATGACTATATTTGATCAAGCAGTTGAAGCAAACTATTAGACTAAATCATCACTAGTTCTACCACCCTCCATCAACATTATAGATGAATCTATGAACATTGAAGGAATTAATATCACCCTAGACAGTGAAGAAAATCCTTTCAATGACCAAGGAGCTGATATTGGCAATTTGACAGAGATTGATTAGAAAAAGGATACAATAGATAATAAGGAAGAAAAGTTTGAAACAAGTAAGGAATAAGAAAAAGAGGAAACTCAGACTGATATAGTAGAAGAAGAGCATGTAGTGCTATAGGAACAGTCGGTGATTATTCCTAAACCCAAGGACACAACATAAGCATCACATAAACCACATTTTGAATCAATGTTTGCAAGCTTAGGACAAGAAGTGGATGATGATGATCAAATAGAGTTGATCTCATCTCTAACAAGATTATTGGAAAGAACAAAAAGGTAAAAATCTTGGAAGGAGCACTACTTGAGGTAACAAGTAAACTTCAAAGTGTTATATCAAGTCAAGTTAGTGAGGCTGATCCCCAAGAAAAAGAAAAAGAGGTTATGAAAGCTTTTGTCATGGAATTTACAAATTTATCTGATATTGCAATAGTCAAAGCCCAAGTAACCTATGATGCACAAGTATTTCAAGTTGTATGCCAAAATATCAGAAATGATCTAGACAACTTGGATATATGCATAAAAGAATTGAGAAGATGCTTAGAGAGAGGAAAAGCATTGTACATTCAGTGTACACAATACCAAAGCCACACATCTGAAATATCAAAAAATTTGAGGATCAAAAAAGAAAAACTACAAGTGGCAGTAAATGTTTTGCAAAGCCCTAATGCGAAGATCTTAGAAATTGGGAGGAAAACAACCAAAATTTTTGATGATATGAGACTTTTGAATGATAAGAAGGGGAAGAAATTGAAGAGATTCACTCTACTCAGAGAGCATGTATCACTAAAAATAAGTATTATAGAGAGTCAGTTGGAGGAATGTCTTTCATCGAAGACATCTTATGGAAAATTTGCTTATGCAAATCTAAAGGTAGTTGAAATTGCATCCTTTGGCCTATGTGCATTGCTCAATGTTTTTGACGCAATGAAGAAATCATGGGACAAGAAAATAGAGAGCCTTAAAGTTAATTTTGAAGATTGTGTTGCAAGCCTTCCAGCCTTGCAATATTGAAATCATGAGGTAAGTAGTTTTGTTACATTATTTTTTGGCACCTTTGTCAATGTTTTTAAAGGGGGAGTAGTATAAGTTAAAAATTCTATGTATAGATATGCAGTATAGTATGAAGTATACTCTTAGGGGGAGTATCAATTTTTGGAGAAGTTTTTCTCGAAATAAGTAGCTATGTAAGATCCACATTTTGTAATGGCCACAATTTTGTAATACAAGTTTTTGGGACTTAGCCAATTTTCCCATATGTTGCCACCAATGACAAAGGGGGGGATTGTTGGAAATTTGGCTAAGAAGGATATCAAAATGTTGTCATTATGGCAACATATACTCAGCATGAAGATAGCATAATCAAAGGAAGCAGTCTTGTATGAGCGCATTAAAAAAATGTCTATGTACAACAATGTTTACCAGTCTAATCAGAGACCATTTTGATTAGCGACGTTCACAAAAGAAGGTTCAGTGAATGTACACTTGAACATGGATCATTCTATGCATATCAAAGCCACATATGAGAGTGCAAGTTTGTACGACATGTATAGAAGAAGATATTAAAGATTTACAGAGATAGTGTTGAGCCGACCTAAACATAATAGAGGACATAATATGATCACATTAAGTTAAGGGATTATTTTATTTATCAAAATAATGACTTAAATATGTAGGGATGACATCCTAGATGTTAACCCTAGGGTAGCATGAATTGATTTTATATTTTGAGAAGAGTATAAGTATTGTAAGCGGACTGCAAGTTATTTTTTGTAATAACTTGTATATATGTAAGAATTATGTAATGTGAAGTAGTACAAGTTACATATAGAAATTGTAATAAGTTGACATATGATGTGAAGTTGTATATTGTAAGAAAAAATGAAATAAGTACTGTATGTGAAAGAGAATAGTCTACAAAGCTAAATCAGAATAGGAAAGCTATTCAACAACAATAAAAGGTTTTGTACTTTACCTTTGTATCCGAAGCTATTATTGTATATTGCATTTTTTGGCAGTGAGATCATCTTGCAAACATTTTTTTTGTAATAGAAAATCCTAATAGGGTTGAGGCTTCTAACAAGGCCTAGAGTCCCTTAACCAGGATAGAGATATTATATGTATGTAACAGACTCCTAACAGGGTCAACATCCTTAACCAGATACTTTTGATTAGTGAATCAGTTGTGGGTATCATCATCCCCACCAGGGTTTTCCCTTGTCCAGGGTTTCCTCAAGAAAAAACATGGTGTTATGAGTTAATTTGTTTTATTTCTATGCTTGTTATTCAGTTTACTTAGTTTATTTTCTTATGAAAGCTTCAAGTTAATTAATTATATCCATAATTGGGAAAAACTAAAAGTTAGTGAAATACTGATTCACCCCCCTCTCAGTATTTCCTATTTCTAACACTTCAAGAATGAACAATAAAAGCATCTACTATGCTTTGATAGTTCCAGTTATAGTTCTTAATATCATCTTATAACCTTTGATCTCACATCTGCCATCGCTATCACTATTTCACATAATTATCTCATCGCTTTACAAAAAGATCTTCATAAAATATATATTCTATCATTTAGTCAGCTCCCAAATATAATACAAAATAGAGTAATTATAATGCAAGGAATAAATACTAAGTAAAAAATCTTGTATTACCATAGTATCCAAAATCCTTAATCTTTATCTAACTTATCACATTACCATTCCATGTTATATTCCCTTAATCATCATGATTGTTCATATGCTTTGTTTCACACTCCCTTTGTCTTCGTATGACTCCAAATCACTGTAACTTGTTGGTAACAATGCCAAAACACAAGAAACCTTAACTAAAGGTCATACACATCCCAAAATGTCTTCCTCTAAGATCGCAAGTCATTGACTATCATATACTGTCTTTGATGTCCAAAATAGTACTGATGTACTCTGTAAATCTGTCTCCATACTTAGTCATTTTTAAGATTGCGTCTCCAAAACAAAAATTAACTTAATGTGATCACCACATTAGACGTGTTGCCATAAATGACAACCCTCAAGTGTTTCATATTTCTCTCCAAGCATCACTTTCCGACAATATCTCCCTTTGGCATTGATGGCAACACTTAGCAAAAAATGACTAATTGTCCAAACAAAACACTTAACTCTCCTTTTTCTCTTTCTTCTCTTCTCTCCTAATATCTTTTTCTTTTTCTTATATATATATATATATATATATATATATATATTATTTTTCTTCTTCTCTTATACATATTTTTTTTTTCTTCTTTTCTTCTCTCCCTTTGACATCAATGGAAAAGGTATACCCAAAATTGCAAAAATTTTACAAATATGTAGGACTTAGTGCTTGCTCACCAGTTTTAGAATATCTTGGAAAGAATCTTCCAAGGTCTTCACTTCATCATTCCATGATTTGATCAAAAGTTCACTGACATGTATTAGGCCATTCATTAACACATAAGATGATGTCTCTGCTACTTTCAATTTTGTGGGTATGGATTTGGTCATTGATTCTCCAATCTTCTCCATTTCAGTAAGATGTGCTTCAAGAATTGATAGCTTAGGAGTGATTAAAATATTTAGCAAACCAAATCTTTCCATTAATCTCCCTTTCTCTATATCCAGTACATTTATTTTTCAAGAATCTTGGATGCTTGCTTGTCCATCTCTAATATATTTTGTGATGAGGTCTCACAACTATCCATCATGCTATCCAAGGTAGCCCTATCCTTAGCTATTATATCCTCATTGTTCTGAATGTGTTTGATGGGGTTAATGCAATAGCTATATAGCTTCCTTCCATGTGCGAAACAACTTTTGGCCTTAGATGTAGTTGATCTCACAATGCCCAAGTCCCATGAAATAGACTGTCATACTTCAACTTTTTCTCTAGGTATCTTTGTTAGGAATAATAGTCCACAATACAACTAAGGGGGGGGGGGGGGGGGTTAATCAGTTGTATGACAGATTATTAAACTTAAAACTTTAAATAGCAGTAGTATCAAATCTAATGAACATAATGAATTCCAACACAATAACACAATATTTTGTTGTCGAGGAAACCCTATTAAAGGTAAAACCCCAATGAGAATTAACACTCACTAATGATGTACTAAGAGTATAGTATCCTTGTTAGAAGATCTAGCCCTATTAGGAGCTGATTCAAACATTACAGTAAACAGTCCTTGTTACAGGATAGACCCTGTTAGGATTCAACAAAAGAAGAGTGGGCTCACTACCTAGGCTCACTACCCAAAGAAGGTTATGTCCACCTTCAAAAATTACTATTCACAACACAAGTGTAAATGAAGAAATACATAATCTTTTGAACTGTCCGCTAGCAACTATCTTTTCTTGATCAGCTCCAATGAAGTACATAATTATCCTCTACTCTACATTCAACAGACATAAGCTCATAGCTTCCTCAAATCTCCTTTTACATCTCATAAATTCTCTCCATATCTTTCCAAAAGAAAAGACCTTACATATATACCCTATTACATTCTATATGATCGGGTCAGCTAATTAGGCTTTCCTAATATACAAACAATTACATAAATCCTTTCTAAGATACACACGGTATCTAAAACAAGTATACAAAAATTACATTACAATAATTAAGGACCAACATCCTTAATTCAAGTTCACCATCCATAATACATGCTACATCTCTGAAGTTGGCTTCCAAATAGGTCTTCTCCAGAATACATGCCACAAGTGACATCATCTTACTTTAAGTACCTTGCATAGACCATCGAACAGTCTTCAGTACCCTTTCTGTCATCACTTAAGATCACATACACTAAATCTTTATCACCCATAAGATATTCCCAAAGAAACATCACATGCCAACAGATTACACATATTAAATGTATCAATAATCTCCCCATTGCATTAGCAATATCCAATAATCTTTTCTCTGCCTTCTCTTTTGCGATCTTCACTAGTGACTCATAGTGAATGTCAAAGTTTTCAAGTGCCAAATTTAGGTTCTCTGCATCATATTTTCCTTGAAAAATAAGATTATAGGAAGTATATTGTTTACTGTATTAATTGCCCTAGCAATTACCTTAACCTTTCTATCCCCTTTTTTCAGATCTTTCTTTTGCCTTAGTGAATTCCATGAAGGATAATTTCATCAATTCATCCTCATCCATGTTCTCTACATTTGTGCTCTCAGGCTTGTCCATACTTTCCAATAGTAAAGTGGTGGAAGTATCAGGTTCTTTCTTGACTTCAACTCTTATCTCTTCTTCTTTACCTATGTTTATTTCTTCTCTCTATTTGGTTTCTTCTTTCTTCTCTTCCTCTTTCCATCCTTCCTCTTCCCCAGTCATTGCACTATCCATGTTTCCTTGAAATGGATAACTCTCATCAAGTTTAGTGTCAAGAGTTACATGCATACAAGAAATAAAGAAATCTGGTTTCTTATCTAAACTTTCTTCGCTCCTTTCCACATTATCCTCAGCTGACTTCGAGCTTTGTCCAACTCTTATAGGTGTGGGCTTGGTAGTCTTAGGAGGTGAATTTTTCTCAGGCATGTCACTCATTAGTATTTGAAATTATTTCTAAGTATCCTCAATGAATTTGTCATATTTTCTAGCCATTATCTTCACAAGTCTAGTTTTAGTTATTAATAAGGGTTTAAGTTCCTTAATTATATTTTCTCTCTCCTATATAGAAACTACAGGAAACATTTCCTTAATAGCTTTATTCATTATTGCTTCATCCTCTATTTGTACAAGTTGTTTTCTAATTTCTAATTTTCCATACAAGTCCTTAGGTATACTTCCATCAATTTCTAGTAGATTCTTCTTGTATACAAGTAGGTGTTCATTCACCATGTCTTCTATCAGTGATTGGTTGTCAGAGTCATACCTCTCATAATACCTATTTAATATATTTAAGTTACCATCTCTTATTATCCTTTTGTACAATATTTTTGTGTCTGGTTTCTAGAGGTTCTCTACTTTCTTTTGTTCTACTTTCTCTTCTTTCTTCTCAGCTTCCTTATCTTCTTTCTTCTGATCATATTTCTTCTTGGTTTCAACTTCAACCTTTTTTCTCTTAGGGCTATTAGGTTTGACTGTTCTAGTGGATCTTCTAGGTGTGCTCACATGTACATCTTCTTGTGCTATCTTCTCTAGAGTGATAGATCGATCAATGATATTGGAAGTAGGATTTACTATGTTTTCTGCTTCTAAAGGTGGAGGGGCTTCAATTATCATGCTTGTTAATCTAGAGGTTCCTTCAACTATCTTGGTCCTTACTTCTTTTAGTTCTTCCTTTGTTATCCCTACCTTCACTTCCATATCACCAACCATTTTCTCTATCTTTCTTTCTCTTATCCCTCTATCATGATCTTCTCTGACTTTTGCTAATTTTTCTTCATATGTTCCCCATCTCTCCTCAGATGTGTCAATTTCAAATTCTAAGACATATTCTATTTGCATCACAAGAACTTCAAAACTAACTTAATAGCTTATGGGGTAACACCATTTCTTTCTAGGTTCAATTTCTTAAAAGCATACACAATCAGTTTCAACCATGAAACAGATTGTATCCTTGTACTTCTCAACCAATTCTTTAGGGATTCTATATCTTTCTTTCATTTGTCTTTGTAGAATTTTGATCATGGCAAATAGTTCACCATCTACCCATGTATTGTTGTCTTCGGCAGCTCTCTGATATCTGAATACCAGTGGGTATGTTGTCCTTCCATGATCTAGGGTGCATTCTAGGAAACTTGTGCTCAATATGTATTTACATGTGAATTAAAAGTGAGCCCAATCTAAAAGCCTTAGATTTATCCTTCTTGATTATCTTCACATTTGGCAAAAACTGCTATGCTAGAATCTCGCATAGGTTATATTTGGTGTTTTATTTCACCATCCTATAGGCCATCATTATGACTCCTACTGAGACTGAATTAGGTCTAATGTTGTAGTAGAGTTTGTATCCAAGTAACATAGCAACTAGTCTCAAATCTTGTTGGAATATGTCATTAACTGTCATAGCTCGCTTGTCCCATTTTGAATGAGTTAGGGTTTCAAATTGTTTCTTGATGTTCTTTTCTACTACAAGAATAGTTCTAATATTATCTAATCCAATAATGTCATGAATTAGTTCACTACAAATATTTACAGGTTTCTCTCCCATCCAAATAAACTGGTCATGAATTCTGCTAAGTATTATCTTGAACCATTCTATTTCACTGAATTCATTCATGTGGGTTAACTTCATTATGGATAGGTCATCTAAGTGTTTAAATTCATCCTTCATTTTACCATATGATTCAATCATCTCATCAATTTCCCTAAATATCTCTCCATCTCCTATTGTCTCATACTTGCAATGGATGTATGCCCTAATATCTTCTACGTGTAGGATGTTGTATGGTGTTTAAAAAAAAATCCTTTAGGGTCATCCTCACAAGACTTAAAGGGGTGTCTCATAAACTTATAGCTAGGTCTATCCATAAAATCATAAATCACAGGTGTATCCATAGCTTTCTATTTGATTAAATGATATAAATACATTAAACACACTAAATTTGGAACTTTCGCTTTGATTGATCACACAATGTAGCTCTTTGGTGGTTTGATATGCTTCTTAACTCTACTCTCCTTGGTCATTTCTCATCAAATGGTGAAGAAGTGTGTTTCTTGGAGGTCTTTTATTCATTTCCAGGTGAATAAATACACTTAACATAATTAGCTCAATTTTGCATACTGTCCAGTCAATCATCAATCTCATGCTCATAGGATATGAATCTTCAAAAGCTATGATGACAGATACAAACTCCAAAGTGCCTGTATACACCATAACTAAGCTTGCATGAGCTCATTCCTCAAAATCAGGGGCTGGATATAATCTTTTGTCTTCATCCAATTCTCCCCAAGGCCATGCTCATCCTTCTAGGTTGATGTAGTAATGTTAACATTAGGAGAAGGCACAGTAGCATCTATTGTCTCTCCCTGAACCAATGCCTTATTGAAGTCTTTGACCTTCCATTTATTACCATCATCTTCATCTACTGGATTCTTGAAATGATTCTTGAATTCATCCATCTACTCACCAAGACTTTTACAACTGTCACCAATATTCTTCTTTATAATCATAGGAGGTTCTCCTCTTATGTTGTTCATTCCATTATACCTATAAAACTTAGCTATATGTCCTAAGTTGTTGCATTTGTAACATGTAGGTATTCTTTTGCCCTGATTAGCCCGTAGTTTACAAAACCTTGTAGTATACACAAGATTATTGCATTTGTAGCATGTGATCTTTATTGTTGATTCTTCTCTGATGTAATCTTTCCTTTTTCTTGACTAATCAGGTTTCCTACATTCCACTTTCTTGTGTCCATATGCATAACAATTATAGCAATAAATAGTAAAGGGTCTAGAAGGGCATTTACCTCTACAATCTCTTTTCACGTGTCTGCATTTGTTGCATCCATAGAATCTACCTCTGAAGGGTCTGATATGATCTCTAGGTTCTTCAAAAGTAGGTCTTTCTTCAATCTTCACTTTATGTGGTTGTTCATGAGATTTAGAACATTCTCCTTCATTGTATCCAATTCCAGTCATATCTCCTTTAGGTTTCTATCTCTCTCTCTCTTTGTTCATCAATCTTATTACTACTCATATGTAATTTCTCAATGTGTAACTTTTCTTGAGTGAGTTCACCTTTAATGATCTAATTGTATTTCTATAATTTCAGGCATTTATCCTTGTAGTGATCAAGTTCAATCTACATTTATCCTATCTGCATGTTCAATTATTTTAGAGTCTCTTCAACTTTGTATCTTGTATCCTTTTCCTGTTGGATCTCTTTAATCATCAAAAGATTCATTTGTTCTTTGTCTTGCTCAAGCTTCTTTAACTACTCTGATGTGTCATTGTCTAAATCCTCCTTGATATCTTCCATAAGGTCTTGTCTTTGATTTCTCGAAAGTTCAAGTTGTTCCTTTAATTTCTTGATAAAACCTTCTTCTCTTCTTAATTTGAATTTAAATTCACCATTCTCAGATTTTTCTTTGTCCAGGTCATCAAGTGCTTCTTCAAAGTTCTCTTGCAAACTTTTTGAATCCATCTTGATCTCCCTTAAGCTATTAGATTTTCTCTCCAAGGGTCAAACTCTTTGATACCAATTGTTAGGATTGAGTAATACTGAGTGGGGGGGGGGGGGGTTGAATCAGTATTACAACACTTTATTTTAAACTTAAACCAATTCAAAATAAACCATATGATTACAGAAATGAAAAGAGGATAAGAAAATAACACACAACTCATAACACCATTATTTGTTTTTGAGGAAACCTTGGCCAAGGGAAAAACCCGGTGGGGATGGTACCTGTTAGGCCACTTTCTTGTCATTGCAAGAAATCCAATGAAAATGGCCTATTTCCTTGCAAAGCCCTAAAAATTGCCTTGCCCTATTGCTACTTGTTTTGGCTATCGATAAAAATGTATAGTGTTTCATAGCCTGCACCCTTAACTAGGGGTATTTTATGATGTAATCAGGCTCCAGTCAAAAGTGCATGTGCTCAATTGAGAAAATTAGTGAGAAATTGCATTTTTAAGGTCTTCAGAATTAGGGTTTTTATCCATTTTCAAAGGGTTTTTAAAAAAATTCCTAAGTCCAAAAAACCCTACCCTCTTTCTATTTGAGCGTTACTTTTTTAGATCACTTAAAGTCCTAAAAATGCAAGTGTTAAATTTATGTCATTAGGTGGGGCCACATCCATTAACATCTTTTTACCTAGGTCGATACCTTTATTTCCTAAGGTCTTGATGGCTTTAATTTTTCCTAAGTCCTAAGCTATTGACTTTACTAATGTTTCATTATTGATTAAAAGGCTTAATCACCTTTTAATCTAATAGTTGTTGCATGTCCGCAAGGCTTAATCTTTCCATTTGCGATGCTATGACAAATGTTGATCTTATCGACAGCTCAATGCTCATGTCAGGTGGGACCTTTGCCTCCGCTTTATATCCTGGTCATTGATCAATCTTCATCATGTGGTTGCCACATCTTCGCATTGCTTCCCTGATGTTGGATTGTCCTCTTCATGATGTTGCAACCTATCGCCACCTATCCTAAATTGTTAGAGGGGCCCAACTTTCAGTCTTCCTTTAATCTGATAGTTTTCGTATGACCACAAGGCAAGCTTTTCCCCTTTGCAATCATGTGACAACCGTCTAATCTTCCAGCATGTAATGACAGATGAAGTGGTGGGTTCGATTCTAGGTGTGATGATATGCTTGTTTTAGATTGGCCAAAAGTGATGGTGATATGTCTAGTTGTCAGTGGGGACGGGATGCTGCAAGTTTCAGTCACCGTAGATCTTCCTTGATCTAATGGTTGTCCTATTTCTGCAAAGGAGAGATGCATGGGGTTTTATTGATTGTGATGTTATGAAAACCATTGATCCTTTCCTTTAGTGAAGATCGACAGTTGTGTTTTAAAGGACCGATGAGGGCTTAGTTGACTGTTATGTGATTAAATAAGAACCGCCTGATATGTCAGGAAAGAGATAGATCAACGACCATGTTTTAAACCTTATCTAACTGATTGTTGCCACCAGAGATTTGAATTGTTTAAGGGTTTTTAGAGAGAAAAGGATTGGTTATTCAATGTGATGTATGTACTTCATGGTGTGCTTGATGAAATACAACTGATTGAGAACCTGATTGAAAAACTACAAGTTATTAGAGATCACCGAGCACTGAATTGTTATGCAGGATAATTGAATCAGTCATTATGTTGTCATTGATGTCAACTAGTCTTGACAGTACTTATCATGGTAGTTGAAAATATCTAAACATTTGTAAAGGAGGAGAAAAGATGAAGAACCGAGATATCTACATGGAGGAAGATGGATATGATAGATGAGTATAAGGAATACTCTTGGTAACTTATTGATGAGTCTATGACTTCATATTGTTGACTTGATTATGTTGCATTAATCTATTATGAAGATAGAAGAAAAATGTTACAAAGCAGTGTGGTCAGTTAATGAAGCATTCTAGTATACATCGAGCTAGTGTAGTGTATACCGAGCGACAGTATCAACTGAGCTTGTGTTCACTGACACATTTCTTTGTTAACCGAGTATGAACAAAATAACTAAATGATTAGTTTAGCTGACACAATTTATGAGCTATAAAGTGTATGAGATAAAGTTTGTTGTGAGATCTATGGCTAACAAAATTTGGAGAAGATCTAAAGGATAGAATTGAAAAGTGTTACTGACAAATCAGTCGAGGAAGGTTTAAATTGGAAAAATTAATGAAGGAGATTAAGTGGTAAAATCTGATGGATGAAAATGAAATGGTTTACTTGTCTATTTAAGAGACTAGGTTTCATAGAGAAAATTATGCTGGAAGAAGGAGACTATAGAGATATCATGTGAAAAATCTTCATGCATGCCTAATCATACTGGTTGAAGAAGAAACAAACTGCAGAACAATACCAAGGGTCAAAGATTTTTACCGAGGGATAGTAAGTTATTAAATGTTGATGAAATGAATAAGAAATATTGATTAGAGGATTTATATGGACTTAAGATAGATCTAAATATCTGCAAATCAAGTTGTATTGTAATCATATCACCTATTATTTTAGTTTAACCATTGTAACAGATAAAATCTCTTAACCGAGTGGACTTGAAAGTCTTATATGTCATTCATAGAATGTACATTGTTATCCTATCAACCCCATAGTGAATGCTGGTTGGATGATAACTATTAGTGTTAAATCCTCTAACAAGGTCACACCTTATAGTGTGTTTTGTAACCTTTAACAGGGTTGGCTCTTCACTGAGCTCACTTTAGAAGAGTGAATTTTTTTGGGGTTACCGGTCCCAGGTGGTTTTTCCCTTTGTAGGGTTTCCACGTTAAATATTTTGTGTTATGTGTTTTTGTGGTGATTTTTTGGATATCATACTTTATATGTTGCATATTTGATTTGGTTGGTAATCACTATGAGAAATTAACTGGTAATCGGTAATTACACAGACAATTAGTATTTTATGTTTACCGAGTTGCAGATTTAGCTGAATTTGTTTGAAGTGATACATTTTGTATTTGGGACTGTGGATAACTAATTCACACCCCCTCTCAATTATTCTCACAATTGGTATCAGAGCATATTGGTTTCTTGGAACAAAGTTATAAGGATTTCAGCAAAAAGATCACAAAATGTATAAGAGGGAAGTGCCAAAGCTGAATAAGGAAAACTTTACAATATGACAAAGCTGAATGAGACTTCATATATCTGGGATTGGGAATTATTCCCTCAGCCTATTAAATAATGGCTACTTAGCACCACCTACAGGACCTTTGACTCTTGATCAATTGAGAGATAGACATGAGCATAATGTCACTATGATGGAGATTGTTGCTGCTCTATCAGATGCCAAGTTTGAAGATGTCAAGGACTATATTACTTCAAAGGAAATGTGGGATAAACTTACTCAATTTTATAGTGGTGATGCAAATGTCAAAAGAGCCAGAGCTGAAAGTTTAAGAGGAAGATTTGATGATATGAAAAAGAAAGAAGGAGAAAACATAGTGCAGTACACAAACCAAATAAAGGAGGTAGTTAATGCTATCAGAGGATCTGGTGGTGTCATTACTGAAGAAATAGTGGTAAGTAAAATTATAAGAACCTTATTGCCTATTTATGTAATCAAAATATATGCAGTACATGAAATGAGGTCTGCACTTGGTAGTACTCTCACTCTTGATAGTCTGATCAGTAAGCTAACAACTTTTGAACTAGACAACTTTGATAATAGTGTTGTACCGTCTGTTGAGTTTGCTTTCATGACTTCTCTGAAGATCGGTAAGTCTAGTAGTAGAATTAATAATGATGATAATGATAGTAATATTGATGATGAGCTTGATGATATTGAAGCTCTTATGGCTAGGAGATTACCTAAAGGTAAAGGTAGATATAGGGGTAAATTACCTTTAGCATGTTTTAACTGCAAACAAGTTGGTCATATTGCTGCTAGATGCCCAAATAGGAAAGAAGATGATAGAAATAAGGATCAATCTGGTGAAGGAAGCTATGGGAGGAGAAACATCAGAAGTTACCGACACTATAATAGAGATAACTGAGACAACAATGATAAAGGAAAAAGGGTATGTTACATTTCTAAAGAGAATGACATCGAGACCAACACAGATGATGATGTGGAAGTAGTTTTTTTGTTGTGATGAAGGATGATTCTGAGGAAGAAGAAATTTATGTAGAGACAACACTCATTCCTAAGGTTAAGATATTTGATGATGGAGGAAAAATTGTTGGAATAGGAGTACAAACAAAAGGTAACTTGTTTTATCTTGATAATGATAAGTCTTCCTATTTAATAATGCAAAATGAGGATGCATGGCTATGGCATAAAAGGTTATATCATGAAAACTTTGATAACATGATTAAAATCAGTAGAAAGAAAAAGGTTAGAGGTCTGCCTAGCCTAGTAAAGCCTGATCATGCTATGTGTCATGAATGTCAAAAGGGTAAAGTGAAAAAATCTAGTTTTAAGAGTAAAGATTATTCAACAAAGAGAATTTTGGAGCTAGTTCACACCGACCTATGTGGTCCCATGAGAACATAGAGCTATTATGGAGATAGATATTTCATTCTGTTTGTTGATGATTACACTAGATTAATGATTATGATGTTTTGAAAGGAGAAATCAGAGGAATTTAAGATGTTTAAATGGTATAAAGCAACGGTAGAGAAAGAAACCAAGAAGGAACTGACATGCTTGAGATCTAACAGAGGTGGTGAACTTATTTTAGATGAATTTACTTACTATTGTAATGAGCATGGTATAAAAATATATGTTTCTACACCGAGAACATTTTAGTAGAATGATGGAATATTTATCACACAATCAAAGTATATAAAGGAAGTGCTAAGAACATTTGGCATAGTAGATGCTAAACTAGTTGATACACTGATGGTCATAGGTTGTAAACTGACTAAAGATGATGAAACTATAGAGTGAACTAGACATTGTACTGATCTATGATTGGTAAGTTGATGTATGTAGTGCATAGTAGACCAGATATTGCACATGCTATGGGAATTGTTGCTAGATTTTCTACAAATCTGAAGGAGTCACACATGGTTGCAACTAAAAGAATCTTAAGATACCTGAAGAAAATAAAGGACTATGGATTATGGTATCCAAAGGAAGGTAAGTTTGAACTAAGAGTTTACATAGACACAGATTGGGCTAGAAATATAGATGACAAGAAAAGTACCCCCAGAGGAGCATTTTTCTTTGGTGAAAGACTTGTTACTTGGACAAGTAAGAAACAACCTTGTATTTCTCATTCTACTACTGAAGTAGAGTATGTTTCCACTACAAAAAATTGTTCAAACATTGCCTACATCAAGTAAGTATTGGAAGGGATGAACGAGGTAATCACTGAGCTAGTGATTATTTACTGTGATAACACAAGTGCAATAAACATTTCTAAGAATCCTGTAATGCACTCAAAGATAAAGAAAATATTTATTAAGTATCACTACTTAAGAGAACAAGTACAGGAGAAGCAAGTTAAACTGGAATATGTTACATCAAAAGAGAAACTTGATGACATATTTACCAAGCCTCTATCGAAGGAAACTTTTGAATACTTGAGGACTAGACTTGGGGTCCATCCCCTGTCTACCAGTCACTAATGTGATTTGGAGGTTGCATCAGCCTAATCTTATTAGAAGATCATTCATGTTGATGCAACATAGCTCACACTTTGGATTCTGTCTAAGGTTGTGAATATTTGAGGAGTCAGAACAAGAGATTTTTATATCAGTATATTAAGATACAGAGATACATTGTATGCACCAGACAACAGAGAGTCACATGGCTAATACAAAGATGTCTATTTATGTGTTTCTTTGGTATTGTTGTCAAAGGGAGAGATAAAAAATATGATAACTAAAGAGATCACTAGAACATATATCTAAGGGAGAGACAATCTGAGAAGATAAAGGGAGAGATAAATAGAATTAAGATGAGAACTGGAAAGATCATATCTGCATAAGAGAGTCTGCATTTGTAATGCTATCATGTAATGTAGTAATTAAACATATTAAGTTAGGGAGAGCTTATCGAGCTACAAAATTTTCTTACAGAGTTGTAGAATACATGTTTGGTATGTGTATGGTATATTTCATATTTCTTAAGTTTCCATCAATTCCAAAGAGGGAGATTGATAAACTACAACTGATTGAGAACCCAATTGAAGAACTACAAGTGATTAGAGATCATCGAGCACTGAATTATTAGGTAGGATAATTGAATCAGTCATTATGTTGTCATTGATGTCAACTAGTCTTGACAGTACTTATCATGGTAGTTGAAAATATCTAAACATCTGTAAAGGAGGAGGAAAGATGAAGAACCGAGATATCTACATGGAGGAAGATGGATATGATAGATGAGGATAAGGAATACTCTTGGTAACTTATTGATGAGTCTATGACTTCATATTGTTGACTTGATTATGTTGCATTAATCTATTATGAAGATAGAAGAAAAATGTTACAAAGAAGTGTGGTCAGTTAATAAAGCATTCCAGTATACAACGAGCTAGTGTAGTGTATACCGAGCGATAGTATCAATCAAGCTTGTGTTCACCAATGCATTTCTTTGTTAACTGAGTATGAACAAAAGAACTAAATGATAAGTTTAGCTGACAAAATTGATGAGTTGTAAAGTGTATGATTACGGGCTGAAAAGATAAAGTTTTTTGTGAGATCTATAGCTAACAAAATTTGGAGAAGATCTAAAGGATAGAATTGAAATGTGTTACTGAAACATCAGCTGAGGAAGGTTTAAGTGGAAAAATCTTATGCATGAAAAGGAAATGGTTTACTTGTCTATTTAAGAGACTAGGGTTTCATAGAGAAACTTATGCCGAAAGAAGGAGACTGCAGAGATATCATGTGAACAAGATTCATGCATGCCTGATCATACTGGTTGAAGAAGAACCAAATTGTAGAATAGTACCAAGCATCAGAGAGTTTTACCGAGGGGCAGTAAGCTATTAAATGTTGATGAACTGAATAAGAAATATTGATCAGAGGATTTGTATGGACTTAAGATAGATCTGAATATCTACAAATCAAGTTGTATTGTAATTAGATCACCTACTATTTCAGTTTAACCATTGTAATAGATAAAATATATTAACTGAGTGGAATTGAAAGTCTTATATGTCATTCATAGAATGTACATTGTTATCCTGTCAACCCCATAGTGAATGCTGGTTGGATGATAACTATTAGTGTTGAATCCTCTAACAAGGTCACACCTTACAGTGTGTTTTGTAACCTTTAATAGGGTTGGCTCTTCACTGAGCTCACTTCAGAAGAGTGAAATTTTTTTGGGTTACCGGTCCCAGGTGGTTTTTCCCTTTGTAGGGTTTGCACATTAAATCTTTTGTGTTATGTGTTTTTGTGGTGATTGTTTGGATATCATACTTTACATGTTGCATATTTGATTTGGTCGGTAATCACTATGAGAAATTAACTAGTAATTGGTAATTACATAGAGAGTTAGTATTTTATGTTTATCGAGCTATAGATTTAGCTGAATTTGTTTGAAGTGATACATTTTTTATTTGAGACTATGGATAATTGATTCACCCCCCCTCTCAGTTATTCTAATAGTGCTCACACAAGTACAACTAGGACCTTGCTTGTCCTCTCCAGAGGATCCTATTATCTTTTAGGATCTTACTAGTCTTAGGTGACCAACCTAAAACTCTACCAAACTCTATTCTAAGAGTCAATCTCCTTGTGCTTAACCTTGAAGGACATTCACCTTTTAGTTTTGTCTCAATGCTTTCAATCACTTAGAATACTCTAGGTGCCCTTCTCACAAAAACTACCAAAGTGGTTGTAGGGGTACCAAATACCTTCAAAAAATCCATTATGTTTCCATTTGAATCCATTTTGATGGATCTCAAAGCCATTTTCAATTGGGTTCAAGAACTAGTCTTATAGAGGCCTAATTAGGCCTAGTTTCATTGTAGCCCTTGACAGGGTCTTTTTCCAATTTCTTTACAAATATTCTAAAATGAGTTGAAAAAAAATTCACATTTGAGTACCCTTTTGGGAATTTTAAAAGATTCAAGATGATTTAGGGTTTTATGGCCTCCGTACACAGGCTTCCTACAAAGTAGGGTTAATAGGGTTAATAGGCCTAGTTTCTAGGACTTTACTGATTTCTTGTTTGAAACTGACCCAAATGGATTGATCAATCCTCAATCTCACTAACATGAAATGAAAAATTCATATGCTAACTGGTTTCATACTTTTTCCATACAGTCTTCCTTTCCCCTGCATGCAAACACTCTTTTCTCCACTGTCACACCTCTAACCAGGATCATCAGTCTCACCTAGGGCATGACTTTAAAATTAGTATCTTGTCTCCTCAATCCTTCTAACTCCATATTTACACTATAAAATGGCTCCCTATCCATTCCCATTCAAAACCCTTGGTTTCCCTTGGTTAGAATTCATGGGGGAGCCATAAAACTAAAACCTACCTAGAACTAACCAGTGAACTACTGATCCACTAAAAGATTTTAAAAAGACTATTGAATCATCTCTAAACTATCTGATGCCTAAATGAAAAAGACTTAAAACTATCTCTAGTTTAAGCTGAGTGATGTTAGTGTCGACCGAGCTAGTATATGCTGAGTAAATTCAGTGTTGACCAAACATCAGGTAATTGCTGAGGAAGACAATATTAGCTGAGGAAACCATTTTAGTGGTGACCGAGCTTTCCAGTGAAGACCGAGGAGTTGAACATAGTATTGACCAAGCGTCAGTAATTTACATTTGAGAAAGAATTCAGATTCCTAGTCGACATAGTTGAATTCTTGGATTATGTAAAATGTGTTGACTTTATTGATTGATTGTATGTAAGCATTTAATGCACTGAAAAACATTTTATTGTAAATCTATTAAGAGATTTGAGATGATTCTAGAAGGATGGATGAAGAAAATAAAGTTGGTAAGATTCGATGAATCTGACCTAACCCTAAGATCTACAGAAGAGATTAACTGACAAAAGATTGTATTGACCTAATTGAGGAAGTATTAAGAAAACCTAAGTGTGAGGTTGAGACAATGTGAAAGATGCTAGAGTTGTTGTTATTGACTGTATAAGTAGAAAAGGATGAAGGAGGAGTTGTGATTACTTAAGAGATTTTTGAGCAGATCAGTAATGGAGATGGAAATGGATCACAGTCAGTAAGTCAACATATGTGTATGAAATTATGATGAAGGGTACTCCCCTTAATACCACAAACACATAACAGAAATAGTGAAACAACAACAATATGCAAGAACATAAAATTGGCTTCTTATTATCTCCACAAATGTGGACTTACAAACTTCTAGAATTATAATATGCAAAGCCACATGGGCATTCCCTTACAATATTCTGTAGGACAAAGCCTCGAATCAATACCCAGATCTACAACCTAGAACTACCCTAGACAACACTATGGGCCTTCTTTATATAGGCATTTTCCACCGCCTGAGAAGGTTCCAAAAATTTAGCCCTTAGGGCCGACCAAACATAGAATTATTTTATTTTTAAATTTATTACATTAGAGTCAGCTCAAAATAATTTTTGAAACCAGAACAAAAATTTTGAAGGAAAATTATTTTCTGCCATTTCAGGTGACCCAACTTTCGGAGACCATAAGTCATCACCAGTTGACCCGATTGACTATTATAACCCCATTTCGGAAAGGCCACAAAGTGCTCTACAAGCTAGAGTATTGCAAGCACCCATCACCCAAATTTTCAACCTCATCTGGAGCCTCTAAAGCCTTCAAAACTAAGTTCAAAGTTTTTGTACCCTGCTGCCAATACTAAAAATCTTTAATATCTTCAAAACTAGACCTGATCTAGCCACAAAACTTTACTGGCAGGCTGATATGACTGAGATGAACCTCCACATGTAAAATCAGAACATTCTGAGATTTATGACCAACTTACTAAAACCAAAAAGTTTCCATAAATAGAATCTCTGCACAAGATAGCCCTTATTGAATACAAAAACATAAATATTTTTGGGTGATGCTAGATTGCTCTTACACCCAGGATGCTCCTGCATCAGACACCCGGGGTAATTTGAGAAGTGACCTCGTCATGTCTCAGGTGTGTAGAGGAAAACCAAGATAGTTAACCTCCTTCTTTGTCAGCCATGATGAATCTTCAATAGGTCATCCCTTCCACTTGACTAGATATTCTTCATATGTCCTATTCCTTGTGCTTCTGCCAACACGACTATCTAGTATATCCTCAATCTCATTGGTATCTAAACTAGTTGCTGGAATACTCCACTGTGCTATTATGATCTCATCTTCAACACCTCCCTCATGATACTCTGTTAGATCTAAAATGTTAAACACTGGTGAAATATTCAGCTCAGTAGGAAATTCTACTTCATATGCATTTCCTGAATCATGCTTCTTCAGTATTTTACATGGCCCAAACTTCTTCATTTTCAATTTTTTATATGTACCAATTGGAAATTGCTCCTTCCACAAATGAACCATGACTTCATCTCCAACCTAAAATTCCTTATGCCTCCTTTTCACATTTGCCTTAGCCTTATACTACGCATTCATCTTGGTAATATGCTTCCTCACCTCCTCATGGATGTTCTTCAAATATTCTGCAAAATCTTCAGCTTCAGCACTACTTATTTCTCCTTGATCTATCCTTCTCAACTCAGATGTATTTCTAGGACTACTCTCATATACAATCTGGAATGGTGATTTACTAGTGCTCCTATTGACATAATTATTATATGAAAATTCTACCTGTGGTAAAATCAAATCCCATCCTGTTGGCTTATCTCCAACCAAACATCTCAGCAAATTTGTCAAACTCCTATTCACCACCTCTGTCTATCCATTAGTCTGTGGATGATGTGATGAACTAAACTTCAAATCTATCTTCAACTTCTTCCACAATGTGCGCTAGAAATATCTAATAAACTTAGTGTCCCTATCTGAAACTATACTCTTTGGCAAACCATGTAGTCTCACCACTTCTCTGAAAAATAATTCTGCTAGATGAACATCATCATTAGTCTTCTTGCAGGAAAAAAAATGTGTCATATTTGAAAATCTATCAACTACTACAAAAATTGAATCATGTCCCCACTATGTCCTTGGTAAACCAAGAAACAAAGTCCATACTGATATCCTCCCAAGGCTTCTCTGGTACAGGTAATGGCTAATACAACCCTGTATTATGATTCACTCCTTTCACCATCTGACATACTCTACAACTCTGTACAAACTTCTTGACATCTTGTTGCAATTGTGGCCAATAATAATTCTCACTAACCAAAGCAAGGGTTTTATCATGACCAAAATGTCCAGCCAATCCTTTGCTATGCTTCTCTTTGATGATATTCTCCCTCATAGAACTTCATGGAATGCACAGCTGACTCCCTCTGAATAGCATGTCATCCTGAATGATAAAATCCAGCCACTTCATTTTGTCTAGAGTAACAGGTTCTTTACAAGCTTTCCAAGCTTCACCAAAATTAAGATCCTCTGAATACAAATTCTTGAGTTCCCTAAACCCAACCACCTCAATCTGCATCTCTATGAGCAATAGTTGCCTTCTGCTAAGTGCATCTGTAACCCTATTAGACTTTTCACTTCTGTGTTTCAAAACAAATGTATAACTCTGCAAAAACTCAACCCATTTCAAATGCCTTTGATTCAACTTTCCTTGACTATTCAAATATTGCAAAGCTTGATGATCAGTATACAAAACAAACTCTTTAGGAAGAAGATAGTGTCTCCACTTCTTCAATGCCTAAACTATAGCATAAAATTCCTGATCATAAACATAATACTTTCTCTTGACATCATTTAACTTCTCACTGAAATAAGCAATAGGTTTAACTTCTTGGCTCATAACAGCTCTTATTGTAGTACCACTAGCATCATAGTCTACTTGAAACACCTCATTAAAATCTAGAAGTGTTAAAATAGGTTGTTCTGTTACTTTCTATTTCAACAGTTTAAAACTCTTATCTACCCCATTAGTCCACTTGAACTCTTTTCTATCCCCTCTCATTGTTTCAGTCAAGGGTCCACAAATACTGCTAAAATTTTTGATAAAATTTTTGTAAAAGCTAGCCAAACCATGAAAAGATCTTACCTTAGTAGCACTCCTTGGAGTAGGCCATTCAAGGATGTAAGGAAACTCAGGTGCGGAAACAGCTTCCTACGCTAATCTCTATAAGAGAGTATTGTGCAAATTCTTATAAATCCTTACAATTTCAAATTCATTAACTACTTTAACAAAGATATTGCAACCACATACCATGCATATAGAAAAAATAGAGAATTACACAATGATATACCCTGGGGAAACCTTTCGGTAAAAACCCCAGCATTCCAAAACCTGCACAATGTATTGATCAAAACTATTACAGCTTACAATACACTTGAAATGCAAGTTCTTTCAGAAGATTTTGAAACCCTTGAAGACAAATCATGATAGCATAAAACATTCCAACAATACACTCGCATCACATCTCTTTGCAACCTTAAAAAATCTTATATCATGCGCTTCACTTTTTAGGGCTACTCCCAAAGATAACCGTATTAGGGTTTTACCATTCTCCGAGAAAATAGGAACCCCAAAATTTTTTTTTGGGCGATGCCCCAAACCCCACGATTGGGGAAGAGTGTATAGTACTCAAATTTATCAGTTGCCACTTGTCTTCACCTATCATTTAATCTTTCTGACATAGCTCTTACGTGTCATAGGAATCCATCATAACCATTTTAGCCATGATCTCCTTACACACAACTCAAGATGCCGACACATCAACATTATTTGCAAGAAATATATTTTACAAAACAAATAAGAAGAATAGGAATTATCCAAGGTTGAGACACCTTATTCCTAACAAAGGATAGCTTTTACTTTTTCTGGGTCCATTTTTAGACCTTCTATTGAAACTACAAATCCCAAATTTACTAACTCTTTCTTCACAAAACTGCACTTCTTCAAATTAATCAACAATTTCTCATCTCTCAGCTTCTCAAACACCATACAAATATGCATCATATGCTCTTCCAATTTCTTACTAAAGATCTGATGAAGGGTGCTCTCCTTAATACCACAAACACTTAATAGAAATAGAGAAACAACAACAATAATATGTAAGAACAAAAAATTGGCTTCTTATTATCTCCACAAATGTGGAATTACAAACTTTCAAAATTACAATATGCAAAGCCACATGTGCATTCCCTTAGAATATTTTGTAGGACAAAGCCTCGAGTCAATACCCAGATCTACTACCCAGAACTGCCCTAGACAACACTACGGGCTTTCTTTATATAGACAATTTCCACCGCCCGAGAAAGTTCTAGAAATTTAGCCCTTAGGGCTGACCAAACTTAGAATTATTTTATTTTACAATTTATTACATCAAAGTCGGCTCAAAATAAGTTTTGAAACCCAAACAGAAATTTTGAAGAAAAATTATTTTTCGCCATTTCAGGTGATCCAACTTTCGAAGACCATAAGTCATCACCTATTGACCCGATTGGCTATTATAACCCCATTCTGGAAATGCCACGAAGTTCTCTACAGGCTTGATTTGGGCAAAGCACCTATCCCCCAAATTTTCAACCTCATCCGGGGCCTCTAAAGCCTTCAAAATTGAGTTTGAAGTTTCTGTACCTTGCTGCCAATACCGAAAATCTTCAATATCTTCAAAACTAGACCTGATCTAGCCATGAAACTTTGCTGGCACGCTGATATGACTGAGATGAACCTCCACATGTAAAATTAGAACATTCCAAGATCGTAAGACCAACTTACTAAAAATAGCAAGTTTCCATAAATAGCAACTCTGCACAAGATAGCCCTTATTGAATACAAAAATAGAAATATTTTTGGGTGATGCAAGATTGCTCTTACACCCAGGATGCTCCTGCATCAGACACCTAGGGTAATTTGAGAAGTGACCCTGTCACGACTCAGGTGTACAGAGGAAAACCAAGATGGTTAACCTCCTCTTTCATTAGCCATGATGAATCTTCAACAGGTCATCCTTTCCATTTGACCAAGTACTCTTCATATGTCCTGTTCCTTGTGCTTCTGCCAACAGGACTGTCCAATATGTCTTCAATCTCCTTGATATCTGAACTGGTTGCTAGAATACTCCACTATGTTGCTGCAACCTCATCTTCAACACCTCCTTCATGATACTCTGTTAAATCTAAAATGTTAAACACTGGTGAAATATTCAGCTCAGTAGGCAATCCTACCTCATATGAATATCCTCAATCATGCTTCTTCAGTATCTTACATGGTCCAAACTTCTTCATTTTTAGCTTGTTATATGTACCAACTGGAAACCGCTCCTTCCGCAAATGAACCATGACTTCATCCCCAACCTGAAATTCCTTATGTGTCCTTTTCTCATCTACCTTAGTCTTATACTACACATTCATCTTGGTAATATAATTTCTCACCTCTTCATGGATGTTCTTCAAATGTTCTGCAAAATCCTCAGCTTCAGCACAACTTATTTCTCTTTTATCTATCTTTCTCAACTCAGATGCATTTCTTGGACTACTTCCATATACAATCTGGAATGATGATTTACCAGTGCTCCTGTTGACAGAATTATTATATGCAAATTCTGCCTATGGTAAAATCAAATCCCATCCTATTGGCTTATCTCCAACCAAATATCTCAGCAAATTTTTCAAACTTCTATTCACCACCTCTGTCTGTCCATCAGTCTGTGGATGATGTGATGAACTGAACTTCAAATTTGTCTTCAACTTCTTCCACAATGTCCGCTAGAAATATCCAACAAACTTAGTATCTCGATCTAAAACTATGGTCTTTGGCAAACCATGTAGTCTCACCACTTCTCTGAAAAATAATTCTGCTACATGAACAGCATCATTAGTCTTCTTGCAGGGAATGAAATGTGTCATCTTGGAAAATCTGTCAACTACTACAAAAATTGAATCATGTCCCCGCTGTGTCCTCGGTAAACCAAGAACAAAGTCCATACTGATATCCGCCCAAGGCTTCTCTGGTATAGGTAATGGCTGATACAACCCTGTATTCTGCTTCACTCCTTTCACCATCTGACATACTCTGCAACTCTGTACAAACTTCTTCACATCTTGCTGCAATTATGGCCAATAATAATTTTCACCAACCAAAGCAAGGGTTTTATCACAACCAAAATGTCCAGCCAATCCTCCACTATGCTTCTCCTTGATGAGATTCTCCCTCATAAAACTTTGTGGAATGCACAACTGACTCCCTCTAAATAGCATATCATCTTAGATGATAAAATCCAGCCATTGCGTCCTATCTAGAGTAATAGGCTCTTTACAAGCTTTCCAAGCTCCACCAAAATCAAGATCATCTGGATACAAATTCTTGAGTTCCTTGAACCCAACCACTTTAATCTGCATCTCTGTCAGCAATAGTTGCCTTCTGCTAAGAGCATCTGTAACCCTATTAGACTTTCCACTTCTGTGTTTCAAAACAAATGTATAACTCTGCAAAAACTCAACCCATTTCAAATACCTCTGATTCAACTTTCCTTGACTATTCAAATATTGTAAAGCTTGATGATCAGTATACAAAACAAACTCCTTAGGAAGCAGATAATGTCTCCACTTCTTTAATGCCTGAACTATAGCATAAAATTTCTGATCATAAATAGAATACTTCCTCTTGGCATCATTTAACTTCTCACTGAAATAAGCAACAGGTTTATCTTCTTGGCTCATAATAGCTCCTATTGCTGTACCACTAGCATCACAATCTACTTGAAACACCTTATTAAAATCTGGAAGTGCTAAAACAGGTTGTTCTGTAACATTTTGTTTCAACAATTGAAAACTCTTTTCTGCCCCATTAGTCCACTTAAACTTTTTCTATCCCCTCTCATTGTTTCAATCAAGGGACCAAAAATATTGTTAAAATTTATGATAAACTTTCTGTAAAAGCTAGCCAAACCATGAAAAGATCTTACCTCAGTAGCACTCCTTGGAGTAGGCCATTCAAGGATAGCCTGTACCTTCTCTGGGTCCATTTTTAGACCTTCTGCTAAAACTAAAAATCCCAAATACACTAACTCTTTCTTCAGAAAACTACACTTCTTCAAATTAATCAACAATTTCTCATCTCTCAACTTCTCAAACACCATATGAATATGCATCATATGTTCCTCTAATGTTTTGCTAAAAATCAAAATATCATCGAGGTAAATAATGAAAAACTTACCCAGAAATTTTTTCAGAACCTCGTTCATGAGCCGCATGAAAGTGCTCGGTGCATTGGTTAGCCCAAAAGGCATGACTAACCACTGATACAGTCCTTCCTTTGTCTTGAAGGAAGTTTTCCATTCATCTCCTTCTCTGATCTGAATCTGGTGATATCCACTCTTTAGATCTATCTTTGAGAAATACACAACTCCACTCAAACAATCTATAATATCATCCATTCGTGGCAATGGAAACTTATACTTGATTGTGATTTTGTTTATTGCTCTAGAATCTGTACACATCCTCCACTCTCTATTATTCTTTGGTGCTAATACCATTGGTACAGCACAAGGAATCAGACTCTCTCAAATGAACCCCTTCTGCAATAACTCATGTACTTGTCTGTTCAACTCTTCACTTTCTGTTGGTGTCATTTTGTGTGCTGCCTTGTTTGGCAAACTGGCTCTTGCAATCAAATCCATCTGATGACTGATCTTCCTTACTGGTAATCCATCAGGTACATTATCAGATACAATATCCTGAAACTCATTCAACAAATCTGAAACTTCTATAGGTACATCCTCTACTTCTTCTTTACCAACTTTTAGAATTAAAGCAAAACACACATGCTCATGCCTCATACCTTCTAGGAATTTTCTTCCATCAACAAATGTTATTCTTGCATTACCACATACCTTTTCTTCAGTCTCCTTCAATGGCTTTAGCGTATGTCGCACTCCATCCTTTATCAGGGAATAGGTATTCACATGACCATCATGTACAGTACATCTGTCAAACTAGCACAGTCTACCCAACAACATATGATATGCATCCATAGAGATGATATCACATAGTACCTCATCTTGGTACCTGCCAATCTTGAACTTTACCAGGCATTGTTCACTGACCATGACCTTGTGGTCATCTTGCACCTAGGCAATCTGATATGGATGTGGGTGTTTTTGTCTCTTGAGCTTCAACTTTGTCACCATCTCTTCTAACACCAAATTGTCAGTGCTTCCACTATCGATAATCACATCACAACATTTACTCTCACACTTGCATCTAGTGTGAAATAGGCTCCTCCTTTGTTCAGGTTCGTTCTCACCACTCAGCAAGACTGTTTTGTTAATTAGCATTTCTCCTCTTTCAGCATCTTTAGAATTTGATGATCTAGCATCTTCATCTACATGTGCAACTTTGGCCTGGCCTTCATTTCTCCTATCTATTTTGCCTTGGCACTAAAGACATTCAAATGCCCTATGACCTTCTTCTCCACAGTGAAAACATGTTCCACAGAAGCCTCCTCTTCCTGAACCTTGTCCTCTTCCTCTTCCTCTCTGATCTCTATTACTCTGATCTTGGAAATGATTAGAATTATTTCCTCTCTGATTCTGGCTGCTACTGGCCTCATCCTTCTTTTTTGGATCTTCATTTCGGCCACCATATGACCATCCACCAGATCTTCCACCACAACCTCTTCCATTCTGTCTGCTCTCAAACTTCTTGTTCATCTTTTCCTCTACTTTTAGGGCAAACTGGTATGCCTCCTCAATACTGTTCATTCAAACCAGATTCAACTCCTCTTGAATGTTTGGCCTTAACCTATTAAGGCATCAGGCAACTTTCTCCTTATCAGCTTCTGCATGGCTTGTTCTGATGAGGAGTCGATAGAACTCCTCTGTATACTCCTGAACAGATCTTCCTGCTTGCTTCAAACATTGCATTTTCTTTAGTAGGTCAAGCTCATAATCAACAGGAATGAACTATCACTTCAATTTATCCACCATCCGATCTCATCTTGTGATTTTATCTTTCCCTTTTCTATTTCACTCCAATTAAATTTCTTGCCACCAAATCTTCGCATGACCTTTCAATCTGGCCTTCGCAAATTTGACCCTATCAGGATCCTCAACATATTCATACTCAAAATATTCCTCACATTCATTGATCCAGTCGATCAATTCCTCTGGGTTAAGATTTTTAGAAAATGTAGGAACCTCAATCTTAGGTCTTTTCCCAATCTTGGAAATCACCCGAAAAAGTCTTTCTTCCTCCTGGTTCACAATTTCAACTTCTCCTTCTTGATATTCTTCTTCGGCTTCATCCTCACTTTCATCTCTGACATTAAGATTCATTCCTCTACAAATCTCTTGTTGCAATGCTCACACTTGTCTCTACAGCTCTCTAACCTCAGGTGTCACAGCACCAGCTCTTCCGCCACGTTCTCTTCGTGAAGGTATTTTCACGATGCGCGCTGAAACCCTAACCACGGTCCTGGTGCAAACTGCCTCATAGTTGGTGATCTATTTACACACTCAAGAACTCCTGCTCTGATACCACTTGATGAAGGGTGCTCCCCTTAATACCATAAACACATAACAGAAATAGAGAAACAACAACAATAATATGCAAGAACAGAAAATTGGCTTCTTATTATCTCCACAAATGTGGAATTACAAACTTTCAGAATTACAATATGCAAAGCCACATAGGCATTCCCTTACAATATTATGTAGGACAAAGCCTCGAATCAATACCTAGATCTACTACCTAGAACTGCCCTAGACAACACTACGGGCCTTATTTATATAGGCAATTTCCACCGCCCGAGAAGGTTCTAAAAATTTAGCTCTTAGGGCCGACCAAACTTAGAATTATTTTATTTTACAATTTTTTACATCAAAGTCGGCTCAAAATGAGTTTTGAAACCCAAACAAAAATTTTGAAGAAAAATTATTTTCCACCATTTCAGGTGACCCAACTTTCGAAGACCATAAGTCATCGCCTGTTGACCCGATTGGCTATTATAACCCCATTCTAGAAATGCTACGAAGCACTCTACAAACTTAACTTGTGCAAAGCACCCATCACCAAAATTTTCAACCTCATCTAGGGCCTCTAAAGCCTTCAAAACTGAGTTTGAAGTTTCTGTACCCTGCTGCCAATACCGAAAATCTTCAATATCTTCAAAACTACACCTGATCTAGCCATGAAACTTTGCTGGTAGGCTGATATGATTGAGATGAACCTCCATGTGCAAAATCAAACATTCTGAGATCATAAGACCAACTTACTAAAAATAGCAAGTTTTCATAAATAGCAACTTTGCACAAGATAGCCCTTATTGAATACAAAAACATAAATATTTTTGGGTGATGCAAGATTGCTCTTACACCTAGGATGCTCCTGCATCAAGATCAAAACATCATCTAGGTACACAATGATAAACTTACCCAAAAATTCTTTCAGAACCTCGTTCATGAGCCGCATTGAAGTGCTCGGTGCTTGGGTTAGCCCAAAAGGAATGACTAACCACTCATACAGTCCTTCCTTTGTCTTGAAAGTAGTCTTCCATTCATCTCCTTCTCTGATCTGAATTTGGTGATATCCACTCTTCAGATCTATCTTTGAGAAATACACAGCTCCACTCAAACAATCCATAATATCATCCATTCATGGCAATGGAAACCTATACTTGATTGTGATATTGTTTATTGCTCTGGAATGTGTACACATCCTCCATTCTACATTCTTCTTTGGTTCTAATACCACTGGTACAATACAGGGACTCAAACTCTCTCAAATCAACCCCTTCTACAATAACTCATGTACTTGTCTGTTCAAATCTTCACTTTTTGCTAGTGTCATTCTGTGTGCTGCCTTGTTTGGCAAACTGGCTCTTGGAATCAAATCCATCTGATGACTGATCTTCCTTACCGGTGGTAATCCATCAAGAACATTATCAGATACAATATCCTAAAACTCATTCAACAAATCTATAACCTCTACAGGTAGATCCTCTACTTCTTATTTACCAGCTTTTGGAATTAAAGCAAAACACACATTGTAATGCCTCATATCATCTAGGAATTTTCTTCCATCAACAAATGTTATTCTTGCATTACCACATACCTTTTCTTCGGTCTTCTTCAATGGCTTTAGCTTATGTCACACTCCATCCTTTGTCAAGGAATAGGTATTCGCATGACCATCATGTACAACACATCTGTCAAACTACCATAGTCTAGCCAACAACATATGACATGCATCCATAGATATGATATCACACAGTACCTCATCTTGGTACCTACCAATCTTGAACTTTACTAGGCACTGTTCACTGACCATGACCTTGTGATCATCTTGCGCTTAGGCAATCCGATATGGATGTGGGTGTTTTTATCTCTTGAGTTTCAAATTTGTCACCATCTCTTCTGACACTAAATTTTTAGTGCTTCCACTATCAATAATCAAATCATAGCATTTTCCCTCACACTTGCATCTAGTGCGAAATAGACTCCTCCTTTGTTTAGGTTCATTCTCACCACTCAGTAGGACTCTTTTGTTAATCAACATTTCTCCTTTTTTAGCATCTTCTAAATTTGATGATTTGGCATCTTCATCTACATGTGCAACTCTGGCCTAGCCTTCATTCCTCCTATCTATCCTTCCTTGGCATTGAGGACATTCATATGCCCTATGACCTTTTTCTCCATAGTGAAAACATGTTCCATGGAAGCCTCCTCTTCTTGAACCTTGTCCTCTTCCTCTTCCTCTTTGATCTCTATTATTCTGATCTTAGAAATGATTAGAATTGTTCCCTCTCTGATTTTGACTACTACTAGCCTCATCTTTCTTTTTCAAATCTTCATTTTGGCCTCCATATGACTGTCCACCAGATCATCCACCATGACCTCTTCCATTTTCTCTGCTCTCGAACTTCTTGTTCAGCTTTTCCTCCACTTTTAGAAAAAACTGGTATGCCTCTTCAATACTGCTCATTCAGACTAGATTCAACTCCTCCTAAATGCTTGGCCTCAACCCATTAAGGTAACGAGAAAATTTCTTCTTATCAGCTTCCACATGGCCTATTCTGATGAGGATTCGATAGAACTCCTTTGTATACTCCTGAACAGATCTTTCTGTTTGCTTCAAACTTTGCATCTTCTTTAGTAGGTCAAGCTCATAATCAACTGGAATGAACTGTTGCTTTAATTTATCCACCATCTGATCCCATCTTGTGATTTTATCTTTCCCTCTTCTATTTCATTCCAATTGAATCTCTTGCCACCAGATATTTGCATGACCTTTCAATCTGGCCTTTGCAAATTTGACCCTATCAGGATCCTCAATATCTTCATACTCAAAATATTCTTCACATTCATTGATCCAGTCAATCAATTCCTCTGGGTTAAGATTTCCTAAAAATGTAGGAACCTCAATCTTAGGTCTTTTTTTGATCTTGGAAATAGCCCAGAAAAGCTTTTCTTTTTCTCGATTCAAAATTTCACCTTCTTCTTCTTGATCATCATGTCCTTCTTCGGCTTCATCCTCACTTTCATCTCTGATATTAAGATTCATTCCTCTGTGAATCTCTTCTTGCAATTATCGCACTTGTCTCTGGAGCACTCTAACCTCAGGTGTTACAACACCAGCTCTTCCACCACGTTCCCTTCATGGAGGCATTTTCGTGATGCGCACTGAAACCCTAACCATGGTCTTGGTACAAACTATCTCACAGTCGGTGATCTATTTACACACTCAGGAACTCCTACTCTGACACCACTTGATGAAGGGTTCTCCCCTTAATACCACAAAAACATAACATAAATAGTGAAACAACAATAATATGCAAGAATAGAAAATTGGCTTCTTATTATCTCCACAAATGTGGAATTACAAACTTCCAGAATTACAATATGCAAAGCCACATGGGCATTCCCTTACAATATTCTATAGGACAAAGCCTCAAATCAATACCCATATCTACTACCTAGAACTACCCTAGACAACACTACGAGCCTTCTTTATATAGGCATTTTCCACCATCTGAGAAGGTTCTAGAAATTTAGCCCTTAGGGTTGACCAAACTTAGAATTATTTTATTTTTCAATTTATTACATCAGAGTCAGCTTAAAATAAATTTTGAAACTTGAACAAAAATTTTGAAGGAAAATTATTTTCTGCCATTTCAGGTGACCCAACTTTCGGAGACCATAAGTCATCACCAGTTGACCCGAATGACTATTATAACCCCATTTTGGAAAGGCCATGAAGTGCTCTATAGGCTTGATTATCACAAGCGTCCATCACCCAAATTTTTGACCTCATCTGGAGCCTCTAAAGCCTTCAAAACTGAGTTTAAAGTTTCTGTACCCTGCTGCCAATACCAAAAATCTTCAATATATTCAAAACTAGACCTGATCTAGCCACAAAACTTTACTGGCAGGCTGATATGACTAAGATGAACCTCCACATGTAAAATTAGAACATTCTAAGATTTATGACCAACTTAGTAAAACCAACAAGTTTCTATAAATAGCAGCTCTGCACAAGATAGCCCTTATTGAATATAAAAACAAAAATATTTTTGGGTGATGCAAGATTTCTCTTACACCCAAGATGCTCCTGCATCAAATTGGATCTATTATTTGCAAAGTGAGTTGTATGTTTTCAAATCAATATTACTGTTACTTTCTAATCATTGTATTAGTCAAAATTCTTTTAACAGATGTTGACCTAACAGTCATTTGTATAAATCCTTTGAACAAGGTTGCATTCTAATAAAATTTATGTAAGTCCTATAACAAGACACACTCCTAACAGGGTGGTTAAAATCCTTTAACCGGGTCACGCCTGACAATGTGTTTGTAACCTTTGATAGGGTTGGCTTTTCACAGAGCTCACTTTAGAAGAGTGAAAATATCAATAACATGTTACAAAGTAGTTTTTCTCAAATTGGGTTTCCACTATAAACCCTGGTGTTAATACTCGTGTGAATATTTTCGTTAGAACATTTATGTATTTTGCAAGTTTAATACTACTGGAAAGTGGACTGCAATGTTATATATTTTTTTTATGTATTCAGTAATGAATGAGTAGCTGTTGGTTGTTATATCTGATTTGTTGAAGAGTTTGAAAGTTTATTTTATACATTTAGACCTGAGAAAAATTGATTCAACCCCCTCTTTGTTGTTCTAAATCATATTAACAATTGGTATTAGATCTATTGGTGCTTACAGAGAACAAGTTTAAAGGTACTTGAAGAAAATGATCAAGATGTATAAGAAGGAGGTACCAAAGCTAAATAAGGAGAACTTCCATGCATGGCATCATTTGATGAAGCTACACCTAGCTGGTATTGGTGACTCAACAAAGTATTATATAGAGCATGACTATGTCACACATATTGCACCTTTGACTACTGAGGAGATGAGAGCTAAACAACTAGAGCAAAACCAAGCAATGTTGGAGATTGCATCTGCCCTAAGCTATCTAAAATTCAAAGACATCAAAGATTGTACAAATGAAAAGAAAATGTGGGACACTCTTGCTAACATCTATGGTGGAGACATAAATGTACTAAGAGAAAAAGATGAGAGCCTAAGAGGTAAATTTGATGAAATGAAAATGCAAGAAGGTGAGAATATTGCACAATATTGTGGTAGAATAAAAGAAGTTGTAAATGCTATTAGGGGAGCCAATGGAACTATTTATAATGAGATTGTTATTTTAAAATTTTTTAAGAACTTTGTGTCATATTTATGCCATCAAAATTTTAGCAATTCAATAATCTAGATGTAACCCTAATAATAGTCTTACTCTAGAGAGTCTTGTTGGCAAGCTCACTGCTTTTGAGCTTTCTAATTTTGATAAATTCATTGTTGCTAATGTTGAATCTTCTTTTAAGTCACAATTGGTTCTGAACAAGTCAAAGAAAGAAAAGGAAAGATGCATCAGTGAGAGTGAAAGTG